>JAODAL010002953.1:0-183570 GCA_025379985.1 Phyllomedusa bahiana
TTTCCCTTTTCATTGAAAAGTTGTTTTTTTAAAGTTATTTTGAGTATTTTCTGCTCTGTCTACCCAAATAAAACATTTTAAAAAAAAAAAAAAAAAGAAAAAAAAGACGGGTGATTCCTCCTATTTTAAAAATTGTTTTTTTAAATTAAAACAAAAAAAACTTGCATTAAAAAATAGCTTAAACCAAAAGTCCCCCTTCTTTGAGTACCCCAAAACTGCTGCCGTGTAGATTTTTCTTTCTATACTGATCTGAATAATAGGGTAAAACTATAGGAATGCCAATCAGATAAAAATAAAAAAAACTAACACCACTTTTTTTGGAATCAAAAGAAGGGCCATTTGCTGTTAATTGCCAAAATTGCAACAGTATAATAAAATGGAACAACCCCACACGGGATTCCAAAAAAGTTGAGGTATTTTAATGCAATATGCAGAACGGGGTTTACATGCGCGTTGCCCTTGCGAAAATCGTACATTGGACAAACTACGTGTAAGATCAATGACTGTTCCAAATACTTTTTCCCAAAACTAATCTAGAAGGAAAAAAGGAGAAGAGAAAAAAAATTTGGAGAACATCGTGGCCCGCTTTTTTTTTTTAAATTTTCTCAAAAATTTCCCTGAGCTAGAGGGGTTTTAAGGGGAAAAAGAGGGATATTAGCAACGGGGAACAAGTGAAAAAGAGTTATCCGAAAGGAAGTCTACGGGATCACCAAACGGGAAAACGCGCCCCAAGGGGGTTAAATGAGGAATCCCGGGGAAAAATTTTTGCTATGAAAACCATGTGAAAGAGAAGTTAAAAAAGGTAATAAATGTGTTGTTATATAATTTTATTTTGAAAAAATTGAAGGGGAAGTTCAATTTTGAACTGCTACTTCTCTCTTATTGCTGAAAATTAACAGTTTTTATGTGTATTTAAATGAGAGGTTAGCAACCTTTTAAAGGCAAATTAGCTAAGTTGTAGCATCTTGACAAAGGGGGTTTTACCCCGAAACGTAGGGGGAAGCACAAGGAAAAAAAATAACAGTTTTGGGGTCCTAAAGGCTAGCCAAAATTTTGGACTGCTCTAAAAACAGGCAAATATAAAATGTTCTTATCTATGTGCCCTAATTTTGATTGAAGATATTTTTGTACGTGTCAGAAGAAAACCTGAGAAATGTGAAATGTAAAAAATCAAATTTTTTTAAAAAGCAATAGGAAATTTTTCATTGAATATTGAATACTTTTTAAAGAAAATTTTAGATTTTAGGGGGTTTTCCCCGTTAAGTTCGGGAAACTGGCACGGGGGGCAACTGACTACAGGGGAAAATTTTCATGGTACAATGGAAAAATTTCAGGCTGCTTTTTACTATCTGGTTCAGGGGGGTATTACATGGCTACGGGGGCAACTATCATGCTCGGGGCTACTGTCTTTTACGGGGGGTTTTACATCAAAGGGAAAACTATTGGTGAAGCTTTGTGGCCTATTTTACGGGGGGGGGGGGGGCGAAATTTTTTCACTTTGCCCGAGTAAATTTACCCTAGGAAGGGCCCTGCAGCACCCACTGTAACTCCGGCCCGGCACTAACCCGGCGGTTAATAGATGACAGACGCTAGCCGGGGCTCTCACCCAAACCCACTAAGTCGGGCCCGGCAGCTAAACCCAGTTTTAACAGATGACTGAGGGGGGCAACTCTCTCCCCCCTTGGGGCAATGGGGAGAGCTTTAAAATTTCTAAAAAAATAAATTTTGAAAAAGGTGATTTCTGTGAGTTAATGTGTAAAAAAAGGTTCCGGGGCTTGGACACAAATTGCACAATTTGATTAAAAATTTTTTAGGGGGGAGTCATAGGGGTTGAAACATTTATCCCCAGGGGAGTTTTCCCAATCCTGAAAAGGTTTTGGAAGAAAAATAAAAAAAAATGAATTAATTGGTTGAATCACTCTCAAAGCCAGGGGGGAAAAAAGTCTTCTCAACTAAAATGTTTTGGGGATGATTTAACTTTTTTTATTACTTATGGGGTGCAAAAGAATTAAACATCTACCAAAAAAAAAAAACCCTTTTAAAATGCAGGGAGGGTGTTGTTTACACATTTGAAAAAAGGAAAATAATAAAATGTAAAACTATAAATAATATTTCCCCCTAAAAAATTTTCTTAAAAAAATGTCAGTTACCAAAAAATTTCTAAAGACATCACGTACAAAATAGCTATCCCAAATTATGATTTTGGGTCAAAAGGTTTAGGGAATGTGGGTACAACAGTATAGTCAATGTCCCTTCAACTAAAAATGTGGTAAAAGACTCCCTTTTTTCCCGGAACTTTTTAAATCGGGGTCATGCGTTTTGGGGCTCATCTTGGGCCCACGCTATAGTCAATGTCCGTTCAACTAAAAGGTGGGTTTAAAGACTTTCCCTTTTTCACATTTTTAAATCTGGGGTCATGCAGTTTGGGGCTCATGCTGTGACCCAGGGGAGGCTAGTCAATGTCCATTCAAAATAAAATGGGGAGTTCAAAAACTCATTTTTTTAAACATTTTTAAAACTGTGGGGCAAAAAATTTAGGGTCATCTCGTCCGGAAAACATAGTCAATGTCCTGTTCAACTAAAAGGTGGTTTTAAAACTCCCCTTTTTCCTCACTTTTTTAATCTGTGGGTCATGCAGGTTTGGTCATCGCGTTTCCCGGAAGGGTTAGTCAATATCCATTCAACTAAAATATGGTTCAAATAATACCTCCTCCTGGGCACTTTTTAATTGTTGGGTCATTGCAAGGTTTAAGGTCCATGCTGTGGTACAAGGACGAGGGGATAGTGAATATTCTGTGCTGTTTTTTTCTGTGACTCTTAGCCTGCCTAATTGTTGCCTAGAACAGTAGCACGAATCCATTTTTTACTGTTGTGAATGTTAATACACTTTCTCCACCCTGTTTTTGGTGTAACACTGAAGGTGATGTTCCTCTCGACCATAGGACATTTAATGGTCTATCGTCGATAATCTGTATCGACTATTCGGATATCTCTATAGATAATTGCCGATATCGACAAATCTAATCGATAACGATAGTTGACACAATTGCCCACATCACTAGTTGATCCATCTAGAAAAATATAATAAAATCTGTTAAAATGTGTCAAGACCTGTTACATTTTAGACCCATCATCTTCATCTCAGCTCTTGACAACCTTCCAGCCAATTCCATTACAAAACAGTTCAATATTTTGTATAAGTTTTTGATCTGATTATATTATAATCCATTCCATAAGGAAGGTTTGGAAACCTCTTTCATGGCCAAGGAATCGATTTGGATGTGTTATATCATCATCATGCCATACAGAACATACAAATCTCATCTCAAAAATTAGCCAGCTAAATTTGGTTAAACATTTAATTAGAGGAGTTTTCTCACCATGCTGTTTCACAAAGTCACAGACAGCTTCAGGTTTGCATAGCCTAGTCAGCTGTAAGGTGTTCTAAAGCATTGATAAAGCATATTTCAATATTTCATATTCTTAGTTTGTAAGTCATAAAAAAAAAAAAAACACAAGTCGTCCCAGTCTAGTTCAGCCTGCGGTGTGCTAGTGTTGATCCATAAAGGCAAAAACCCCCTATGAGGTGAAGCCAATTGTCCTCATTTTAAGGGAAAAATTCCTTCGACTCCAATCTGCACTCAGAAAAATCCCTGGATCAATGACCCCCATCTTCCTGAATCCTAGTCACTAAACCTTGTTATATTATTACGTTTCACAAAATGCAATCCAACCTTTTTGAACTCGTATTGAATTCAACCATACCCGGTTCCCTCGGGCAGAGAATTCCATATCTCACTGCTCTTCCGTGAAAGAATCCCTTTCTATAGTTTATGTAGAAACTTTCGTTCCTCAAGACGTAAAGGATGCCCCATTGTTCTAGATACAGCCCTGATGTATAATAAATCTTTGGGAGAGAGATCTCTATATTGTATCCTTTGATTGTATTTACAACATATTTATTATGTCCCCCCGAAGCCTTCTTTTCTCAAAACTAAATAACCCTAAAGCTGGCCAACTTCTGTGTACTGTTAGTCCACCCAGTCCTTTTATTATTTGTTAGCCCCCGCCTTGTACCTGAATCAGAGCTCTACAATGTCTTTCCTTGTGCACTGGTGCCAAAACTGATACACAATAGTCCATGTGTGGTCTAAACCATGACTGTATAATGTAATATTTCTCAATCATGTGCATCTATTGCCCCCTATTTAAAGCACCCCGCATGATCCTATTTGCTTTGCTGCTGCAGCCTGACATCTCGGCTGCTACAAGTTAAGTTTTACTGTCCGACCAAGATTTCCCAAGTACTTCTCCATTCACTTTTTACCCGTGTTTTTCCATTTGAAACATTACAATCATGTAATGATTTTCCTCTTCCCCATGTGCATACCTGATTTATCAGTGTAAACCCTCATCTGCCATTTCCCTGCCCAGGCTCCCAACTTAAGTCCAGGATCCCTTTGTAATACTTATATCCCTCATGATTGTGTTATTACTTTACAGAGCTTAGTAACGGTCTGCAAAGGGAATCGATATCTACAGATGTATTTCCCTGTGTAAGATCAATAATGGAACAATGTTAAAGAGTGATAGCCCAATACTGACCCTTGTGGTGACCCCACTAGACACAGCGATCCAGTCTGATAATGTACCTTAATATTACTACCCTTTGTTTTCTATCAGTGATCCTTTACTTACCCACTTGCACACATTTTTCCCCCAGTGCCAAACATTCTCATTTATTTACCAACCTTTTTATGTGGCACCGTATCAAATGCTATAGAACAATCTAGATATATGACATTCCATGGGCCTCACCCGCGATCCAGTCTACACTGACATCCCCATAGAAAAACAGATGAATTAGTCTGAACAGGACCGATCCTTTTCATGAACCCTGCTGGAACGGCGTTTATACTATTAATTTTCATTGAATACTCAGGATAGCATCTCTGAGAAAGACCTTCAAACATTTTACCACAACAGAGTTAAGCTTTACTGCCCTATAGTTTCCAATGGATCACTTTTGACCCCATTTTTGAATAATGCACACATTTCTAGTGCCAATCCTTTGGACATACCCGTTATTAGACCTTCCATAATATTATAGAATAGGCCTATCTATGACATCACTTAACTCCTTAGACACTGTTATGTCCACTGACCTGGGATTGTGTCTATTTTAATCCTTCCCTAAGGCTGAGCTTGCACTTCTACCCAGGTTAACAAGAACACGTTTAAAGTTGATTTACCACATCTCTCTTTCAACAGGAAAGGTCATCTCTCCTCCGTAAATACCGTGAGAAAAAAGTGTTTAATACTTGCTTTTTTCTCATCGCCGCTCTACTGTCTCTCCCTCAGTATTTTTCAAAAAGGGCCCAACATTTTGCCTTTAAGTTTTTTACTATTAATATAGTTAAAAAATTATTTGGTGGGGGTTAGTTTACTTTTCTAATAGCAAAATGTCTTTCCGTCTCTCCACTTTGGCTTCGCTTTATCTTAAATTCACCTTTATTTTTTTCCCTAAAGCTACTTAGTGTCCTCTTCACTGCCCTCCTGTTTTAGTAGGTGAAAATACGCATTCCTTTTTGTTTTTATGCCCTCTTTTACACCCTGTTGTATCCACATGGTTTTTCCGTTTCTAATTTTTTTATTACTAAAAGTATTACATTATTAAGTCCCAGTATAACTAGTTGAGACCTAAGTGCAGGAGATTAAATCTGTTATAACAAAGCTAAAAGTGCTCCGAGAAGTGAAAACAATTGCTTTTCTGTAAACAAACAATCTCGTTAGAGATAAAGTCTCTGCTCCCGCTCACTCTTACCAAGGTGAGTGGTGGGGGGGGGGTAGTCTCTCCCTGCTCCCTGTCTAAACAGAAAGGGAGATATGGATGTATGCACTCAGACACATGAGACACATGTGTGCACTCAGAGCAGATAAAATCTCTCTCAAAATCTCAGGAGACCAAGGCAATATCAAAAGGCAATGTATTTAGGGAAAAAAAAACTTTATTTACCCTTCCCTACATGTTAAAAGTTAATGATTGTAGTTAGAAAATGCCTTTAACTTACCCCTAATGTGATAACTAGCTTGCTGTTCTCCATGATCACACAAGCCAATGCACATTCAGCTGAAAAGACGATACATCAACACAAAGGCTCATCCATGCAATTTTTCACAGCATCATTCAGGGGAAATGAAGGCGATGGGATAGAGTTGTAACTGAAATGCTGGAGGTCTACCTTTAAAACATCAAATGTAAAGTCAATTGCAAAATTTAAACACAGTTATTTTCTCATGATATGCATGTCTTCAATCCTGGTGGAACCAGGACAAAGATAGATGTTTCTAAGGATTTGAAAACTCAGGGCACTAAAATGGTGTGTACTGTATACTTTAGAAAAAAAAATTTTTAAAACGGGTAGAAGATATTTTTAATTTAAAAAGGATTTTTTTCCCCCAGGGACCCATTTAAACTCCAAAAAACCCCAAAACTTCTTTTTTCTGAAGGGAGGGGGTGGGGGACTCTTTTCATAGACTTAAAGGGGGAGTTTCTTGTAACCAAGAAATCACCCCAATTTGAAATTTCAGAGCTCCCTTTCAATACCCCTTAAATAAAGGAAAAATAAAATCTCTCGTTCCATATCTCTATATACTAGTCAAAGTGGAGAGCACCAAAAAAGAACATTTTTCACTCTCAAGCACTGTTTTTCAGGCCCAACATTTTCATGCCATATGCAGGCAGCCCATGTATTGTTTTATTCTCTCTATAGTTACACTACAGAGGAATTGAACATTTTTACAAAGATTCCCCTACATATTATGGCCGATTGCTGTGGGCCCTTACTGACAGTGATCTCCTTTAACTAAAGTATCATATTCTTTCTATCTCACACTCACAGGGGTTTGAATTGAGCGAGTTTTTTTTTCCTTGTTTCATTTTAAAAAGAATAATGCATTTTTAAAAGGGGAAGAACCAAAATTTATAAAATTGTTCTTTTTTTTTTAGAATAATTTTTAACCCCTTTAAAACCCCCTGAACAAAATGGGAACACCCGGGTTGGGGTTTTATTAATCCCCCCCCCAGCGGCAGGTCTAGTTTTCAAATTGCGGGCAAAAAAATTCTGGGGTTCCCGTCGGTGCCAACCCCCTGCAAGTTTCCCCCATTTAAAACCTGCGGCAAAAAAGGGCAGCGGCATCAAAAACAATGAGAAACTGGCTGCCCCCCATTCCCCATTTCGATGGGTTTGGCCCCCCGGCAGCCAGGGGCCCCCCCAATTGGTGAAAAAATGGCAGCGGAAAGACGGGGGAAAGGGGCTTCCATCACCCCCTTGTTTTCTGTTTTTTTACTTCCTCCCCCAATTTGTCTATTTGGGGTAAAAATTTAAAAAAAATGAAGGGGTCATATTTTTTTTTTTGGGACGGTTAAGGGGTTAAATTTATGAACCCTTTTTTAAATACAGACCCCAAAAAAACCATTTTTTTATTTCCCATAGATTTAATATAAATTAAATTTCGGTTCCCTTTTTAGTCAGGTTTGGGGTTGGTATTATTCAGTCACTATTGGTTTGGTGTTTTTGGGGGCATAAATTTCAGTCACTATTAGTGGTGGCGGGTGGCCCAGGGTTTTTGGGGGTGATATTGATCTGATGTGGGGGAATTTTTTCGTCACGGTGGTGGTAATATGTGGCCCATGTTGTTCAGTTTTCGTTCCCTATGTGGTGGTATATGGGGTTCATGTTTTGGTTGGGTATTTTTCGGCCCACTGTTGAGGTGAAATTGGTCAGTGTGGCAGTATTATTCATTCCCAAATTGGTTTGATTTTTGGGGTCATGGTGTGGCAGTGTTATTCAATCACTGTGGTAGTGATATATGGTGATGTTGTGTCAGAATTCGTTCATTTATGGGGGGTGGTGGGGTATGTGGTAAAGGTGTTTTAAGGGAAATTTTTCGGGCACCCGTGTTAAAGAGATTTGTGGTCTATTATTCAGTCCTGTGGGAGTGGGGTTTTTCTGGTCATGGTTTTTGGGAGTTTTTAAATTTGGGGTTTACTAAGTGGGGTGATATTGGTTAAAGGTTTGTTTGGAAAAAATTCATTTACTGTGGTGGTGATATCTAGGCAAGGGGGGGGGTATTTCATTCCCCCATGTGTGGTGATATGTGGCCCCTGTGTTGGAGGATTATTCCTCACTTTTGTAATGGGATATGTGGGTGTATTATTCAGTCCTATGTGCGGTGATTTGTGATGAGCGATTGTTAAAATTCCAAAATTTTGGGGTCGATAGCGGGCATCGGGCAAATTTTATTACATAGTTTATAGTCAATAACAGGGTTTTCGACGAGACCCATTAAAAATCTATGGGGAGGAAAAACACCTTTATTTTTACAAACCCCCAAAAGGGCTTTAGAAGCTGAAATTTAAAATCCACAAAAAATTTAAAATGGATACTACAACATTTAGGGGAAGACAATTAGGCAACAAGAGTTTACAGAAAAAAAAAATCACAGACCCTTTACTAACCCTGTCCTTTACCCCCAGCAAAGCCCTTTTTAAAACCCCATGGCCCACAAAATTTTTAAAAATGCCCGAAGGCAGAAAGATTTTAGTTTTAAATGGACAAAGGGCATCCCTGTTCCCCGGAAACCCCCGCTTTACCCTTTTAAAACCCGTCTGAACCCCCCCAATTTAAAAATGCCGGAAAAAGGGGTCTTTTTAACCCCCCATTTTTTGTTTTTAAAAAGGGCATTGACTATACCTGGGCCTGGGCCACAGCATGAAACCCCCCCCCGCCTTTACCCCCAGATTAAAAAATTTCCGGGAAAAAAAGTAGCCTTTTAACCACCTTTTTTTTTGAATGGGCATTTTCTATTTCCCCTTTTTTGGGACCCCCAGCGGGCCCTCAAACCCCCATGACCCACAGATTAAAAAATGCTGGAAAAAGGGTCTGTAAATGTTATATGGAATAATTTTTGACGGGCCCCCCCCCCACTGACTACAGGGTTTAATTTTCTATCAAATTTTTGCATTAAAAACAATATTCCCTACAACGACTCTTTTTGCCCAAAAAGACGCACGGACTTCAAATAAAAACAAAAAAAAAGTTAAGGGATAAAATATGCCTTTTTTTTGGGAAGACCCGACAAGCAGTGATTTCAAAAGAATGAAAACACGGGACAAAAAACAACTTCTATCAGAGGGTTTCTGGCCAAAAAAATAGTAGAAAACAATTATTTTTTAATTTAAGATACAGAAAAAACACTGAGCTGCCCAAAAAATATTCCCTTTTAAAAAGCCTTTTCCTCCTGCCGCCCCCCCTTCCCCCCCGGGAGTGATTGCAATAAACTGAAAAATAGGGACAATCTCAAATGCTAACAGAGGTCTCTGGCCAAAAAAAATGGGAGGGAAAAAAATTATTTTTCAATTGAAATCACAGAAACACCCGACTGCAAAAAAAACTTCCTTTAAAAGCCTTTTTCCCCTTATTTTGGTTTACTTTGTAAGGTGATATAATTTATTATTCAGTCCCAAAAAAAAAAAAAAAAAAAAAAAAAAAAAAATGGGGGATTTTGATGAACGGGGGGTGCACCAAATTCTGGATCTTTTCAGCCCTGAATTTTACGCAGCCCCATTCGCTTTAAAATTTTAAAAAATTTCCTGCATGCCAAAATCAGGTGCATTGCAGGCATCATGGCACTTTGCAATTTGGGGCCTTTTTTTGAGGGGTGTGGGGGGCCGGGCACACTTGAACCCTATGAGCTATACATTTATTTCTTCAGTACGGCCCAAAAACAGCGCAAAGTGGTTTTTCCTGAGCCCTAATTGTCAATTTTTGTATTTGAATGTGCCTGATTTTTGACCCAAGTAGGCGGTTTTTATAAATAAGGTGCATTCTACGCTTTTAAAGTCAGAAAAATCGGCGCTAAGCACCAATTTAAAAATTCATGTTTTCCCCTTGTGTTGGGTTTAAATGTGGGCAGGTGTGGCCCGCATTATCTGGTCACTATGTGGTGGTGATTTGTGATCATGCTGTGCTGGTATTTAGTCATTATGTGGTGGTGATATGTGGTGGTATTATTCAGTCACTATAGTAATGGGTGATATGATGGTCCAGGGTGTGGTGTGGAACTTTGGTTATGGTGCGTGGTGAAATTATTCAGTCATCAGTGGAGGTGATATGTGGTCACATAGGTGAGGCGTTATTCTGTCACTATGTAGGTAGTGATATTGTGTCCATGGGTGTGTAGGGTATTATTCCGCGAGGTCACTGTGTGAACCCATCGGGTGTGGGTGGTATAACGGTCACTATGTGGTGATGATATGCTGGTCATGCGGTGTTGAGGTATTATTCGGTCACTGTGTGATGTGATATGTGGTGTATTATTCAGATCACTATGTGCTTGTGTGAATATGTGGTCATGGTGTCGTGTATAATCAGCTCATCTATATGCTAGTGATATGTGGTTTTAGTAGGACATTGGTATTAGCCTTTGGATTCTGGTTTTGTGTTGCAGTGTTATTTGGTAACTGTACTATTGTTTAGTAGCTTTATACATAGCACATTGTGTTAAAGCTTTTTCAATATTATTTGGCTTTGGTCAATCGCGGTGATGCACTATCTGTTCGCATTTTTGCGGCAAATTATTGTTAGGCGGGGGGAGGGATGGAAGAAAAATTCTTCACCCACACACACGATGCAAATTTAGCCTAGTAACGGCCATGTGTGTCTCACTATTCTTCCAAATGCCAATGAGCCCCTATAGCTTGTGTTTAGTAGTTTTCAGTTATTTCTCCTTTTTATTAACTGTTTATTTGTATATTTTTATATTTTCAAACTTTTTATTTGCATTTGATAACAGGGTTTCACTATAGTGTTACATACATCACTGTAGGCACATACATTTGAAAAGAGAAAAGTGTGTCAGGTCATATAAATCAAGTCCTTGACCATAAATTCTGGACAGAAATAAATAAAATAAATTAGATTATCACACCTCAAAGGGTTGTATTTTCACACAAGAGACGCACTAGGGTATTGTAGAGTGAACAATGTATTTTATTAATATTATTATTTATTTATTTGGTGTCATTAATCCCAGAGCACTGTACATTTGAGGGGGGTTACATACATAACAAAGTATAAAGGCAACAATAAATAAGTAACAACTGGTACAGAGGGAAGAATGACCCTGCCCATGAAGGCTGACAATCTACATAGAAAAGAGTAGAATAAAAACTGAATAACTAGGGGGACAGGGCTCAGTGAGCCATCTACTGTATTTGTAGTTAGAGATGCCAAACACAGTTCTCATTAAATACAAAGCCACATAAAGTCTTTTATTCAACAGGAAGCTGTAGCTTGCCTAGTTTCTGTCTCTTCTATGTCAGCAGTGAGATAACATTTGCTGGTATTTTTTATGTAATTTAATTTTGCCTCTTTTTGTAATCCCTGCAATTTTGTTTATAAAAGCTTAAAACTTTAACAAGTTTGGTCCATGTATGCTGCAAAGAATCAATAGCATTTGACACAGTGTTTAAGGCGTATTACCACCACAATGATCACAATGATTTTCTTTAACCAGTTCCTGAATGTGTCATTTACCCCTTTTCCTGACTAGGCACATTTTGTTTTCTTTTAGTACATGCAGGATTGAATGCTATAACGCTTGGTTATTCTACTAAGTATTACTTTCCCTTTTTTTCCTTATGGATATTTTAGGCTGTGTTTTACTATATATAATAATATATATATATATATATATAAATATATATATATATATATATATATAATACCACACAGTGTTCTCACAAAAGTGTGTACACCCCTCACATTTTTATAGCTGTATTATATCTTTTCTAGGGACAAGACTGAAGATATTACACTTTGATACAATGTAACATAGTCAGTGTACAGTTTGTATAACACTGTCAATTTGGTGCGCCCTCAAAATAACTCAACAAAGAGCCATCAATGTCTAAACGGCTGGCAACAAAAGTGAGTACACCCCTAAGTGAAAATGGACAAATTGTGCACAGTGTCATGTGACTCATTAGTGTATCAGATGTGAATGGGGAGCAGATGGTTTCATTTTGGTGTTATCACTCTCTCATACTGGTCACTGGAAGTTCAAAATGGCATCTCATAGCAAAGAACTCTCTGTAGGATCTGAAAAAAAAAGAATTGTTGGTCTACATAAAGATGACATAGGCTATAAGTAGATTGCCAAGACCCTGAAACTGAGCTGCAGCACAGTGGCACAGGTTCCAATCAGAACAGGCCTGGGCATGGTAGACCAATGAAGTTGAGTGCACCTGCTCAGCATCATATCCAGAGATTGTCCTCTCAAAATAGACATAAGATGAGTGGCTGCCGAGCTATGCTGTATAGGTTAAAAGGGTGAGGGGTCAGTCTGTAAATGCTCAGTCCATATGCTGCACACTGCATCCCAAATTGGTCTGCATGGCTGTCATCCCAGAAGGAAACCTCTTCTAAAGCTTATGCACAAGAAAGCAGGCAAACAGTTTACTGAAGACAAGCAGACAAAGGAAATGGATTACTGAAACCATGCTCTGTGGTCTGATGAGACCAAGATAAACTTACAGTATCTGGTTCAGATGGTGTCAAGTGTTTGGAATACAAAGACAAGTTTGTCTTGCCTATAGTCAAGCATGGTGGTAGGAGTGTCATAGTGTTGGGGAGTGAAAGAGGATTCCAGTGGCAACCAGTGAACTCTATGCCCAGGAGAGTTAAGGCAGTGCTGGACAATAATGATGGCCACACAAAATATTGACACTTTGGGGACAATTTGCCCATTTTCACTTTGTGGTGTACTCACTTTTATTGACAGCAGTTTTTGGTAGACCATTGGATTGGCATTAAGTTTGATTAGTATTTATAGGCACAACCAAATTTACAGTGCTATACAAGCTATGCACTGACTACTTTACAGTGTATCTTACTTTGTGAGATACTGTTTTTTGTGAGACACAGATTTTTTAATATTTCCCTTTTTTACAATTTACCATCTCTCTCTTTACTATCCCTGCCTTCCCAATCGCTGTACTTACAGTGCTTAATGGCTCTCCCTTATGCTTCCAGGTGCCTGTGGGGCTCGGTACCTAACCATCTCTGCCTTCTCTTCTTCTTGAGAGCCAGCATCACTATATGCTGGCTCTTTAACTCGTGTGGCGGACCGCCAGATGTTATAGCCAATCGGGTGGGTGAGCAGCTGATTAAATAAGTAAGCAAAGGTAAATAAAATGTTACCAAATTCATTGCTACTCTGATTTTGCTTTATTTCAGAGTTAGGGTAGTTTTTATCTCCTGCTTGTTACACCATAAGATTTTCTCAGCTGTCAACCACCTCTCTCTGCTCTGGCAGCCCTGTCTCAAATTCTGATGTCATTCCCTGTTATGTCTTAACAGTTGCACGGAAGCTTGTTTATCTTTGTTAATGAGAAACATTAGCCCTTTAGAGCTCTGTAGTCTTGTGTCCTGCTGCTAAAACCCCTCCATTTTCAATGCTCTTCTAACAAACTCACCTATGGATAGCAGAGCTAATGAGCCAGTCACTGCTGTATACCCACCCACAGCCTGATCGGGAATTGTGAGCCTAAAGTTGGCTAAGAAGAGTAGTCTCTGTTAAAAAGCATGATGAGAGCGCCCATTTAACTCTGTCTAGTGCAAAGCATGGTGTGTGGGTGGTGGGGGGTGTATGGGCCCACATTTGATAATTGGTGCTGGGTGTATCTAGGGTGCATGTGCATGGAATTAATATATTCACTTATGTTAATTTTTATGCAAAGCTTGTTGAAAGGCTAGTGACTATGTAAAACATATCACCTATTGAATTTAATAGTAGCAGTATAAATCCTCCAGCTGTAAGCTAGCCCTAGTAGAAGTCCTAAGCAGTTGTAATGTTATAAATGTAAATCCACAGTTATATGAAGGGGATTTAAATCTCTGTGTTAGAAAGACAGAGCCTCAACCAAATAAAAATTGTATATTACGAAATTAATCAGCACAGAACTTTGTACAAAACTAAAAACTGATTATACTGGGAAGTAAGAGCTAATCAGTGTTGGATTTAATTACATTTTGAATGAATAGTTAATATAATGCTTTTCTTTCTGTAGTTCAAGGAAAACTAACTGTGCTACAAGATGAAGATGAAATGTTGGTTCTAAACTTGCATATTTTATGTCTTTTTTGAAGGTTTTCTTTTACTTTCTGTCTCCCATTCCCTTGCAGATTGATTGTAGGGAGGGACCTATCTCCTTCTGTACCAGTCTGTCACTTACTTAACCGAAAAAAATTGGAACATTTTGGCTAGTGACCCTAAATTTAAAGAGCCACCACTGTTTGTGTATCAAAAAGGGAAGACCATAGGTAATATGGTCGTTCTAAGTGTGAATTATAACCAAAAGCCACCATTATGTAGCTCCACGGAATTCTTTTTTCTGACCTGACCAACCATATTTCTTTCTCACATTCCACAAAGGTATGTTTCTCCCTAATGAACTACTGCCCCATCCTGCATTTGATATTATGGTTTCTCCTTATGAACTACTGCTTCCATCCTGCATTTGATGTATGTTTCTCCGTATGACTACTGCTCCCATCCTGCATTGATGTATGTTTCTCTTATGAACTACTGGCGCCCATCTGCACTTTGGATGTTTGTTTCTCCTCATGAACAACTGCTTCCAAATCCTGCATTTTGATGTTTGTTTCTCCTTATGAACTACGCTCCATCCGCATTTGATGTTTGTTTTCTCCTTATTGAACTACTGCACCCATCCTGAATTTGATGTTTGTTTCTCCTTATGGAACTACTGCTCCCATCCTGTCTTGGATATCTGTTTCTCCTTATGAACTACTGCTCCCTCCTGCATTTGATGTAGTTTCTCACTTATGGAACTACTGCTCCCATCCTGCACTTGATGTTTGTTTCTCCTTATGAACTACTGCTCCCATCCTGCATTTGTATGTTTTGAGTTTCTCCTTATGAACTACTGCTCCATCCAGCATTTGAATGTATGTTTCTCCGTGGGATTAACTACTGCTCCCCATCCTCATTTGATGTAATGGTTTCTCTTATGAACTACTGCTTCCCCATCCTGCATTTGATGTTTGTTTTCTCCTCATGAACGACTGCTCCCATCCTGTGCATTGATGTTTGTTTCTCCTTATGAACTACTGCTCCCCATCCTGCCATTTGATGTTTGTTTCTCCTTATGAACTACTGCTCCCATCCTGCATTTGATATCTGTTTCTCCTTATGAACTACTGCTCCCATCCTGCATTTGATGTATGTTTCTATTGATGTGTATCTGTAGTATAGTCATAACTTGCTATCTCCTCTACCCCCATCCCCTGCTGTGTGCATTGGGCCAGTGTAGTTCATCTCATTTCCTATTCTCCCCCACTTTGCTAATTAGCTTCTCGACCCCTCCCATTTCTTGTTCACATCTAATGTCCTGTTAGGATATCAACTTAGTAATATTAGGCACGCCCAACACAGGTCACTTGTGGCCCTTGGTCACTGTGGCGCCATTCTAAGTGTGAATTAAAACCAGAATTAAACCAGGATTGAACAAGGATTGCAAGGTAACAGCTACGCATTCTTTTCCACTAATAGCTTGCTAACCTATCTCACACTATGCTTCACTATGCTTTTCCACTCTACCATTACCTCAATCTCTACTTTCCTTACACTAATTGCCTATCCCCAAACATTCTCGCTGGGCAATGAGATCTACATCTCTCTATGCATTCTACCATCTCACCTGTCTGCTGCCACCAACCTCTTCCCCACTGTTAATGCCTTCCACACCAAAGACCCAGCCAAAATACAGTCTATCCTATTCTCACCTGCTCACCCTCTCTCTGTTCCTCCAGGCTTTGGGGACATATCCCCTAACCCAGAGCCCCCTCAGCACATTCCCACCATTGTCTCTGCCTTTTCTAACAGATTCACTACTACAAATTCCGTTAACCCCTCCTATCCCTCTTTCTGAAGCTCTCTGGAATGCATAGTCCATATGCAATAAACTCTCCTACATACATGACTTGCTCATCTCAAGAAATTTACTCTTCCTTGTTCTGACAGAAACATGGCTTACAACCCTCTTATATAGCCTCCCTCTGCTGGAGCTCCTCTTTTGGTGGCCGCCAACATTACCCACAATCCCTCGCCCCTGGTAACAAGCATGGCGGATGGTGTTGGCCTCCTCCGTCTGACCCTTCGTTTCCTTTGTCCCCCTTCCACCTTTGCCTTCCCCTTACACTCTCCTCCTTTGAGGTGCACTCCATCCACCTCTACGCTCCCTCCAACCTCCAGGTGGCTGTTGTCTTACCCGACGCGCCAAGCCCTGTCAACTGCTTTCTTGACCACACACTTTGCCTCTCCTGGCTTAATCCATATTTCTTTCCACTGACATCCTACAATTATCATGAGACTCAACATCCAAATCGACACCCCCCCATCCTGCGCTCCAGACAAACTCCTTTCACTCTGTTCCTTTCCTCTTGAACCTCACACAGTGACCTCTGGAGCCACTCACGAAATATGTAACACACTGGACCTCATTTTCCACCTCCGCCCTCAGCCCACTATCAGACTTCTCTAAACTCTTCCCACCCCCATAACTGACCATAATCTGCTTACCTTCTGCACCATCTCCCACTCCAAATCTTACAACACCTGACGCTGCTCCCTGTCTCACATCTAGTACAACCCACAGAATCCTACAAAACCCAAATCCTCAACACTCACTCTGACTTCTTACACCTCTCTCTAACCAATAATCCTCCCTTAATGACCCAGACTAGACAACCACTTACTCTATAACCACACAATCACACGTCAACCCTTGACCAGACGCTCCTCACACACACAACTAGAACCTGCATAATAATCAACAAGACCAACCCTGGCAAACAGCCCTACACTCCACTAAAACAACTCGAGAGGCGAGCTTCCAGAATTGCAGAACGCCGCTGTGACAACAACCCCTCACACCGATGACTTTGCCTCATAACAAACAATCCACCCCACACGTTTTAAAATTCGCACTCACACCTAGACCAAACAGATTACTTTTTCGTCAGTCTCTCAAATCCTCCTGTTTCAAAAACCCGAAGACACACTAATCAACCATATCTTATTAACTCTCCTTCTCCGTCCACCAGCCCCCCGTCCTCGCCTCTCTCCTTTTCAGGAGGGCAGATGACTTTGCCATTCACTTCCTACACAAATAAACCTCATCAGAGAAAGCTATCCGCTTCCCCAAGTGCCCTCCTCAATATCTGCACAATGCTCTTTCTCTCTTAACTTTCTATTCCTCTTACCATGAAGATCATTCCTCTCCATTGTCGCAAATCAACCTCACTACCTGTAAGTCTTGACCCTCTGCCATCCCACCTTATCCCAGACATTAGTGCTGCTTTCATCCCAGCCCCCACCCATCTTTTCAACTTATCGCTTACCTCTGGCATCTTCCCTTCTGCCTTTAAACATGCTACTGTCACTCCCATCCTTAAAAAACCATCCCTCGATCCCTCCTCTCTTTTCCAAACTAATCGCCATCTCACTGCTCCCTTTTGCCTCCAAACTCCTCGAGCAACACGTCTATCTTCAGCTGTACTCCCATCTCTCCTGAAACTCTCTTCTTGACCCACTACAATCTGGTTTCCGACCCCACCACTCTACCGAAACCGATCTAATCAAGGTCACCAATGACCTAGCAAATACCACTACTCTGTCTTCCTCCTTCTAGACCTGGCCTCTGCCTTTGACACTGTCGACCATTCCCTCCTGCTACACATCATCTCCTCCCTCAGCATCACGGACTTAGCTCTTTCCTGGATCTCCTGGTACCTCTCTGATGGGACATTCAGCGTCTCTCATTCTCGCTCCACCTCCTCCCCCCGGTCACTCTCTGTTGGTGTCCCCCAGGGGTCTGTCCTGGGCCCACTACTCTTCTCCATCTAAACTCTTGGTCTGGGTCAGCTCATAGCTTCACACGGCTTTCACTACCATCTATATGCTGACGACACACAACTCTACATCTCTGGCCCAGATGTCACTTCTCTTCTCTCCCGGATCCCTGACTGTCTATTGTCCATTTCCTTTTTCTCCTCCCGTCTCCTAAAACTAAATGTGGAGAAAACAGAATTCATCATCTTTCCACCAATCCCCTCTCTACCCTCCACCTGATCTCCCCTATTTACTGTCACGGCTGTACACTCTCACCTGTTCCGCAAGTCTGCTGCTTTGGGGTAATCCTCGACTCCACTCTGTCCTTCAAACCACACATCCAAACCCTCACCTCTGCCTGCCGCTTCCACCTGAAAAATAAATTTTCCGCATCCGCCATTCCTCAACTTAACACACAAAAATGCTCGTCCCCCGCCCTTGTCATCTCCCGCCTTGACTACTGCAAACATCTTTCTCTTGTGGCCTCCCATCTAGCACTCTTGCTCCACTTCAAACCATTCTCAACTCTGCTGCCCGTCTTATCCACCTCTCTCCTCGCTACTCCTCTACTTTTCCCCTCTGCCAATCCCTTCACGGGCTACCAATTGCCCAGCGAATTCACTTTAAGTTGCTAACCCTGACCTACAAGGCTCTCCATAACCTCTCCCCTCTATACATCTCTGCCCTAATTTCCAAATATCTCCCCTCAAGAAATCTCCGCTCCTCACAGGACCTTCTTCTCTGTTCTCCTCTTATCAGCTCCTCACATAAGTCTCCAAGACTTCTCCCGTGCTTCCCCCACACTCTGGAATGCACTGCCCCAACACATCAGACTCTCCTCCACCTTCGCCAGCTTCAAAAGCTTCTGAAAACCCATTTCTTCAGGAGTGCCTATAATCTACAATAACCCTGCTGCCACTGTACTACCCCACAAACATGTCTACCCTCACCTCCAGTCTCTTCCCTCCTCCTTTAACATTGTACGCCCTCGCGGGCAGGGTCCTCACTCCCTCTGTTGTGCCAGTCATTCATCGTTATTACTGTACTCATTTGATATATTATGTATGTAACCCCCCCTCGATTGGACAGCACCATGGAATGGTGCTTTAAAATAAATGATAATAATAATAATACCTTTGTTACACTTTTGGGTTGTTATGGAAGCCACTGGCACACTGCAATCGTGCAGCAGGGGGGTGATGGAGACAGAGGGATCACCCCCTCCCCCCATTATTTCCCCTAGATGCATGGTCCCAATTCACTGTGTTATCAAAGAATTTAATCGGCCGCAACAGGAATAGTCTTCAGTTCTAGCTGATATATGATGTAATATACAGCTGGTTCAACGCGCTGATCATGTGGACCCCGCTTGCAAGTCTTCATGATTTTCATGACGTATCAGTATGTCAGTTTGTGGGAAACCCTTTCTATATATGCTGTATTGGTACCTAAAATGTCAGTAAGCGGCTAATAAGATGTAGTAACCAACAACAAAGAGTACTTAAATAACAAAAGTGCACCACAAACTGCAAAGATAAGAACAATCTTTATTGAGCTGTACAAAATCAAAGTAAAAACAGCCCAAACCATAAAACAATAAAAAGCAATAAACACGTGTCCCTGTTATATACACAGGGCGTACCAACCATATGCAAGGAAGTACTCCATGGTGCACTAAATAATCAAACTACACAAAAAGAAAAAAATAGCAGTAAGTGAAGTGAAAGTAAATAATACAGTGTCAAAAACATACCAAAATTCCCCAATATTTGGATTAATAGATGAAAAAATGAAAACCTATAATAACACAGAGGAAGACAATACTTGCTAATCCCAAAATGGGGGTAACAGAACCACACACGTTCTACCGTGCACTCGGTGTAAATGATAGGTCATTTTAAATGTACACATTTTATTATTTTGATTTTTCAGCACCTTCTGGAGGACATACTTTCCTGTGGTTGGTAAGTCCCTCGTACCCAACAGGGACATGGATGAGTATTTTAGATTGGCAGTTATTCTCCCCACCCCCACTAGAAACACTTGCATACTCAGCTGAAGTGAGTATGCATGTGAATGGGGAAGATAGGAGGCACAGCTGTTTCCTGAATGAACTTTTAAGCTCAGCTGTCAGCTATTGGAATTGTGACCATGTGAAATAGGATCAATAGGGCCCTCATTGATTTCTGTGGGTGCCATGTTATTTCTCTACACAACTTAAAATTTGTGTAGAGCTGTAAGGCCATGTTCACACGGTTTAAAATGGGCCGAAGTGCGCCAATTACGGGCCGAAAACGGCCCAGTCATTACGGTAATTCACAGTTCTCATAGAGAGCTATGGATTCGTGCTCCCTCCCCGCCCAGCAAAGCCGGCGGGGGGGAGATAATTGACATGTGAATTACTAGCGGCGTATACGCGCCGCTGCAATTCAAGCTATGGCCGGGATGAAGTGGCCGACCCCTGCTCAGTCCCCCGCTCCCGCCCGCCCCGGTACACGGCGTAATTGCGGGGCGTAATTACGCCCTGCAAATACACCATGTGAACATAGCCTAAGGGTGCTTTCACACAGCGCAGTTTGGGTGCAGTTTTAATTAAACTGCCTTTATTACCAGCAAGCTTCTTTCAGTTGTCTAAATTTGTTTTGATTACTCACTTTCCAAACAGTTTAGAGAAGTGCAAAAAGTTTGCTGGTAATAAAGGCACATAACTGAAGTGCAGTTAAAACTACACCAAAGCTGTGCAGTGTGAAAGCACTCTATGACAGGCATGTGCATTGGCCTTAACAGTCTCATTACAGTGGTACCTTGGTACTTGTCATTAATTTGTTCCAGAATGCATGTTGAGTACTAAAAAGCTTGAGTACCAATTTAATTTTTCCCATGTAGAGTAATGTAAATTGAACAAATTTGTTACAGACCCCCAGAAAATCCAAATTTTTATAAAGCATTACGTGTATTAAAGAGGTTCTATTTTGCTAAATAAGGGGGCCCTGACTACAGGGGGTCCCTGGCTACAAGGGGGTCCCTGGCTATAAGGGGGTCCCTGACTACAAAAGGGGGCCCTGGCTACAAGGGGGGCCCTGACTACAGGGGGTCCCTGACTGCAAGGGGGGACCCTGACTACAAAGGGGGCCCTGGCTACAAGGGGGGGCCCTGACTACAAGGCGGGGCCCTGGCTACAGGGGGTCCCTGGCTACAAGGGGTCCCTGACTACAAGGGGGTCCCTGGCTACAAGGGGGTCCCTGGCTACAAGGGGGGCCCTGACTACAGGGGGTCCCTGGCTACAAAGAGGGCCCTGGCTACAAGGGGGGCCCTGGCTACACGAGGAGCCCTGACTACAAGAGGGTCCCTGACTACAAGGGGTCCCTGGCTACAGGGTGGGCCCTGACTACAAGGGGGGGCCCTGGCTACAAGGGGGTCCCTGGCTACAAGGGGGTCCCTGGCTACAAGGGGGCCCTGACTACAAGGGGTCCCTGGCTACAAGGGGGGGCCCTGACTACAGGGGGACCCTGACTACAGGGGGTCCCTGGCTACAGGGGGTCCCTGGCTACAAGGGGGGGCCCTGACTACAAGGGGTCCCTGGCTACAAGGGGGGGCCCTGACTACAAGGGGTCCCTGACTACAGGGGGTCCCTGGCTACAAAGAGGGCCCTGGCTACAAGGGGGGCCCTGGCTACAAGGGGGGCCCTGGCTACAAAGAGGACCCTGGCTACAAGGGGGTACCTGGCTACAAGGGGGCCCCTGGCTACAAGGGGGGCCCTGGCTACAATGGGGGCCCTGGCTACAAGGGGTCCCTGGTTACCTACAGGGGGCCCTCACTACAAAGGGGGCCCTGGCTACAAAGGGGGCCCTGACTACAAAGGGGGCCCTGGCTACAAAGGGGCGCCCTGACTACCTAAAGGGGGGCCCTGACTACCTACAGGGGGGCCCTGACTACAAAGGGGGGCCCTGGCTACCTAAATACTACAGGGGCCCTGACTACCTACACAGTAGCTAAAGGGGGGGGGCCCTGACTTCCTGCACACTAGCTAAAGGAGGCCCCTAACTACCTGTATACTACCTAAAGGAGACCCCTAACTGCCTGCAAACTACCTAAAGGAGGCCTTAACTGCCTGTATACTACTTCATGGGAAGCCCTAACTGCCTGTATACTACCTAAAGGGGGTCCCTAACTGCTTGCAGCCTATATAAAGGGGACCCTAACTACCTACAGCTTACCTAAACTGGGAGAAACCACCTACCTACAAAACTGGGGCCTTGCCTATTTGCCTACCTACCTAGGGTCTTGTCTACCTACCTGGTAATATAATTGAGAGGGCAGCAGCCCATAGTTGTAGCATTATCTCCAGGGGGTTAGTCCTCCCCCACCTTCCAACCCCTTAGGATACTAGGCCTCTAAGTTATGGCTTGTACCCGCTCTCCCACCCCGGGGTAGTTTGTACAGAGGTGGGAATAGGTAAAAAGATGCTGGAAAATTGAGGATTCTAAGATATTTGTGTGTAATTTCTGCAGGGATGAGTTGCGGCCGGGACAAGTCATCATGGCGGTGTGGAATGGATGCAGAGGAAAAGGGAATAAAAATGACTCATGAGAGAGGGGAACGACTCATCAGATATGACATCTCCGGTGAGTCCCTGATTTCAGGGGTTATTTTACTTCTATATTGGATCAGTGCTGTATTCACTGTAATGTGATGTGACCTGAGCTGGAGTCTGAACTCTATGTGGTCTCTATATGGCGGTGTAGGTTATACCTGAGCTGGTGTCTGACCTCTATGTGGTCTCTATATGGTGGTGTTGTAGGTTATACCTGAGCTGGTGTCTGACCTCTTTGTGGTCTCTATATGGCGGTGTTGTAGGTTATACCTGAGCTGGTGTCTGACCACTATGTGGTCTCTATATGGCGGTGTTGTAGGTTATACCTGAGCTGGTGTCTGACCTCTATGTGGTCTCTATATGGCGGTGTTGTAGGTTATACCTGAGCTGGTGTCTGACCTCTATGTGGTCTCTATATGGTGGTGTTGTAGGTTATACTGAGCTGGTGTCTGACCTCTATGTGCTCTCTATATGGTGGTGTTGTAGGTTATACCTGAGCTGGTGTCTGACCTCCATGTGGTTTCTATATGGTGGTGTTGTAGGTTATATCGGCGCTGGTATAATGCAAGTGTACATGTGTCCCTGATTGACTCTGTGATAGGAGTGGTGAGAAGGTGGTGAGGGGCGTGACCAAGGGAAACGTGGAGGGGATATTGTATGTGGGGTGGAGGGGGGATATTGTATTTTGGGTGGAGGGGGATATTGTATGTGGGTGGAGGGGGATAGTGTATGTGGGTGGAGGGGGTTATTGTATGTGGGTAGAGGGGGATATTGTATGTGGGTGGAGGGTGATATTGTATGTGGAATATTGGAGGGGATATTGTAAAAGTGGGTGGGGGGGGTGGGGTATATTGTTTGTGGGTGGTGGGGGATATTGTATGTGGGTGGAGGGGGGATATTGTATGTGGGTGGAGGGGGTTTTTGTATGTGGGTGGAGGGGGATTTGTATGTGGGTGGAGGGGGATATTGTATGTGGGGTGGAGGGGGATATTGTATGTGGGTGGAGGGGATATTGTATGTGGGTGGAGGGGGATATTGTATGGTGGGTGGAGGGGGATATGGATGGAGCTACTTAGCCCTGTGTCTATGATATGTTAGACTGACAAATGTGTGACTAACTCGCTATTGTACTACACAATACAGTTCTGTTTTGCACACTGTATTATGTGGTAAAATGGGCGCATTTATGTCCAAGAGGCCGGTAATATTTTCATGTAAAGTAGGGTGGGCCCCCAAGATCAACTCCCCTGTGGGCCCCAGACCCCCCAGTCCAACACTGCGGCCGCGGCACCCTCGCCAGACCCCATGACAGTAGGTAAATAGAGAAAATGTTGCCCGCTCTCCCCGGAAAAATTCAGATGCCTGGCTTGAACTTATTATGGTGTTAGCATCTGTGCCATCCATATGGAAAAAAAGCACATCATCTTTTTTTGGATGTGTAGTATGAATGACACATTATTTTTATTTTGTTGGTCAGTACAATTCTGATGAATTTACATTTTTTTTTTAATTTGCAGCGTCATGTTCTAAGACTAATAACTTTTTTATTTTTCCATCTACGGACCTAGTCGAGAACTTGCTTTTTGCAGACTGGATTTTTATTGGTACTATTGTTGGTTACCTGCGACCTTTTACTTATTTCTATTTATTTATTTTTATTTATTATTATTAATTTATTTATTCTTATTTATTCTTATTTATTTATTCTTATTTTATTTTTATTTATTATTATTTTTTTTATTTATTTTTATTCCAATTTCTGGGAGGCAATGCAAAAAAACACAATTTTAAACATTATTTTTTAATTTATATAATTCACCATGTAGGATAAATAAGGTTACCGTATATATTAATAGATAGGAGATTTACGGATGTGGTAATACCAATTATGTTGATTTTTTTTTATTTCTTTTTCTATTTTTATTTGTACAATAGGAAAAGGGGATGTTTTCAAGCTCTTACATTTTTAAAACTTGTACAATTTTTTTTTACATCAAATTTTAGTGCTCCTAGGGTACTCTTCTACTAGGTGGCACAATTACCTGTACACTATTCTTTTTTTGTTTAACTGAATCTTATTATTTTTTCCAAACAGATCAGATTACATGTCAACTGAACAGTATATAGTAGTAAGTCTTAATCCATTACAATTAACATGATTACCGTATATACTCGAGTATAAGCCGAGTTTTTCAGCACAAAAAATGTGCTGAAAAATCCCTGCTCGGCATATACTCGAGTCACTGTCAGCGCTCGGGCGCTATAATGGCCCGGGAGCCGGCAGGGGCACTTCCCGCTACATGCAAAATCCCCCGGGGGGCACTAAAGGCAGAATCCCCCCAGTACCCACAGGTTTTGAGCTCTGCCGTGGGCCTAGGGGGCTGTTTACGATCTCTTCCCCGTCTTGACTCCCCCTGGGCAAAAGTAAGATATCACTGTGGGCGAGAGCCCCAGCCTCCCCGCCCCCGCAGTTTTAAAATCCGGACGGCCGCAAACAGACTTTTTGGCCCGTCCGGGGTTTCCGGGGAAAAGGAGGCCCGGGGGGTCTTATGCTGCGTGCCGGGGCCCGTCCCCCCAAAAGGGGGGAGAGCGGAGAGGTTTAAATTTTGTATTTGTTTTTTTTAAAAACCCCGCCTAAAGAACATATACCTGCCTATACCCTGCCTTTAAGGTTATACCCCCTAACCCGCCTATAAGGACATTCCCCTAAAACCTGCCTTAGAACATATACCTGCCTATCCCCTGCTTATGTGACAGTCCCCTCCCTTACCCTGCTTAAGGACTTTAAAATGATTTACCCGGGCCTATAGAGAAATATACCTGCCTAAAAACCTCCCTATAAGACATATCCCTCCCCTATCCCCGTCTAAAATCCCTATGGGGAAATATCCCTACCTATAACCTGCCTATGAGGGAATATACTGCCAAAAAACCTCCTATGGGGGATTATATGCCTAGGGGTGACATATCCCTCCCTATGGGGGCATTTTACCTGTTTTTAACCTGCCTATGTAGGACCTATACCCCCTATGGGGGACATTAAACTGCCTATACCTTCCAGGGAGGACATATTCCTGCCTCTACAACCTATGGGGGATATAAACTGCCTATAACTGCCTAAGGGTACATTAAATGCCATCCCCTCCTTTGGGGGGGACTTTAAAATCCTATATCGCCTATGTCATGTTAGGATCGATTTTTTTTTTTAAAATTTCCATACCGCGCATTTTCCCCCCTAGGCTTATATCGAGTCAGGGGCGTAACTACCGGGGTAGGGGGGTAGATTCTACGGGGCCCCTGCATTGGGGGGGCCCCGGGGCAGCTGTACGGGCCCCCCCCCCGGTAATGCCGCCCCTGGGCCCGCCAGCAGGAACTCAACAGTTCATGGGGCGGGCGGGGGCTGCGAGGCCCAGCGATACCCCCTCTGAACGCCCCCCCCCGGCCCGAGCGTTCAGAGGCAGCGCTTCATGGAGATAGCAGGACGGAGCGCCGATCGCCCCGCTTGTTATTTCCCCCCTCCCGGGCCCCTCTGGGGGTCACGTGGGGTGCGCGGTGACGTACATCACCGCGCCGCCCCGCTACGCAGAAGCTGCGGGGGGCACAGGAGCGGAGCGACGGCGCATCGGGGGAGCTGGCCCGAGGGATAAGTTGTTTCTTATTTTTATCACCCCAAAATTTCCCTCCCTAACCCCCCATATGCCTCCTAACCCCCCATATCCCCTGCCAAATATACCCCCCCAATATCCCTGCCTATACCCCCCCATATGCCTCCCTATGCCCCCCTTTTATGCCTGCCTATACCCCCCTTTTTTTTGCCTGCCATAGCCCCCATATGCCTGCCTATAGCCCCCCAATCCCCTGCCTTATCCCCCCCCAATGCCTGCCTATAGCCCCCCCATAGTCCTGCCTATACCCCCATAGCCTGCCTTACCCCCCCTATGCCTGCCTATGCCCCCTTGCCGCCTATACCCCCCATATGCCCCCTATCCCCCCATATCCCTGCCATAGGCCCCCATATGCTGCCTACACCCCCCATTTTCCACCTATACCCCCCTTTTTCCCTGCTATACCCCCCAATCCCTCCTATAGCCCCCATATCCCTGCTATAGCCCCCAATGCCTGCCTCCTATACAGCCCCCTTATGCCTGCCTGCCTTACCCCCCCTATATGCTGCCGCCCCCTATACACCCCCCCTATTGCCGCCGCCTTTACACCCCCCCTATATGCCTGCCTGCCTCACAGCCCCCTATAGCCTCCCTGCCTCTAAGCCCCCTATATCCTGCCTCCTCCCTTTACAGCCCCCTTCTCCCTGCCTGCCTTTTCACCCCCCTATCTCCCTCCCTGCCATACACCCCCCCTATCTGCCTGCCTGCTATACACCCCCCTATATGCCTGCCTGCCATACAGCCCCCCTATATGCCTGCCGCCTATACACCCCCTATATCCTCCATACACCCCCTATATCCTCCCCTCCCTCCCTGCCTATACGCCCCTATATGCCTCCTGCCTGCTCTACACCCCATATGCCTGCCATATACCCCCACAAGCCTGTCTCTACTTATGGGGCCCCTTTAGCTCCCAAACCCCCTACCTATAGGCCCCCTATAGCCCACCTAACCCCTGTCTACCTTTGGGCTCCCTATAGCTCCCTAAACCCTCCCTCCTAATGGGCACTATTGGCTACCTAACCTTGCCTTTTTGGGGCCCCATATATCCTATCAAACCCCCTCCTGCCTAATGCCCCCCTTAGCCGGGGGGGCAGGTGGGGAAAAGTCAGGATTTTAAGATTTTTGTGTCTAAATTGCAGGGACAATGGTGGGGATGTCATAAAGATGGGGGACTGGAATGCAGAACAAAAGAAATCAACGACGGAAAGAAACTCCCTGTGAGTACAAGATTTTAACTGCACGTAACACTTTATGTTCACGGGCTGTGTACACTGCTGTCTACCCTATATAGTTATGTAGGGGGTAATATACAGTCTGCACAGGCGTGTACACTGCTGTCTACCACTATATGGTCATGTAGGGAGGTAATTACAGTCTAAAGGCCTGTGACATTGGGTCTACCATTATAGGGTCACTGTTGGGGCTAAATCAACTCAGAGCCTGGTACCTGGTTTTTACCACTATAGGGTCATGTTTGGTGGTTATTACAGTCTGCAGAGCCTGTGTAACTATATATACCACTTTAGGTCACTAATTATTATTTTATTATTATTAGACAGTATTGGGCTTTTTGATGTGTAATAGTGTAGGGTTATTTTCATCCTATGTGGTTAATTTTGTGGTCTGTTTGGGGGTATAAAATCAGGTCCTTTTTGTAATAGCGTTATTGGGAATGTTGGTTTTTTGGGATGTGGGGTTTGAGGTAGCAGTATGATGGTGGATGTTGGTGAGATATTTGCCCCTTGTATTATCTACATTATCTAACAGCAGTCCCGGTACAGGGGGTGGGCAGGGAGGGGGGAGGGCCCCATCCAAAAGTTTGCTATGGGGCCCTGGCTTCTCTAGTTACGCCCCTGACTCGAGTCAATAAATTTTCCCGTTTTTTGTGGCAAAAGTATGTGCCTCGGCTTATACTCGAGTATATACTGTAAAAAATGTGCCAAAGAAAATGAATTACCAAGATAAAATAAAAATGTATCAAAGGAATAACAAAGCAAGAGATACTCATTAAGTAACATTTTTCAGTATTAGTATCCAATCAGTAATGTAAAATAGGGAACCTAATGTATTGCAGGATAGTGTGCAGTTACATTTATGGTAGTTTGTAATAGAGGCAGTAAAATGGCATGACTGCTGGTCCGCACCTCGCGGGGGAATCAATTGGGAGATGGAAAGGGGAGCCCCTTCATGGATACCTAACTAGATACCGTGGTAAGAAGTTAAAAGGCCAGGATCTGAGTTATATTTGAAAGCAGGTGCTGGCTGTAACCTGTAGCACCAGTTATGTATGGAGCGGGCTAAGCTCCTGAGCCTGCTCCATACATAATTGTGCCTCCTTATGACGGGAGAGGTGGTACCCCAAGGCCCAGTTCACAGTTATTGCCGGCTAATTAAGGACGGTTTTTGCCCCGCAATTACCCGGGCCCCGCCGTGCAGCGGGGCGGGGGGGCGGATCTTTTGCCGGCCCCATGATACATTTTTTTACTTTTCATGCCTGAAATAATTCCAGTCACTTTCTACACAGATTCCACATTAGGATGCAGATCACCCCACTGAATGCTGTTATTTAAATTTTTAAGGTGTTTTAATTCCTGATCCCTATACCCTGTTTCATAGGGGCCGGGTTTAAAAAGGGTTATTAAAAACCCAAATTGGGGGGCGGATTTCGCCCCCAATTTCCCTTGAATAAGTGGCGGGGGGGGGGCGCTGCCCGCCGGGGCCCCCTAGACTTTCATTATCCACGGGGCCCTTCCGCCAGGTAATGGATGTCACTTCCTCCCCCTCGGCAAATCCAAGCGGGAAACCAAAGTTCTCTAGAGAATGTGGATTACGTAGTTACTGGGGGTGGATTGGAGCCGTATGCAGCGCAAAAAAGGCAGCAGTAGGGTTCCATCCGCGCCCAAATAAGCCGTGTGAACAGGGCCTAAGTGGTCGCCTACCTCTGTCTACCTATCATCCCAGCCTTGAGCTTGAGCATATTATTCCGGAATGCACAGGGTCAATGACTGGCCTTCAACAAAAGTTACAGAGCATCTCATGAAACAAGACATATGGTTCCAGGATTGTGACCCCAACAAGTTCTGGTGAGCATGTTATGTGCCAAGCAAATGTTGAATCCCCAGATTTCTTTTTTCTCATGAATGCTTTGAGTACCAAATTGGACAAGTTTTGAAGCAGTTGAGTTCCTAGGGTGACCTTATTTCAATCTCAGCAGTTTTTTTAATAAACTATTATAACATTACAAATATTTAGACGTTTTTACAATGAATACATTTTACAGTTATTTTTATGAATTTCTGTGAATTCTGTCTAGAATGAATCATTTGAAGTTAGTATCTTGTCATGCTGAAAGTCACATGACATGAAGTAACGAAGGATCAAGTCACCATCACATTACTCTGGTGTCAGAGGTATCGGTGAAGAAGTCCCATTCACAGTCACTGTATTCTTAACTGAAGCAAGAAGGGTCCTTTTCTCATATTCCTTTGATCCTTGTTTGGTAACATTTTTCTACATTTGGACACAGAGCACTTAGTTAATAGAACCATTCAATAGCAAAAAATAAAAATTTTTACATAAGAATTATCTTTGTTTGTATCGCTGCAGCTTTCAGTGTATCAATAGAGCATTAAAGGGGTTGTCCGGCAGAAAGGAAAATTTATCAGAAATTAATCCAGGCTGGAAAAAAAAAAAAAAAAAAAGTTATACCTACCCACCTGTCCCTGCTATGCAGTTTGGGATTCCCTGAAAAAAAATCTGCTCCTCTTTCCGGGGTTGTGTCACATGGAAAAAGGCTCACTTTATTCATTTGGGAGGCTACACTGATCGGACAAAAAACACCAAAAATTTACACTTTTTTTTTTCCCCGTGCGGACCCCGGTTTTTCATTTTGGCAAAAAAACCGGGGGTCGGTTCTTGTTTTTTTTAACGTTGCCGATACAATTGTATTGTATGGGAAGACGCCAAAAAAACTAAAAGTACCGGCATATTATGCAATATGTTTTAAAATTCCCCCCGGGCCAAAGACAAAGGCAGAAAAAAGACAAAGTAAACAGATCGTTTTTTCTATTCTAGTCTATGGGGCTCAACGATTTTAAAATCCTAAAACCGCTGAAAATACGATCGTATTGCTATGCCGTGGAGGCATATCCTTATAGTGAAGCTCGAGCCTCTCCTATAGAACCTAGAAGTGAAGTGTAGACTTCCGGGGATTGTGGGGAGAAACAGGGGAAATAGGGAATAAAACTTTTAACCTGTCTCGCCTCATTCATTTTTTTTTTGCTGGACAACCACTAAAATACCAACCTTAGATTACCATGATGTAGCCAAATTTTAGAGTTCATTTTATCACCACAATACACAGTTCTAATGAATGAACTTTAAATCAGCATACGAGGCTATGATGATCTAGGTTTGATAGGCAGAAGCCCTGTGTTCTGGGTCTTGCAGGCATAAAGGTGCCAAAAAATGCGACCTCTTTACGTAATTTTGAACCAGTAGAAGATAAGGGGAAATTTTGGGGACTTTAAACAGGTTTCGCCAGTTCTGGGAAAAATTGCGCCAAATATAATGGGCCTTATGTATGAAAACTGTCTAGCAGTAAGAGCTGAGAGCTCAGCTTTTATTTTTCCAAGTCTATATAAAATAAAAGCTGAGCTCTGATTTGGTTGCGAGGGGAAAAAACAAAGCGAGAGACATTTTTATACAAGGACAATGGCGTGATGCTCTACCAAATTTACGATGGTTTTGACAATTTCCAGACCTTTGCCTGCGTCGGAAAAAAGGAGGGGGTTTGGTAAAGGTTGTGGTTTTCCCCATAAGGGGGCGATTAAACCCTGCGTCCCGTGCACCAAAATTTTGTCACAGTTAGGGGGCATAAAGTAATTCAACAAAAAATGGGGTAAATTTTAGACTAGACGTTCAACCTTCAACATTTATGAACACTAAAAAAGGGGGCCTTGTAGACGCTATCTAACTTTACACCAAGGGACTCTGTTAAAAAAATTTTGGGTTTAAGATTTCTTTTTTCCCCCATAGCAAAAAACCCCGACTCCACTAAAATTTTTTAGAGCACTTATGAAGAAAGGGGAGCTTGATTTTCCATGGGCAAAAAGAAATCTGGGAAAGACTTTTCTACATACCCCCTTCAGAGTTGGACAGTATTGATAAATTTTCCTAAGTTATCTGGGGGGTTTCAAGGTTTGTCCAACTTTTTTTTTTTCCATAAAATTTTTGGTGTTTTTTAACGGTATTTTTATTTGTATAATTGTTCTGGAAGTGATGAATGTCATCCACTCAGGTCAGAACAACATTACTTTAGTAACATTTGGGAAGGTGTCTCTTCTATAGAGGTGCCTGCCCTCCTCCAATGCATGTGCTATGTTGAGTATCTAACTAGGCTCCTGGGCATGCGAGATGTTCTTGTATCTTGCAGCTGAATGTAGGGGGGCGGGGCGGTGAGGAGCTCCTGTATGCATTCATCTGTCTCCGTAATGCATGCGCAATATTCAGTAATAATTAGGCATGGGGAGTGATCTGTAAGGGCCCAAACACTGTCCTCCCCGAAACTGAGTATAAAACAGCTCACTATTGTGTATGTATTCAGGTGGAGCAGACACAGGTTTACAGGTGCCAACTTCCCTAAACACTACTAAAGTAACAAGGTTCTGACCTGAAGTGATGACATTCAAAACTTCTGGCTCACTTTACATGTCGAAGCACAAATCATACATTGAAGAAGTCTTTTTGACAAAAAAAATAGTTTGATCCTCAACTTAAACAAACAAAGCTCTGTTCCTAGAGAATACATATAGCAGGGTGCCTCAGATGGAAGACAAGGTTTAAACAGATAAGAAGAGATGGCAGTAACATGAGGCTTGTGTTTCACTCAGAAGAGAAAAAAATCTCTCTTATCTACTCAAAAAAACAAAATAAAAAGCAATGTATTTGATAATAGTCTCCATTTACCTTTCCCGACATGTGGAAAGCTAATCATGCTAGTGAGAAAACCCCTTCAAGCTTTATTTATAAAAATTAAAAAAAACTCTGTGAGGTCCCCTTCATACCTGTATTACACATACTTTATTTTTGGTAAACTGGTGCAGTTTTCTGTAAGGGCTTGTTAACACAGCGTTTTTGGATCCGTTTTGGATCCAAAAATCGCATCCAAAAACGAATTGGTGATCGGATCCTAAATGGATCCATCACGTATCCAACACGCAGCTGTATGTTTGGATGCAGCAGGATCGCACCCTATAGTTTATAATAGGGCTCCTGCTCCTCCTCCAAAAGACGCAATTAAACATGCATCAGCGATCACTCGTCTGAACGCCGATGCGTGTTTTACACTGTGAGCAGTGTAAAAGACACTGCTCATTGTTAGATGCGTGTTTGGGTCTGTCTAGGCGGACCCAAACACGCATCTAAGAACGTATGTTCACATGGACCCAACACGCCATGTGAACATACCATAAGCGTCATTCCATGCAAAAACACATTTTACAAGCGTAATTTTACAACAGAGTCAATGGAAATTGCAAAAAATGCATTATGCGTGTATATTGTGAAGCGTGTTTTGTAGTGTATAATGACTTAATGTGTCAAAAAAGCATAAAATAAAATGAAGTTGGTTGTACTAAAATGCATAAAAATATGCATGAAAATACATGACAAAAAAGTGACAAAAAAGCAGAAGGCTCCAAAGTAAAAAAGTGCCCAGAGACATATGAAAAATTTCCATATTTATATCATCACAATAGACAATGATGACATAACACTGTTATATGCCATCATTTGTCTGATTGATGGGGGTTCCAATTCCAGGACCTGCACCGATCTCTGGAACGGGCTCCCGAAACTCACAGCGCAGACTGAAGAGCCGGTCGCGCTTGCACACGGCTCTTCATTCTGTTCTATGGGAGTTACGAGCATTGATGAATGCACCGCTTGGATGTACTCGGAACTCCCATAGAACAGAATGGAGAGTGACTGCACTATAGGGGATGCAGAGGTAGCAGCCTGAGGGGCCCAAAAGCACTTCTGCCACATACTGTAAGAAGAAACCAGTATTATAAATGGTGCATGGTAACTGGGTATGGGGGCTTCATGTCACTTTTTGGACTAGGGCCCAGGTGCTTGAAGCCTCTGTGCACAAGCGTGGCCAGCTCTTCAGTCTGCGCTGAGTTTCGGCCATCTTTTTCATTCGTGGCAGAACCCCTTTAAGCCAGGTTCACATCTGTTCCGGAGGTTCTGTTTGGAGCCTCTGTCACAGAGATGTAACCGGATCCTTTTTATAACGGACACTAACAGCGCCCGTTGACTACAGTGGGGTCTCTTGGGTTTTTGTCGCGGGGTCAGTCATCTTAACAGAACATATAACACAGCGTGCTGTGCTGCTTTTCCTGTCATTTTTGATAGACTCTGTGATGGAGGCTCTGAATGCAGATGTGAATCAGGCCTTAGCTTCCTCCACCACAATGTGCTGTGTTATTTTAACTGTTTTTCACACCAGAAGTGTCCATGACCTTGACTTCCTCCGGTGCGGATGTGTGACAGCAGTGCAGCCATCCACATCTGCTGGTCTCGCTTATATCATACTCATTACTTTTCAGCTGGCAGACTACATGCTAGCTCTAACACTTGCACCCAGTCCAAGGTGAAAAAAATCCATGTGACAGATAAGCTCCCACAAGCTATATAAAGTATGCAAGGAATGTTTGTATAGAGGGAAGCATTCTGGTCTTCATGTAACACAAGAAGCGTTTCACTCCTCTGTGAGCCCAGCAAGCCTGAAATGTCTGACAGGGGTTAAGACAGTGTAGGCAAATATACCATACATAATTTCACTACAGCAACCAGCCCTATGAAGCAGCAGTACAAAGTTTATCTTTACTAAGGCTCAGTACACACTGTGTTTGACCATCCGTCAAAACATGTACGTTATAACATATACGTTAAACGTATGTCAAATGTGCACTGTTTGAAGCAGACAAATGACTTCTGGTTTTTTTCTCACTTTTTTTACTGGCTATTCTATTGGCTGTCAATCATTTTTCCCTGCAATTTGATTAATTAACTTTGTTTATATATTTTAGGATGGATACAAACGTATACGTTTACAACATGGGCGCAAACACTAGGATCCGTTTTCCATTGATATACATTGTAAAAAAGTATGCTGTAACGTATACTTTCTTCAACTCGATAATGCTCAGCGCCCTGCGTCCTCATCTGTTAAAATTAAACACATATTTGAAGGAAAGTGTAAAAATGGACACTATGCCAATGCACGTTGTACATCTGCCCACCTATATGAGTCAATGCACACGTTAACGCATCCTTTTTTAGCTGCATCAGAACGGATCCCTCATCCGTTCAAGAAAACGCAGTGTGCACCGAGCCTTAGGGTATGTTCACATAGCGTGTTGAGTCCGTGTGAACATACGTTTTTAGATGCGTGTTTGGATCCGTCTGTCGGACCCTAAACACGTATCTAATAAATAGCAATGTGATTTACATTGCTTTTAATATGAAACACGCATCGGCATTCACACGAGTAATCGCTGATGCGTGTCTCACTGTGTCTTTCGGATCCGTTCAAGGAATTGACATGTCAATTCTTGGTCCAAAAGACGCAGCAGGAGCCCTATTTAAAATGATAGGGTGCACTCCTGCTGCATCCAACACTCATCCAAACACTCAGCTGCACGTTGGATACGCGTTGGATCCATTTAGGAATGTGTGAACAACCCCTTACTCATATTCACTCTCACCCCTTGTGTATTTAATAGGCTCATGGGAAAGGAGCTGGGACTCTGCAGCGCCCTCTATTCAATGCAGTGTTCCTCAAGTCACATCCGACTCACACTGAGTTTTGACATAGCCAGGCCAGTTTGTTCATCTGCATGCAGCTGTTTCGGAGTTTTGCCCCTCATCAGTACAGAGTAGAACACTAGCTGGCTAGGTGGGAGGCAATGAGTGACGCTCACAAGGGCTAAGGTTTTTCATTAGGAATAAGCACTATGTCAGTGACTTAAAGAATAATTCCTTTTACGGCAAGTGCTGCAAGAAAAGCCGATTACTGTAAAGTAAATTTCATGTATGCATGTTACACAGGCGTTTTTTGCACCTTCAACTTGCTCTCTTGCCTCCTTGGTTACTGACCATCACTGTGTGCTTTCAATGGTGGACAGTAATGCAGCGTTAGGGCTTGTTCACACGACGCCTTTGTGATCCCTTTTACGGATCCGCAAAACAGATCTAACAATTGTCAGTGTGATTAACATGGAGTTAAATGGCAAAAGCGCAACGCTGTTCTCACGGGAGAACAGCGATACGCTTTTGAGAGCTCTCCCGAACTGCGCGTTTCGCATCCGCTTTAAGAATTGACATGTCAATTCTTCTTGCGGTTTACGCAAGGGAAAGCCCATAGGAGTTTAATGGAGTCCGCATTTGGCACCTGTCCAAAAGCGCTCACACTCTGGGCACGTATCAGCTGCTCTTTGCATCCTGAAAGCGGATGCGAAAAGCGCAGTGAGAGGGGCAGGAGACACTGCAGCAACTGAGGCTGGAGCGAGGTGCGGGGGTGCGATCAGCTGGAGCGAGGTGCAGGGGTGAGATCAGCTGGAGGAGGTGCGGGGGGTGCGATCAGCTGGAGGAGGTGTGGGGGTGCGATCAGCTGGAGGCGGTGCGGGGGTGCGATCACTGGAGGAGGTGCGGGGGGTGCGATCAGCTGGAGGAGGTGCGGGGGGTGCGATCAGCTGGAGGAGGTGCGGGGGTGCGATCAGCTGGAGGAGGTGCGGGGGTGCGATCAGCTGGAGGAGGTGCGGGGGTGCGATCAGCTGGAGGAGGTGCGGGGTTGCGATCAGCTGGAGGAGGTGCGGGGTTGCGATCGGCTGGAGGAGGTGCGGGGGGTGCGATCAGCTGGAGGAGGTTCCGGGGTGCGATCAGCTGGAGGAGGAGCGGGGTGGAGATCAGCTGGAGCGAGGTGCGGGGGTGCGATCAGCTGGGGGAGGTGCGGGGGTGAGATCGGCTGGAGGAGGTGCGGGGTGCGATCAGCGGGAGGAGGTGCGGGGGTGAGATCAGCTGGAGGAGGAGCGGGGGTGAGATCAGCTGGAGCGAGGTGCGGGGGTGCGATCAGCTGGAGCGAGGTGCGGGGGTGCTATCAGCTGGAGGAGGTGCGGGGGTGCGATCAGCTGGAGTAGGTGCGGGGGTGCGATCAGCTGGAGGAGGTGCGGGGTGCGATCAGCTGGAGGAGGTGCGGGGGTGCGATCAGCTGGGGGAGGTGCGGGGGTGCGATCAGCTGGGGCGAGGTGCGGGGGTGCGATCAGCTGGAGCGAGGTGCGGGGGGGCGATCAGCTGGAGGAGGTGCGGAGGTGAGATCAGCTGGAGCGAGGTGGGGGGGTGCGATCAGCTGGAGGAGGTGCGGGGGGGCGATCGGCTGGAGGAGGTGCGGGGGTGCGATCAGCTGGAGCAGGTTCGGGGGTGCTATCAGCTGGAGGAGGTGCGGGGTGCTATCAGCTGGAGGAGGTGCTGGGGTGCTATCAGCTGGAGCGAGGTGCGGGGGTGCGATCAGCTGGAGGAGGTGCGGGGGTGCGATCAGCTGGAGCGAGGTGCGGGGGTGCGATCAGCTGGAGGAGGTGCCGGGGGTGCGATCAGCTGGAGCGAGGTGCGGGGGTGAGATAAGCTGTAGGAGGTGCGGGGGTGAGATCAGCTGGAGCGAGGTGCGGGGGGTTCGATCAGCTGGAGGAGGAGCGGGGGTGAGATCACAAGGAGGAGGTGCGCGGGTGAGACCCGCTGGCGGAGGTGCGGGGGTGCGATCAGCTGGAGCGAGGTGCGGGGGTGAGATCAGCTGGAGGAGGTGCGGGGGTGAGATCAGCTGGAGGAGGTGCGGGGGTGAGATCAGCTGGAGCGAGGTGCGGGGGTGCGATCAGCTGGAGCGAGGTGCGGGGGTGCGATCAGCTGGAGCGAGGTGCGGGGGTGCGATCAGTGGAGGAGGTGCGGGGGTGCGATCAGCTGGAGGAGGTGCGGGGGGTGCGATCAGCTGGAGCGAGGTGCGGGGGTGCGATCAGCTGGAGGAGGTGCGGGGGGGTTGCGATCGGCTGGAGCGAGGTGCGGGGTGGATCAGCTGGAGGAGGGCGGGGGTGCGATCAGCTGGAAACGAGGTGCTGGGGTGCGTTCAGCTGGGGCGAGGTGGCGGGGGTGCGATCAGCTGGAGCGGGGGTGAGATCAGCTGAGCGAGGTTGCGGGGTGCGATCAGCTGGAGCGAGGTGGGGGTGCGATCAGCTGTCGGAGGTGCGGGGGTGCGATCAGCTGGAGGAGGTGCGGGGGTGAGATCAGCTGGAGCATGTGCGGGGGGGAGATCAGCTGGAGCAAGGTGCGGGGGTGCGATCAGCTGGAGGAGGTGCGGGGGGGAGATCAGCTGGAGGAGGTGCGGGGGTGCTATCAGCTGGAGCGAGGTGCGGGGGTGAGATCAGATGGAGCGAGGTGCGGGGGTGAGATCAGCTGGAGGAGGTGCGGGGGTGAGATCAGCTGGCGGGCGGTGCGGGGGGGAGATCAGCTGGAGCGAGGTGCGGGGGTGCGATCAGCTGGAAGGGGTGCGATCAGCTGGAGGGGGTGCGATCAGCTGGAGGAGGTGCGGGGGTGAGATCAGCGGAGGAGGTGCGGGGGGGGGCGCTTCCGCTGGAGCGAGGTGCGGGGGTGCGATCAGCTGGAGCGAGGTGCGGGGGTGAGATCAGCTGGAGGAGGTGCGGGGGTGAGATCAGCTGGAGGAGGTGCGGGGTGAGATCAGCTGGAGCGAGGTGCGGGGGTGCGATCAGCTGGAGCGAGGTGCGGGGGGGTGAGATCAGGTGGAGCGAGGTGCGATCAGCTGGAGCGAGGTGCGGGGGTGCGATCAGCTGGAGCGAGGTGCGGGGGTGGGATCAGCTGGAGCGAAGGTGCGGGGGTGCATCAGTGGAGCGAGGTGCGGGGGTGGGGCGATCAGCTGGAGGAGGTGCGGGGGTGCGATCAGCTGGAGCGAGGTGCGGGGGTGAGATCAGCTGGAGGAGGTGCGGGGGTGAGATCAGCTGGAGCGAGGGGGTGCGGGGGTGCGATCAGCTGGGCGAGGTGCGGGGGTGAGTCAGCTGGAGGAGGTGTGGGGGTGAGATCAGCTGGTGGCGGGGGCGGGGTGCGATCAGCTGGAGCGAGGTGCGGGGGTGCGATCAGCTGGAGGAGGTGCGGGGGTCGATCAGCTGGAGCGAGGTTTCGGGGGTTGCGATTTAGCTGGAGCGAAGGGGGCGGGGGTGCGATCAGCTGGAGCGAGGTGCGGGGGTGCGATCAGCTGGAGCGAGGTGCGGGGGTGCGATCAGCTGGGGCGAGGTGCGGGGTGCGATCAGCTGGGGGCGAGGTGCGGGGGTGAGATCAGCTGGAGGAGGTGCCCGGGGGTGTGATCAGCTGGAGGAGGTGCGGGGGGGCGATCAGCTGGAGCGAGGGCGGGGGTGAGTTTGCTGGAGCGAGGGGCGGGGGGTGCGATCAGCTGGAGCGAGGTGCGGGGGTGAGATCTGTGGGTGGAGGTGCGGGGGTGAGATCAGCTGGAGGGGTTGCGGGGGTGAGATCAGCTGGAGGAGGTGCGGGGGTGAGATCGCTGGAGGAGGTGCGGGGGGTGAGATCAGCTGGAGGAGGTGCGGGGGTGAGATCAGCTGGAGGAGGTGCGGGGGTGAGATCAGCTGGAGGAGGTGCGGGGGTGAGATCAGCTGGAGCGAGGTGCGGGGGTGCGATTGGCTGGAGGAGGTGCGGGGGTGCGATTGGCTGGAGGAGGTGCGGGGGTGCGATTTGGCTGGAGGGGGGGAGGGTGCGGGGGTGCGATCAGCTGGAGGAGGTGGGGGGGTGCGATCAGCTGGAGCTAGGTGCGGGGGGTGCGATCAGCTGGAGGAGATGCGGGGGTGAGATCAGCTGGAGCGAGGTGCGGGGGTGAGATCAGCTGGAGCGAGGTGCGGAGGTGCGATCAGCTGGAGGAGGTGCGGGGGTGCGATCGGCTGGAGCGAGGGTGGGGGGTTTCGACAGCTCAGGAGGAGGTGCGGGGTGAGTCAGTGGAGGGGGGTGCGGGGGTTTAGATCAGCTGGAGGAGGTGCGGGGTGAGATCAGCTGGAGGGGGTGCGGGGGTGAGATCAGCTGGAGAGGTGCGTGGGGTGAGATCAGTGGTGGAGGTGCGGGGGTGAGATCAGCTGGAGCGAGGTGCGGGGGTGCGCTCGGCTGGAGGAGGTGCGGGGGTGCGATCGGCTGGAGCGAGGTGCGGGGGTGCGATCAGCTGGAGGAGGTGCGGGGGTGCTATCAGCTGGAGCGAGGTGCGGGCGTGAGAGAGATCCCCTTTCTGAAAACGCATCCGGAAAGCGGATGCGTAAAACGCAAGTGAAAAAGCATTCAAAACGGATCCTTACAGTGACGCTACCTGTGGCCGGGATAGCGGAGACACCTTGACTCATGGAAAGCCAAAATGACCCTATATTTGAAAGGACAATAATTCTATTAATAATTCACCATTTTTGCCAGAAGGCAAACCGCCCATTTTTTTCACACAAAGAAAAAAGTAATTAATTCATAACTTTTAATTCCTATTAACTAAAAAGATCAAATGATTAAAAAAAACGATCCCAGCTACATGCCTGACAAAGTATATTGATTGTAATACTGTGTCATTAAGAGCATCAATGTTGCAACAATATCAATAACAAGAGTAAGGTCTTGTCCCCACGGCACGGGTTTTCAGCCAGATTTACAGACGGTTTTCGGTTTTGAAAGCCGTCCGTAAACCGTCTGTTAACCTTTTACACAGACTTCTATGGAAAATTTGTGCAGCTGTCCCCACTGCACGGATTTTCCGCCGGACAGTTTTTTTAGACTGCCGGCGGTCCAAAAAAACGTAGAACATGTCGGTGCGAAGGGGGACGGCTTGAATCCGCAAACCGTGGAGAAAAGCTGTCCCCTTGCGTGCCAAAAATAGGCCAAATAACGGTCTGGATTTCCTGACCGGTATTTGTCCTTTGCCGTGTAAGTGCGGCCTAAAGCTCTAATTGATATTTAGTACAGCTGCAAACTAAAGCCTGCACTCTTTTTTTTCCATCTCAACTACGGACAGCATGGTGGAAAACAGATGGGCCCATTGTAATTAATAGGGTCCATCGAGTGCCACAGGTGTCCATAGTGAACAAATCCCGTGGGGATAGTTTCTCAACTCTGCGTCGGAGGTTCCGAAAGGAAACTCCTGCACAGTTGTGAACCAGGACTAAGTATAAATGTATAGTATAACTATATAGGTAGGATCGCCATTGAACTAGAAACCAGATATCATAGTATCAAATAAACATCAAGCTACAATAGCATAAGAATACAAATAAGGTAAGTATATGTTTAGACATCAGATGGAAAATAAACAAACTGAATAAATGGGGTACCTATATAATTTAAGGGGTTTTACCACAAATACATTTCATTCCTTGTTTGTCTTGCGTCAGCTTTCAGTGTGTTCAAAAGGGAAATTGTATGATTTGTTTTAACTGCATATCATGTGACCCAGCATGCTGAAATCACCATGCCTATCTCTACATTGTGCTCACTCCAGTCAAGCAAATGTCTGTTTATGTAAAAAGCTGTGAGTAGCTATAATGTGGCTGAGTGGTTAGCACTTCTGCCTGTCTGCATAAGGGCCCTAGTTTCAAATCCCTGCAGGACTCAACCATGTGGATTTATTTTCTCAATGCACATACCTGATTGAGGTTTATTTTTCCCTTTTATTTATTTGCAGTATTTGTATTGCCCCTGTAACTCAGGCTATTATATTGGCCCAAGTTACAGGGAATATCAGCAACAACAACAATATAAAAGTTATGTAAAAATGCCCCCTAGAAGTCCACTTCAGACCTTATGGAGGGAATAATGTAAAATAAATGAATAAAAAATAATGAACAACACATTAAAATGGGAATTTTTACCCCATGATAATTAGCTTGTAGCCCTTAATATTGTCCGTTCTCACCCTGAGGCATTGTGTATTTACATATTGCTATTCTTTTAATATTTTATTAAGAGACAATTTCCTGGGAAAGTACATATCAGCATACTGCTGTCTGCAATATACTTCAAGGCCTGCCAACCGAACTGGATTATATTAATAGATATTTTGACCACTATAAACCGAACACCTGTTTTTGTCACTATTGCTGAACAAACTGAGGGAAAATAAATTTTCCAGAAAGGTTGATTTTTTTGCTACAAAGTTGTAACAAATGTTACAACTCACTGCATTGGTCAAAGAGACTAAATACTTCCTATATGGTATTTAAGTTTCTTGTAGTTGTTACTATATTTGAGTTAAAAGGATAATTTTTTATTACCATTGTTTTTGTTATAAAAGACCATGTGATCTTAGCCCTTCTCAATAAATGTTTTTTATAGCCGAAGTCAACATGTCAATAGGATCCTTGGATTTCCAAGTGGATGGTTATTTTGGCTGAATTACACAGTCAAACCTCATTATTATGACCACTAAGGCTATGGCTGCGCTGCATCGGACAAGAAACGTCCGAAAACAGCCATTTTTTTCTGATGCAGGACCACATTTTTTGCTAAAAATCGCAGTCGCTTCTCGTTTTTTTCACGTCGCTCATACAATTGTATTATATGGGAAGACAGCGAAAAAACTAAAAGCACCGGCGTGTTATACAACATGTTATATAATACGACGGCGCCAGAAGATGATCGTAGAAAAGACGAGCTGCGGAGACTACAGCTTGTCTTTTCTATTGCCGCCTTTGGGGCCGCACAATGGATCCTATTTTCAGTGCTTTTAAAATCGATACGTAAAGCTGTGCAGTGGAGACATCACCTAATATCCAGAGTCACTGACATATACAGCACCAACAGCAGCTACATGAGCTGGGAGTGACTCAGTAAGGTCCTGGAGCCAGGTATCCGGAGAAATGCTGACTGCTTAATGTATCCCACAACTGCCTCCCAGGATATTTCAAATTTATCTTGATAAGCTGTGGAGCACATTCATTCCGAATTCAACGCTGTTTCTCAGGGATGTATCTAACCAAGTAATTAAACATTTTGTTATAGGACATTTTTCACAAATATTATGTACACAAGAGACCAAACACAGGATCCATTCCTGAATGTACGAACAGTGCTGCGTCTGTTTTCTGGTGTACTTTTAGCCAAAAAGAATGCATGAACAGGTGCACTCCAAACTTTTGTGTGATAAGTCCCTTTGTAATGTGCCAGACACTTTTAATACGCCAAAATTTGGGGCGTTCTGGGGGTGTTGCAGCACATTCATAGAATTAGACGCATTTATGATTCTTTGACCCCAAACCTAGGCGCAGAACTGTTAGAACAGCCAGACCAAGTTAAAGGTGGTGTCTAAGCCAGACTTGTCGTATTGGCACTAGACTGCGCCTGTATGTATGACCTGCAGAAGATCAGGTTCATACATTCTAGCGTGTTCTACACTGCCTTAAAGCTATTTAGAACTGGCCTGTCACCACCAACCTTCATACATGTCGCTCTAAGTATTTTATACATAGGGGATAGAAAGTTGCAACTAGTGTTGCACTTTGGGTTCAGCTACGGCTGGTTTGGCCAGACCTGATTTTTTCCAGTGATTGTGAGAAAATTGTATGACCAATCACCAGCCTTTTTTTAGATAGTAAAAAGGAAGCGTATCTGTACGCCCTAACGGGAATTAAATTCCCACAAATGGATATACAGTCACATCCTACACATCGTGTGGGCACTCAAGCGTGGCCTGCATGATCGTAGCATGGAACCAGCTGTATATTGCAGCTGGCCCAATGCTGTGTCACCCGTGGCCGGAAAGGCCCAAATCAGCCTGTGGGCGATGAATCAATTAGCTGCCATGATAAATTGCGATGGTGGTAGCGAAGGAAAAGACAGATAGAGGGAGCGCCCTCCGTTTCCATCGTTACTGTCACGATGTAATCATGGATACCTGTGACGTCACTATGCCCGGCTCTGCCCTGTGGACATGGCCTGGCATAGTGATTGACAGTTACTATATATACAAATACTGCTATATACTGGTATCCATTTTAACAGTGATCTAAAGATCACTGATATAAGTCCCTCATGGAGACAAGTAAAAATAAAGTGAAAAAGTAAAAAAAAACAAAAAAACAGAAAAACAATAAAATAAAAATATGAACACATTTCCCTTTTACAAAAGCCAATCACCCCAAAAAAATACAAAAAATAAAGTTCACATATTTGGTATGCGTCTCAACCTACAACCCTATAAATCTATCATGTGATTTAGCCTGCACGGTGAATGCAGTAAATAAAAGAAAAAAAGTCACAGAATTGCGATTTCTGTTCATCCCGCAGCACATAAAATGGAATAAAAAGCGATCAATAATCAACTAAACGCCACAGTGGAATTAATAAAAATGTCAGTTCATCCCTCAAAAAAAGCCTTTACACAGCTCTCTATACGGAAAAATAAAAAAGATATGGCTATCAAGTGATAGCGATGCATAAATATTGTTTTACACAATAAAAACACTTTTTTAAAGAGCTTCAACATAAAAATACTATATAAATTGGGTATTGCCATAATTGTATTGGGGCACAGAGTAAAACTAACGTGTCACATATACTGCATGGTGAGAGCTGTTAAAAACAAAAAACAATACTAGGATTTAAGTATTTTCTTCACCCTGCCTTCCAATAAAAATGGATTTAAAAGCATTTAAAAAGCCTTGTCCCCCCAAAAATAATACCAATTAAAACATCAACTCATTCCACAAAAAACAAGCCCCTACACAGCTCCATAAACAGAAAAATAGTTATGGCTCAGACTATGGCATGCAGAAATGTGTTTTTCTTTTTGAATAAAAGTGTTTTATTGTGTAAAAGCAGTAAAACATAAGAAAAATATACAAATTGGGTATCGCTGTAATCGTATCGACCTGCTGAGTAAAGCTTGAATGTAATTTATACTCCAGGATTGCTGTATTTTGTTCAAAAACACCTCACAAAACTTGATAAAAAGTGATCAAGCATCATATGAACCCCATAATGGTAACAATATAAATAGAGATGGGCAAATTTCTCAAAAATTCGGTTCGCCAACTTCGCAGAATTTTCCGACAAAATTGGTTTTGGTCCGAATTACTTCAGGATGAATCGCGTTAAAAAGCAGCTATTTCCAGGCTGCACAGAGCCTGCAGGGTGCTGTAGAACGTTGTGCCATGCTTAAATATGCAGAGGGAGCTTGGTTTGGTCTTCATACAATGTTGTGTTTTAGTATGACACGCAGATGACTGCCGCCGCTCTTAGAATCGTTTCACTATAAAATTCCCTGGGCTCTTACGGGGGAAAAGCTGTCAAAAAACTGAAGCAGGAACGCAGCCTGATAAAGTCATGGCAGAACCAGATGGAAAAAAACAAGTGGAGGGCTAAGATCCTACCCTAGCGTCAAAGAACACAATAGTAGGTTACTGGAGACGCCACAGATCGCAGCACAGTAAGGGGATGTCACAGCAGGGGTCACTCCATGAGGCCAGAGCTTTAAACCGTCACAAAATATGACAGAACCTGTTCTGTTAAACGCTGATACATGTAGAGGCCCCCCTGAATGAGTGGAGAGGGTGTCGGCAGTAATTTTGCGTTGACGTCTGATCATTTTGCCCTTCCTTTCATCCGTCAGTGTCCGCTTTCAATCGGTCAATAATCCATCAGTATTGCTAAGGCCAAAAACAAACAGGAGTTGATCCAAAACAGAGATGACCAGTAAATGGGATATTTGCATATATTTTGTGTTCTGTATCCACTCCTGCTTTTGGCTAGACAATCCTGATCCTTCCCATTCCTTCTAACAGGTGAAAAGAAGGGGAAAGCCAAACATAGTGGCAACGTCATAGAGTGGTGGAGGGTGGAAACAGTATTAGGAAACCACAGGGTGTTCCAGTGAGACAGCGGTCACTTGTCAGCAGCATGAGTAGGCCACAGAGTGGCACAATGACAAATTCTGGAGGTGGCAAAAACAGTAGTAGGCCAGAGAGAAGCACAATGACAGAGTGTGGAGGTCATGGCAGGAGCCACAGCAGCAGCAGCAGCAGCAGCTGCATAAGGCCAGAGAGTAGCACAATGACAGAGTGTGGAGGTCATGGCAGGAGCCACAGCACAGTCAGATAAGGTCGAAGTGGCACAATGACACAGTGTGGAGGTCATGGCAGGAGCAACAGCAGCAGCATGAGGTCAGACAGTGGTACAATGACAGAGTGTGGAGGTCACGGCAGGAGCAACAGCAGCAGCATGAGGTCAGACAGTGGCACAATGACAGAGTGTGGAGGTCACGGCAGCAGCGACAGCAGCAGCATGAGGTCAGACAGTGGCACAATGACAGGGTGTGGAGGTCATGGCAGGAGCCACAGCAGCAGCAGCAGCAAAAGGTCAGAAAGTGGCACAATGACACAGTGTGGAGGTCACGGCAGGAGCAACAGCAGCAGCATGAGGTCAGACAGTGGCACAATGACACAGTGTGGAGGTCACGGCAGGAGCAACAGCAGCAGCATGAGGTCAGACAGTGGCACAATGACAGGGTGTGGAGGTGACCGCAGCAGCAACAACAGCAGCAGCATGAGGTCAGAGAGTGGCACAATGACACAGTGTGGAGGTCACGGCAGCAGCCACAGCAGCAGCATGAGGTCAGACAGTGGCACAATGACATTCTGAAGGTGGCAAAAACAGGAGTAGGCCACAGAGTGGCACAATGACAGAGTGGAGGTGGCGGCAGAAGCAACAGCATGAGGTCAGAGAGTGGCACAATGACACAGTGTGGAGGTCACAGCACCAGCTATAGCAGCAGCAGCAGCAGAATGAGGTCATAGAGTGGCACAATGACATAGTGTGGAGGTGGGTGGCAATACCAGTCCCTGGTAAAGATGGTGGTAGGCAGATGGAGCAACTAGCAGCAGATGTGTGGCATCAGGCGGGTGGCGGCATCAGAATAGAGGCTGAGGCAGGTAGTTTGAACCCAGACTCATTTCTCAAAGTTTTGGTGAGGCATTCTGGCTGAGGTAATCTGACGCCTAAGGCATTGGTGTGTGGAAATCCTGGCCGATCCACGCCTGATTCATCTTGACAAAGGTCAGTCGCTCCACATTTCCGGTGAACAAGCGGGTTCTCCTTGGGGTAACGATGGCCCCCGCACACTGAACACCCGCTCTGATGCACACTACTGGCGGGCAGGACAGCTTCCCTACTGCAAACGCGGCAAGTTGCGGCCACATATCCAGTTTGGCTGCCCAGTAGTCCAGCGAATCTTCTAACTGGGGTGGCAGAGGGCTGTCCAAGTAGGCCACCACCTGTTGGTTCAGGGTCTGCTCCAGGTCCTGCTGCTGGCGACTGCCCTCCTCACTAGGCGGGTGAAGGAAACTGCTCATCAACGACTCCAGACTTAGGTTGCTGCTGATGGAGCTGGTACTGCTCCTAGCCCCCCACCTTCCCTGAAGCAGCCGCGGCAGTAGTACGTGAGCGCTGAGGAACCCCCCGGTCAGACCTGTCAGAGGAGGGACGATGCCACACATAGGCAGCGGCCAACTGACTACGGAGGATTTCTCTATAGTATTTGAGTCTGTCCTCCCTCTCAGCAGCTGGGAAAAAGGCTCCCATTTTGGACCGGAAGCGAGGGTCCAATAGGGTGGAGTGCCAGAAGTCATCCCTCAGCCGGATGGTGACTATTCAGCTGTCACTAGTCAGGCAAATCAGCATGCTGCGGGCCATCTGCACAAGTGATTCCGAGGGACTGCCTGCCTCCATCTTCACTGTATACTGCCACGGTGCTTGCGGGTCATCTGCCTCGTCTTCCTCATCTCCATCTACCTCCTCCAGCTGCTCCTGCTCCTCCTTTCCTGTCACCTGGGTAGAAAATCCACTCATTTCACCAGACAATGCTTGTGATCCAATGTCCTCCTCCTCCTCCAGTTCAGTCCCCACCGGACTCATGTGGCCGCGAGATATAGTCGCCACGTCTCCAGTCCCCTGCCCAGACAGATTTTTCAGCATCTTTTCCAGGACATGAAGCAGTGGAATGACGTTATTCATCCCGTAGTCCTGGCGACTGACAAATAACGTGGCCTCCTCAAATGGCCTCAGCAAACGGCAGGTGTCACGCATGAGCTGCCACTGGCTGACATCAATGTTACACCGGGGAGTACTCCTGTCCGCTTGGATCATCAAAAAATCGTGACTTGCCTTTCTCTGTTCCTACAGTCGGTCCAACATGTGCAGGCTGGAATTCCAACGGGTGGAAACATTGCATATCAGGTGTGTTGGGGAGGGCCGTTCTGCCACTGCAACTCGAGGAGGGTGTTCCTAGCTTTGTAGGAATGGATGAAGTGCATGCACAGTTTCCTGGCCATTTTCAGAATCTTCTGGAGATCGCTGGAAGACTTCAGGAACCTTTTCACAATCAGATTGAACACGTGCGCCATGCAGGGCGCATGGACCATCCCTCCTCGGTGCACCGCGGACATGCGTGTTCCTCCCATTGTCCATAACCATGGTTTCGATTTGCAGTTGGCGCGGAGAAAGCCACACATCGATTTCTTGCTGCATGAAGCGGAGCAGTTCCTCCCCTGTGTGACTTCGTTCGCCGAGGCAAGCCAGGTGTAGAACTGCGTGACACCGCTGTGCCCTACGCATGTGGTATGATGGAGCAGTACTTGTGGAGGCTGAGATGGTGGTGGTGGTGGAGGAGGAGGAGGCGGACATTGGCGCAGGAGCCGCAGTTTGACAACGTGGAGGAGAAAGCGGCGTCTCCTGTCCAAGTTGTCTCCTCTGCAGCTTTCCTTTTCTTTACTACAGTGCCTGGGGGCAGAAGAGGGGGAAATTCCTCCAGGGAGAGGGGAGGAGCGACAGAGACTGGAGGGGCCTCAGCCACATCGGGAGGGGAGGAGAGGCGGGGAGCGGGGGAGGATAACTCGGAGATCAGGAGGGGAGGATGAAAGAAATTACCTCCGAGGGGGGGGAGGCTCGGGCGGGTGGAGGCTCTTGCCTTTACTGTGTTCTTGGGCTGGGCAGGAGCCGGCGCAACCTTGGCGCGGGCTGCGGCGGGGGCCGGTGCCGGACCTGGTCTAGCCAGGTCCTGTGCCGCAACCTTGGCTCAAGACCTTTCCCTTTCCGGGCAATCCCTGTAACGGTGGGAGACTAGCCCACAGAGGTTACAGGACATAGCGGTGGGACAATTCTTGGTCTCATGCCCTGTGACCCGGCAGTTCTGGCAGGGAGTCTCCTTGCAGTCCTACAGGTCTGCGGTCTGTTGGGATAGAATATAAGGCCCGATGAAGAACCCAAATAGAACTGCTGGGGCAGGTGCACGACACCGTCCCCCGAGTCTCTGTCCTTGCGTAGCCGCACCAGCACAGACCATTTCCCCGTCCAAAAGCCCATACCGTTGAGGATCTGGGTTGGTTCCCTCACCACATAACAGTCGCAAAAGGAAGGTCGAGATTATCTTTGGCTGTTTATGCGGGTTACGCAAGGAGACAGTACCCGCTTCTCCTCTTTCTGCTGGGTAGCTCCCCACGAAACGGAGAAGGGCGAATCGGGTAGGGGTCTTGACGGCCTCCCAGTACCTTCTGCAAGCGCTAATGGAAGCAAAAGTTACGTAGAAAAGACCGGTAACGAAAGCCTGAATGCTAAGGGTTTCGGCCCGACTGAAGCCCTGGTCCACAATCATCTTTTTACAGAACACGTCCGCAGACATGTCAGGTATCCTACCATCGACCTCTCGGAGTTTCAACGCCACCGTCTGCCTCATCCACGGTTCCAGTTTAGGAGCTCCGTGGCTGGGGGTTCGGTTGCCTTTCGACTGAGAGGTTTCAGGGAGGCAAGATGGAGGGACTGGGCTGCAGCCGAGCCGCACGTGACTTACCATCGGAGGTGGAGGGGAGGGCTGGTTCCTTTGTCCTGGGCCTGCATGGTCCGGGGGGGGGGGGAGGGAGGTGCGGTGCCTGGCTACATGTCCGGCCCGTCTGGGCTCCGAGATCTCTTTGTGAGCCTTTGAGAGCCATGGATCCTCAGACAAAGACTAACAAAGGGAAAATGCAACAAAAAGATTTCTTCTGTGGGGGGCTACTGCTGGGGGGAAGGGACCTCACTCGTACGTCGAGGGCGAGCAGAGATTCTTCCCGTGGGGAGCTTTCTCTGCAGCAGAAAAACAAGGGGGCGTCGAAAAGCTCCTCGGCGAAGGGAGCAAGGGTTCCTCAGCGTCGGGGTGCAGAAGATCCGGGTCATCTGGGGGCCTTGAAACAAAGTAAGGGGGTGGTTCCTCTGGAAGCGGGGGGAATCCTCAAAGCAAAGGGGGTCTCTGGAAGCAGGAGTGTCCTCGAAGCAAAGTGGGATCTCCTCCTTGGAAGCCGGGGGAAATCAGCAAACGATGTATGCGGAGTGTGGTGTCTCTCAGAAGCCGGGGTTCCTCCTCCTCCACGATGCAGGGGTTCTGTAGTCCTTCGGGATGCCGTCATCGTCTCCTCCTCTTCTGTGGGGTCTGAGCCAAATAGTGCACTTAGGCTACATATAGGATATTTCTCAAAGTACACGCAATGATTTAGGGGGAATCGATGTTGAGCTTGTGCAATTCCCTGGTCACATCTGTGTATTTCCAGTGAATAATGGATTTAAAAATGAATTTCACCTCCCCTTAGCTTTTACTTCCTGTGAATACCTAATAGGGTATCTAATAAACTTTCCTAAATGGTGTTTTAATACTTTAAGGTGTTAGTTTCTTAGTTTTCTAAACATAACAGGTCTATGGATGAGTCCTAATAACATTCTATTTTTGCTAATTTTCTTGAAAATGAGAACAATTACTACTTAATTTCTAAGCCTCGTAATTGAGGATTTGTTACAACCAACAGAGGGCGCTGTGGGCTTTTCAGGCCCTTTCCCATAGTGCCTTGTGATATGCAGATGCTAAGTAGAGGGCTAACAGGCAAACAAACTCTACAAGCTGTTCGTTTGTTTGGTGCTCTCCTTAAGGAGAGATCATCCCTCCTGAGCTTATCGATGCCTACCACACAGCCAAGATAGTTATCGCTTCTGTCGCATGAAAAGGGACAAAAATCCCGGAAGAAACAGCGTTGTCTGCAGATGAGAGATAATGGCTTGGCTAAAAAATCTTTTTGGCTTTCTCAAAGTCTCGGGGGTTCAAAAGCAAATTGAGGGATTTGTTACAACAACGAGGGCGCTGTGGGATTTTCTGCCCTTTCCCCATAATGCCTTGTGATATGCAGATGCTAAGTTAGAGGGCTAATAAAGCAAAAACAAACTCTTTCAAGCTGTTCGTTTGTTGGTGCTCCTCTAGAGATGGCGGGCGATTTGATTCTTCTAAGGAGTGGAATTCGGTTTAGAATTTCAGGAAAACTTCGGTTCTGAACGAATGTCGTTGTTTGGGGGTACTTCGGTTGTTGACGAAGTGTGCTTTTGATGATAAAATGGATGCGAGCACATGGGCTACTTGCGGGCAAAGCATTGGGAGGGAAGAAAGGGCATAGCCTGCTTGGACATGTGCAGAGATGAAGCCCAATCAGAGACCGGCAGGGATTACTGTGAGTCACGCCACTATATAAGTTCGGGCGCGGACGCTGGGAGCTCATACACTTCACTGTTACTGATCAGGGAAGGTGCTGCCGCAGCTGATTGTTCCTGAAGGAAATGATTTTTATACAGCGCTTTTTTATGGGGGTGTCTCAGCTTGTTCAGAGGACTGCTTCTTCTTAACGTTCTATTTCTGATTTTTTTGGGTATTGGATCTGAAAATCAGTGTGCTGTCCAATGCAGCTGATATACATTTAAATATATCTGCTCACAGCACATTGATATCCAAGGGGGATTAAGCCAGTTCCTGTTGTTTTCATTCAAAGACAACAGCGTTTTTACACATACAAATAACACTTCATTTTTGGATCTGCTCAATTCTTCGGGCAATTACATCCAGGGGTTAATTAAGCGTTGTTATTCAGCTGTAGTGACTCCAAGAAACCGTCAATTTAACGCCCAAAATATATACATTTTTTCCTGTTGCATTAATTCATACGGCAAAAGGTTAATTACAATTTTATCTCTTGTGTGTTGCAGTTAAAAAACACGGCAATTGTAACACGCTCATACAAAGCACTATTTTGTGGTGGGATCTATGTTTGCGCAAATTTACATCCAGGGGTTAATTATCTGGTTGTTTTCAGCTGTGGATGACCCCCAAGAACCGTCATTTTCATCGACAAATAATACATTTTTCCTGTAGCCTAATTACAACGCAAAGGTTTATTACAATTCTTATCTCTTGTTGTGTGGGTAGAAAACACGCAATTGTAACACGCTTATACAAAGCTAGTTGTTTGTGTTGTCAATTCTTTGCGCAATTTACAATCCAGGGTAAATTAAGGTTGTTTTTCAGCTTGGTGATCCAAGAAACCGTCATTTCATCGCCAAAATATTATACAATTTTTTTTCTGTAGCATTATTCAAAGGAGGTTAATTACAATTTTTCTCTTGTTTGTGTAGCGTAATACACGCCATGTAACATGCTACAAAGTTTACTAGTTGTGTGGTGGCTCAATTCTTTTGCGCAATTTACATCCAGGGGTTAATTAAGCGTTGTTCTGCGTTGTTACTCAGTAAAAGAAACGTTGTTTTTCACGCCACAGAGAGAATTCTGTTAGCATAAATTCATAATCCAGAAGGTTAATTAAGCCTGTTTGTGTTTTATATTCAGTAAATACACCGTGATTTTTTAAACCGGCACATACAAGTAACATTTTTCCTGCCTATTTCTGGAGCGCAATTTATATCCAAGGGTTACCAAGCTTGTTTACTGGGTTCATTTTTGGCGGTCAAATACAGGTGTGTGTGTATTTATCATATACAGATATCTTCATTCAAACCAGTGTCTGTTCATTTAGAACATAAAGTCTGTCGACAGAGAGGTGGCGGTTCTTACCTGGAGTGGGCAGAGCACAAACATTCCAGGGCCCAGGTGCAGCACAGCAAGGGGCGTCGCAGAAGGGATCACTCGGGTGAGGCCACAACTGCCGCAGTCATCTAAGCAGGCCGCTGTACTGTCTAGCAACCCAGGGTTCTTGATTGGTTGACTAGGTCATCCACTTCACTCCCAGATGACATATGACAACCCCAGCCAAGAGTCGGAGGGAAAGTCAGACACACCTTAGTTGGCATGGCCCAGGAGCGGTCAGCGGCCCTCACCTGTCCTCAACCCGCTCAATGTCCATCGGCTCCCTCGCCAGAGAGAGATCTACTATGTGTGTTGGGTCAGCGCCACTATATAGCGAGGATGAACATTTGAGGAGGGCAGTCAGCAGGCACTTGACGCGAAGAAATGGGGCCAATATCCACTGCTTCTTGCGAGTAGGCGGCAAAGTATAGATGTTGAGTGTGGCATGGGAGGTCAGGTTGTGAGGGGGTCAGCTCTGCATAACCAAGACCGGTGATGAGGACAGCAGTGGTGACGATGAAACACAAAAATGATGTGATGTAGCCTACCGCACTCGGAGCCCGGGTGAGGCAAGGGCTTCATCATCGTCAGGAGAAGATAAGAATGAGGGCGTCAGCTTGCGCCTCAGGCTGCGGCGCAGCCAGCAAAGTTGGTCGTGTGGCCGTGAGTCAGCAGGATTAGCAGCAGTGTGAGGTGGGAGCCAAGCGGCCACGGGGTTAAAAAAACCCGCTTCGCAGGTCAAGAAAGTAGCGGCAAGGGGCTAGCGAGGGCAGGGGCGGAGTAGTCATCAGTGCGGACGTTTGGCGGTAAAACCCGATCCCTGGGGGTGTGGCAGTTCTTTGCTAAGACACGGGGGCAAATAGGGTATAGTAGAATCTGAAGCAGAAGTAAGGGGGCCCAGGAGCTAAGTTGGCACCAGGCCCCTGCGTCAAACATGCAGCGTCACCATCCGGGGGCCCTGGGAGAAACTGGCTCGATGTGGGGCCATCCTCCCCGAGCAACAGCAGCAGCAGCGCCCGTGCACGCATGCCATTGCGCCAGTCAAGGCTCCACCACTCTGCAGAAGGGGTGTTTCTCTTTGAAATCTCTCCCGGCCGATGCTCCCCCCTGCTACTCATGGCGCCAAGTCGTTCGGAGGCGATTGCAAGGACAAAGTATGCGTCCAACCATCCTAGGTCGCAGTGACCCTGCTTGTTCCAAGTTGTTGGTACTGCAGCCCTCCCTTTCCAAAATTTTGGGGGACTTTGCACCGTTCAGGAAAAAAATGGGTTTGCCCAGCCGAGATGGAGAGTTCCAAGCGTAATTTCTTTCCAAAAAGGGAGTACCACACTTCAAAAATATGTGAAAAAGAAGGGGGGCCAGTCCCCTTTGGGTTATCGGTTTTTTTCCCGGTGCACGGCAGGCGGCGTCTGGAGCTGAACTACGGTAGGGCCGTACATGTCCCCTTTTCGCCCATGGGTGAATTTTGGGGTTCCCCCCAACCACTAACCGGGGGGAACCCCTCCCAGTTGCAGCGGCGAACGGCCCCCCAACAAAAATCTGATTGCGAGTTTACCGTTTGGGAAATTCCAGCTGCAAAAGTTGGACGACGTATGAACAGAGAAAGGCCTTTAAAGATTTTTTGATGACCCGGCGAAGAAGATCCCCGTGTAAATTTGTGCAGCCAGTGGCAGCTCATGTGTGCACCCGCCGTTTGTTTTAGGCCATTTTTAGGAGGCGACGTTATTTGTCATCGCCCGGGGAAAGGATGAATAAAAGTCATTCCACTCTTCATGTCCCGAACAGATGCTGAAAATCTGTCTGGGCAGGGGATGGGACTGGGATACATCTCGCGGCCAAATGAGTCCGGTGGGGACTGAAATGGAGAGGAGGAGGTGGGTGGAATTGGACGCAGAAAGCATTGTCTGGTGATGAGTGGATTTTCTAGCCCATGTGACAATGAGAGGAGGAGCAGGAGCAGCTGGAGGAGCTAGTTGGAGATGAGAAGACGAGGATGATGGACCCGCAAGCACCATATGCAGTATACAGTGGAGATGGAGGCAAGGGAGCCCTCGGAGTCACTGGCAGATGGCGCAGAATTGCTGATTTCCTGGGTTGTGACATGGCGAATAGGGGCCAGCATCAGGCACAGAGGATAACTTTTGGTTCTGCCACCTATTGGACCCTCGCTACGGTCCAAATGGGAGCCTTTTTTCCCAAGCTATTGAGAGGGGAGGACCAAACTCAATTACTATAGGGAAATCTCCTTAGTCTGTTGGCCGCTGCCCATGTGCGGCATTGTCTCTCTGACAGGTCTGATCCGGGGGGTTTTCTTCAGCGCTCAGTACTATGCCGCTGGCTGCCGGGGGGAAGGTGAGGGGGTCGGAGCAGTTCAGCTCTGATCAGCAGCAAACCTAAGTCTGGAGTCACTGCATGAGCAGCTTCATTCACCAGGCTTGTGAGGAGAGCAGTGCCAGCATGCAGCAGGACTCTGGAGCAGACCCTGAACAACAGGTGGTGGCCTACTTGGAAAGCACTCTGCACCCCAGTTAGAAGAACCGCTGGACTACTGGGCAGCCAAACTGGATGTGTGGCCGCAATTTGCCGAGTTTGCGTGGAGAAGCTGTCCTGCACCGGGCCAGTAGTGTGGCATCAGAGCGTGGTGTTAGTGCGGGCAGGGGCCATCGTTTATCCCAAGGTGAAACCCGCTTGTCCACGGGAAATGTGGATCGACTGACTTTGTCAAGATGAAATCAGGCGTGGATCGGCCAGATTTCACACACACATGCTTTAGGCGTCAGACTACAATCAGCCATGACGCCTCACCAAAACTGTGAGGAAATGAGGTCTGGGTTAAATATCTGCCTCAGCACTATTCTGATGCCGCCACCCGCCTGATGGCCGACACATCTGCTGACTGTTTCTCCAATCTGCCACCAACCATCTTTATCAGGGATGTTATTGCCACCACCTCCACGCTCTGTCATTGTGCCCACAGTCTGACCTCATGCTGCTGCTGTGGCTGCTGCCGTGACCTCACAACTGTGTCATTGTGCCACTCTATGACCTCTATGCTTGTTGCTCCTGCTTCCGTCACCTCACTCTCTGTCATTGTGCCACTCTGTGGCCTACTCCAGTTTTTGCACTACAGAAGTGATTGTGCCACTTTCTGACCATCATGCTGCTGATGTTCGGCTGCAGCCGTGACTAGACCTGTGTCATTGTGCCACTCTGTGGCCTATTCCTGTTCTTGCACCTCCAAAATGCTCATTGTGACCACTGCCTGACCTCATGCTGCTTGCTGTGGCTTGCTTGTAGTCGTGGACCTCCACACTGTGTCATTGTGCACTGTTGACCTCATGTGCTGCTGTGGCTGCTGCCGTGACCTCCACACTGTGTCATTGTCCCACTCTGTGGCTATACTCCTGTTTTTGCCACCTCCAGAATGTGATTGTGGCCAATTGCCTGACCTCATGCTGTGCTGTGGCTGCGCTGCCGTGCCCTACACACTGTGTCATTGTGCCACTGTCGGACCATCATGCTGCTGCTGTGGCTTGCTGCCGTGCTACACATGTGTTCATTGTAGCCTCTCTTTGCTACTCCTGTTTTGCCACCTCCAGGAATGTCATTGTGCCCCACTTGTCTGACTCATGCTGCTGTGTGGATGCTGCCGTGACCTCCACACTGTGTCATTTGTCCCACTCTGTGGCCTACTCCTGTTTTTTCCCACCTCCAGAATGTCATTGTGCAACTGCCTGCTCATGCCTGCTGACTGTGCTGCTGCGTGTCTCACCAAACTGTGGTCATTGTCCCACTTCTGTGGCCTACTCTGTTTTTTCCACTCCAGAATGTCATTGTGCCACTGACTGACCTCTTGATCTGCTTGTGGCTGCTGCAGGTGACCTACACACTGTGTCATTGTGCCACTGTCTGACCTCATGCTGGTGCTGTGGCTGCTGCGTGACCTCCACACTGTGTCATTGTCCCACTCTGTGGCATACTCCTGTTTTTGCCGACCTCCAGAATGTCATTGTGCCACTGTATCCTGACCTTTCATGCTGCTGCTGTGGCTGCTGCCGTGGAGCCTCCAACTGTGTCATGTCCCACTCTTGTGGCCTACTCTGGTTTTTGGCCACCTCCAGAATGTCATTGTTATTGCCTCTGTCTGACCTCATGCTGTGCTGTGGCTGCTGCAGTGAATCTACACACTGTGGTCATTGTGCCCTCTGTCTGTCTCATGCTGCTGCTCCCGTGGATGCTGCCGTCGACCTTCACACTGACATTGTGGCACTGTCTGACCTCATGCTGCTGCTGTGGCTGATGCCGTGACCTACACACTCTGTCATTGTGCCACTGGTCTGACTCATTGCTGCTGCCGCGAGTGACCTAACACAATCTGTCATGTGTTGCCCTGGTATGACCTCATGCTGCTGACTGTGGCTGCTGCATGTGACTACACACTGTGTCATTGTCCCACTCTGTGGTCTATTCCTGTTTTGCCACCTCCAGAATGTCATATGGGCCACTGCTCTGGACCTCAATGCTGCGGGATGGTGTGTGGCTGCGCCGTCACTCCACACTCTGTCACTAATGTTGCACATGAGCTTCATGCTTGTTTTTTTCCCAGCTTTCTCTGGCATGACTTTATCAGGCAACATTCCGGCTTCAGTTTTTTGAGTCAGTTTTGCCCTCTTAAGTGCCCAGGAATTTTATAGTGAAGCGATTCTAAGGAGCGGCGGCAGTCAATCTGAGTGTCATACTAAACAAACATTGTATGAAGACAACCAAGCTTCCCTCTGCATTTTTAAGCATGGGCACAAAACGTTCTACCCAGACCCTGCAGGCTATGTGCCAGCTGGAAATAGTGTTTTTTTACGTGATTCGTCCCGAAGTAATTCGGGAAACGAAGTTATTTTTCCCGGAAATTGGGCAAAAGTGAACGAAACGAATTTCGGGGAAATTCGCCCATCTCTAGTGCTCCCCCTTAAGGAGAGATCTTCCCCTTCCTGGCTATCGATGCCCCCCACAAGCCAAGGTATCGCTCGCTCGCACTGAAGAGGGACAAAAATCCCGAAACAGCGTTGTCTGCAGATGAGGATACTGGCTTGGCTAAAAAACCCTTTTTTGCTTTCTAAACTCGGGGTCAAAAGCAAATTGAGATTTGTTAAAACCCAACGGGGGCGTTTGTGGGCTTTTCAGCCCCTTTCCCATAATGTTTGTGATAAGCCTCCAAATGTCATAAAAAAATAAAAAAAAAAATTTAAAAAAATTTGGAAACCTCAGAAAAACAAGGGTAGGTGCTAGTTCTAAAATATTTTGTGTGGAATAACTATCTGTGTTACACGAAGAAATTTTTTAACTTTAACACAAATATACAAGGATTGTATAGACCAAAATTTCTAACTATCTTAAAGCACAATGGACGACATGTATGTACGGGGCTTCACTAGTATTCTTGTGTCTTCATCCAAAAAAGTCGATCCCTTTCTCTAAATGTATAGCAAAGCACTGCAAAAATTTGAACATTAGCGGCGCCCCGCGCACTTTGTAATGCGCCTTAGTGGGGGCGTGTTTTAACAAAAACCCTTGATTCTACACCCTTTTTGACTGTAGGACGGCAAAACAGGGCATTGTGCTGCCAGGAAAACCAAGTTAAAAGTGGTTTATATGAGCCTGAGTTGTCGTAGTGGAGCTACAATACGCCTGTATGTATGACACGAAGTAGCACAGGTTCATAAATTCAGGCGCATTCTACACTGCTTTAAAGCCATTTTAAATTTTTAAAAAATGGGTTTAAGGGAATCCACTTTAAAATTTAAAGAGACACTAACTATACATTTTTTATAAAAATGTATTCATATTTCCAAATATTTAAAAGCAGTATGATACTTGAGGTTAGATAATGAGTCTGTGACTTGTGTAAGCCGGCATATTCCCAAAGTTCAATGCTTAGTCCATAGTTAGGAGGAACAAGCAGTCAATCAAGCAGGTAATCACATACCTGTGAGCGATGTTTCAAAGGATTAACGTCTTCTTTCACAAGCTTGAGAATGAATAGTTAGGGCGAAATGTAAGTACGTCTTTGCGCCAATATACTGGTTCACCCCAAAAAATGTTGCAGCCCCGTTCTCTAGATGTATGAACAAGCACACTCCAAAATGAGGCGCGTTTTTTAATGTGCCCAAGATGTGGGGGCGTTCTGGAGAAGTGTCGCACCGCAACTGTATAATTCTACACATTTATGACTGGTTGACTGAAAAACTAGGCGCATTACTGCTGGAACAGCTAGACCAAGTTAAAAGTGGTCTACCTAAGCCTGAGTTGTCGTAGTGGAACTTCAATGAGACTGGATGTATGACCCGCAGTAGAACAGGTTCATAAATTCTGTCACATTCTACACTGCTGGAACTGGTCTCTATGTGCCTATAACATACAGTGGGTACGGAAAGTATTCAGACACGTTTAAACTTTTCACTCTTTGTTTCATTGCAGCCATTTGTTAAGATCCAAAAAGTTCATTTTTTTTGCTGTTTAATGTACACTCTGCACCCCATCTTGGAAGAAGAAAAAACCTAGAAATGTAGATATTTTTGCAATTTTATTAAACAAGAAAAACTGAAATATCACATGGTCTTAAGTATTCAGACTCTTTGCTCAGTATTGAGTAGAAGCAGTGTTTTGAGCTAGTACAGCCATGAGTCTTCTTGGGAATGATGGAACTGCGGGTCATACATCAAGTCAGATTTTACAACATGTTCTTCAAACTGGCGTCTATGTGGGCGTTTTTCCGTTAGATTTTCAGCGGTTTAAAGTACTAAAACTGCTGAAAATCAGACGGAAAGCCTCTGTTATGTCTACATAACCGAAGGCTAAATCTACACAGCGAATGTCAAAATGCTGTCCAAAATCCGACACCATTCTAACATTGTTGGACCGTGACAGGACCATGGTTTTTGATGCAGTTTTGTGCAAAAGCTGTGGTCGGTTTTTGGATTTGCCGTCAGCCCTGTACATTCAATGTAACAGGGTTAACGGCAAATCCGAGCGGAATTCTACAGAATATACATGTTGCATATTCTGGTGGATTTGAAACGCAACAGTAAAATATCTATGCTGTATAGACTACAGCACAGATTTTTTATTTCTGTCTATTCAGCACAGGGTAGCATTGGATTTTGGCGGATTCAAAATACTGTATTCCTGTGGTGTGTAGACCTAGCTTAAGAGACAGTGAAAGTCTTGCTTACCCTACCCACATAAAGTGATTAAATATTAATGTAAAAAATAAATAGAGAAAAAATTATTAAAAGTTGAAAACCACCTCCTTTCTCATAATTGGTATTCCTTCATTTGTAAGTCTGATCTAATACAAGCCCTTATATGTAGGCAAAAAAAATAAAAAAGTTATAGAAAAAACTAAAAAATAAACATTTGAAAATTATCCCTTAAAGGCTTCATTGTACACACAGAATGTGCCACTCGGGGTCTTTAAGTGTCCACAATGTCACAGACATGAAACTATTGGTATTAAAGGAAAACTTCAAGTCTTAGAGTACAAGCTCTTGACAACCCTCGACACACACTCAGACCAGAAATAGATGTGGGACATGAATGTATGTCATTCAATATTAAGTTCAAAGGAATTAGTCATCAAGAAATGACCAATTGTTAAACTCATGTTTTTATGTTAAACACATCTTTTAAGAATTTTTGGTTGTGTTTTTCTTTTATTTCCCATATCCCTATCAATATTTAAAAAAAAAAAATCCTGATATTGTAACAACCGAAGGAAGTGGATCCACTGGGCCACCGCGGGCGATGATGCATGCCGCACCAGGGAGCGGAGTCTAAGGGGCCACTGGTTTTCACCAGAGCCTGCCACAAAGCGGTATGGTATTGCTGCAGTGGGCTACCCCTGACACGGCTTACCTGCGGTGGCGGTCGAGGTGTGCATGGTACAAATTCGCTAGGCAGACTCGTAGCTGAGGACAGGCAGGAAGGTCAGGGCAGGTGGCAAGGTTCGTAGTCAAGGGATGTAAGCAGGAAACACTGGTGCACGGAAGGAGCAGAAACACCAAGAAATGCTTTTCACATATAAACACTATGGGCCACATGTATGAAAACTGTCTAGGTCTAAAATTCACTTTGTTGCCCATAGTAGCCAATCACAGCACCCATTTAATTTCATATGGTGCTCTGGAAAAATGAAAGGGGCGTTTTAGACCTAGACAGTTTTCATACATGTGGCCCTATGGGCCACATGTATGAATGCTGTCTAGGTCTAAGACTTTCCTTGTTGCCCATAGCAACCAATCAGAGTTCTCCTTTAATTTCATATAGTTCTCTGAAATAATGAAAGGGGCTCTCTAATTGGTTGCTATGGGCAACAAAGAAAGTCTTAGATCAAGACAGTTTTCATACATGTCCCCCGATGGATCCAGCAAGGACAAGAGGAAGGGGCAGGGTTAAATAGGGTCAGTACCCAGTGATACCAATCACCAGCGCACTAACCCTTTAAATTTCACAGAGCCCACTTCCCAGTGAGTGGGGGGACACATGTCGGCCAGCAGATACAACCCAAGGAGCGAGGACAGATGTGTAACTTGGTCTAGCAAGGGAACTGCGGGTGCACCCGCGGCCCGACGTGTGGGTCGCAGGAATACCTGTAACAGATATCCTTTGGCCACTAAGGGGAATAATAGTCTGATACTTCCTATTCGGTAGAGAAAACTTTTCAGCAGTTTCCTCATTAACAACACAGGCTGAAAGGTGACACCAATGTATATGGATAACACAGGATCCACCAATCATAATAGATGTCCCAGCTCTCCCTCCCCCTCCTTGCACAGTGACTTCTTTCCAGGTCACATAACAGGAGTAGAAACCTCTCCTATAGAAGTCAATGGGTCTGCTCCTGTTTACAGGCTCCTAGGCCCATGTAGCTGCAGCAAAACATCTCTCTAAATACTGTTTAAAGTAGCTTAGGCAAGATGGCCGCTCCATAATCCTATACAGAAAACAGAATTAAAAAAACTACAGTCAAAAATATGGCTAAGAAGAAAAGAATATGCATCAGGATCTTGTTTTAATTAGTAAAAAAAAAGGCAATTGATTCCCTGTAAGGCGGAGGTCCCCAACCACCAGTCCGCGGACCGGGTCATGGAGCATATTGTAGCGGTCCATGTCCATGTAGCTTGTGTATGCCTGCTGTATGCTGTTAACAAGTCAAGAGCTCATTTTTCTTTTGGCCAATAGAAGAGTATGTTATTATTCGGTCCCGGTCAGTGAAAGTAAATTTGCTGCTAATTAGATAAAAGCAGCTTTTAACTAAACAGCAGCAAGTTTACATTTATTGTCAAGGACCCTGGAGAGGATGAAGAGAAAATGCTGGGAGTCTGCAAGATTGCGGCGGAGTGTTGGAGGGGCCATTTCTGTAGAGCAGAGGGCGCAGCTCCGCCTCGCACCAGAGGCAGAGCACCAAAGACCACCTTAATGACCATCACATGGTGGGGGAGGAGGAGCTGCTTTAGACCAAGGCCTAAGGTCCTATTATTCCCACATCCCGCCTTCTTCTCCTGTCTTTTAAAGGGGTGGCCTGTTCCCCGCACATGATCCCTTGCCCAGTCCTCAGAGCCCAATATTTAGCCATGTGGATGAGATGGAGGGAGGTGTGGTTAAGGGCCACAATACATATACAATTGAAACCAGAGGTTTACATACACTATATAAAAAGACACATATGCATGTTTTTCTCACTGTCTGACATGAAATCAGAATAAACTTTACCCGTTTTAGGTAATTAGGATTTCCAAAATTATTGATATTTGCCAAATGCCCGAATAATGAGAGAGAAATCATTTTTAAGGCATTTTTATTACTTTCTACAAAGTCAAAAGTTTACATACACTAGGATTACTATGCCTTTAAACAACTTGGGTCTGCCCATATGATGATGTCATGTCTTTGGAAACATCTGAGTTAATTAGAGATGGGAATATTCAGCCATCACACCACTCAGGAAGGAGACGGTTTCTGTTCTCAGAGATGAATGTGTTTTGGTCCAACATGTGTATATCAAATCAAGAACAAAAGCAAAAGACCTTCTGAAGATGCTGGCGGAAGCTGTTAAGAATGTGTCATTATCCACAGTGAAACGAGTACTGTATCAACATGGGCTGAACGGCCACTCTGCCAGGAAGAAGCTATTGCTCCGGAAGAAACATATAAATGCCAGATTAATGTTTGTAAATGCACACCGGAACAAAGATCAACATTTGTGGAGACATATCCTGTGGTCTGACAAAACTAAAATTGAACTGTTTGACTATAATGACCACTGTTACGTTTGGAGGAAAAAGGGAGAAGCTTGGAAGCCTAAGAACACCATCCCAGTTGGGAAACACGGAGGTGGCAGTATTATGTTGTGGGGTTGTTTTGCCACAGGAGGGACTGGTGCACTTCACAAAATAGATTATGTGGCAATACAAGACATCAGCCAGGAAGTTAAAGGGGTTGTCTCGCTACAATGATTGGGTTTTAATTAAAAGATCTTTAAAAAACAAGCAGCTTTGCAATATATGTTCATTACAAATGTCCTACTGATTTTGAGCTAGCCCTGTTCATCGGAGTGCATCAGCTTCTCAAATCTCTATAGCAGCCGACCTGTTGATCCTTATCTTACTGGCTGTCAGGTCTGAATGACTCATCACCTTTGAAGACAGGTCGGAGCAGAGAGCCCCTCTGGCACAGAATGCTTCTGTAGTGTAGGGAGGGAGGAGGAGGGTGAGACTCTGGCTTCTATGTCCGTGCTGCCTGGATTAACCCTGTGTGTGCCTGCTTCCTCCTGCTCTCTACACAGATTGAGCAGAGATTAGGCTGATCAATAGATGTGACAGCAGTGACCCTGTGTGTTACTATAATCATGATGTCTGTGGAGCTGTAACTATAATAATACTATACAGATCAGGGAGGCTTGTGAAACAGTTCATGCTGTGCTGTACTAGGGACACATCCTGAGTAACACTTTGCAGCTTCCCTGTGTCTGTTCTGAGAGGGTTTGTTTGTTGTTGCTGGGAGATGTGGAGATTATGTAAGCTAAGCAGAGGGTAAGGAACACTTGCAGCCCCTCTGTTCTGCTATTGCAATCATAGACCTCTCTAGGCAGGCACACACAGGGTTAACTCTGGCAGCAATCCCCCTGCCCCCCCCCCCCTGCTGCCTGTGTGCTGAGGGGAGGGGGGAGAGGGAGGGAGGGGGGAAGAGGCAGAGAAGCTAGCACGCCCCTCAATTCAACTCCCATTCACAGACAGAGGCTGAAAGCTATTAATGAGACAACTCCTTTAAAGCTTGGGCGGAAATGGATCTTCCAAAGCATACTGCCAAACTGGTTACAAAGTGGCTTAAGGATAACCAAATCACTGTTTTGGAGTGGCCATCACAAAGCCCTGATATCAATCCTATTGAAAATTTATGAGGGAAGCTAAAAAGGCAGGTACAAGCAAGGTGGCCTACAAACATGGCTCAGTTACCACCAGTTCTGTCAGGAGGAATGAGCCAAAATTCCTACCAACTACTGTGAGAAGCTTGTGGAAGGTTCCAAAACGTTTGCCCCAAGTCTACATTTTAAGGGGCAATGCTAAAAAATCAATGAAATGTTTTGTAAACTTGTGACTTTGCAAAAAGTAATAAAAATGCTTAAAGGTGTTTTGCCACAAATTTAAAATTGATGGGGGGAATTTTTGAAAAATTAAATAATAAACATTTTCCCCATTCATCTTATTAAAAATTCGCACTGTTTTTGTTTTGCTGCTCCTTTGTGATCCATTGTTACAGCTCGTCTCCAGGGGAACGCCAGGTCTGAGAGTTTTCCATTCAGGTCGCACTGCTCGACATCACCTTCCTCACCTAGGCACTACTGTGTGTTAAAAACACCATTGCTGCCCAAACTCCTGCCTTGTACTCCTTAGTAATTAGTCAAAAAGTGAAAATAAATAAAAAAAGAAACCTCAATCAGGTCTTTTGCTTTGATGATAAAGAGAAATAAAAATCCAGAGATTTGAACCGGGGGCCATTGTGCCGGAGGCAAAAGTTTTACTCTGAGCTACAAAATAGCTACTTACAGTTTACACAAAAACAACCTTTTTTGACAAAGAGAGGAAAGGCAGTGATGTCATCCTGCAGGGTCCTTGATATGCAATTCAAACCATCACCACGCCCCTTCTGAGCACACAAGGCTGAAGACGGATACAGGAGGTATGAAATGAGTTTCGTGGAAAAACCCCCCTTTAAATTTCTTTTCCCCTTTTTTCCTGGCATTTGGCAAAAAATAAAAAATTTTTGGTAATCCTAATTGACCTAAAAAGGAAAGGTTTTTATTTGATTTTTTTGTCAGATAGGAAAAAAAAAACGGGCATATTTGCCCTTTTTATATAGGGGTAGAAAAACCGGGCCCTTAAACTGAAATTACGCCAGGGGGGGGTCAAACAAAAATTAATCAGCCCCTTTGAGCTGATCAAAAAAACCCAAGCCCTAAATTACCCCGCTCCATGTGTCAGCATTGTATATGTATATAATTTACATATATAATCAGCTGACCCACAGAGCTGGCAATCAGTTATATAATATTGGTTAACCCAAAACCCTTTACCCCAAAATGAAAACAGTAGGGAAATTTTTATTTGTTTTTTAGTAGGGTGATTCTAAACCTCAAACCCCATCTCCCCGCCTCCTCACTGGGCCGTGGAAAAATTGACCTAAACTGGTTCCTGATGCAAAAAAGGATGGGGATCGCTGTTTTAAGGGATATGAACCTGGGGGCCCCTCATGGGGGCATCAAAACCCACAGCCCAAAATTCACAATAAAAACGTAGTTGGTAGAATAAAAATTTAATATGAGCCCCTTTAAAAATTTAAGTGCCCCAGCTTTTCACTCCCTCATCGTTTTTAAACAGGCCGTCTTTTTTGAAACATTTTTTCCCAAAATGCCCTTTTGTTTTATCAATGTGACCTTCAAAATTTGATTTCAATATTTGTTTAATGATGGTAATGAAGAAAATGTGGGTTAGTCCCAAATTTGCTTACTATTTGCCCAAATTTTGCATTTCTCCTTTTGGGCCCATAATGTCTTTTCCCTTGGAGCAAAGCACACTTTTTCTTTTTAATTTTCTTCTTTATTAAGGCTGACTAAAGCCCTGCAGTCACTGCCTCTGAGATAGAGGGCCTGGGCGTTCTGAGGCAGGATGCGCTAGGGGAGGGGATTTACATCACAAACTTATGAGCCGAGAATCACGTTGGATATTTAACTTGGTTACAAGCATGCCCCATGGATTGAATGTTAAACAGAAAATATTTTTTTTAAATTTATTTATATAAAACACTCCCCGGGCCCTTTTTTAGGAAACACCATGTTTTAGAAAGGGTTTTGGCCCCCCTTTTGGGCCTTCAAAAAGGGCCCTTCCCAATTCTTCGGGGCATAGTTTTAAAAAAAGGTGGGGGAAGCTTTTTCCTCAGAGTTTTTGGTCCTATTGACATGATGGCATCACACAGTTCCCCGAAATTTGTGGGGCTGCCATCCTGATGCGAATTCCCCCTTCCCCCCACATCCCAAAGATGCTCTATTGGATTGAGAATTGGGGACTGTGGAGGCCCCTTTGAGTACAGTGAACTCATTGTCCCTGGGTTCAAGAAACCAGTCCGAGGGTGATTCCAGCTTTTTGACAGGCGCATTATTTTGCTGAAAAGTAGCCCTCAGATGTTGGGTACAAAAGTGGTTAAAAAAGGGATGGACATGGCACAAAAATAAATCAGGTAGGCTTTGGTGTTTTCAACGAAGCTCAATTGGTAACCCAAGGGGGCCCCAAAAGCCAAGAAAATAAATTTCCCCCCACCATGACACCCCCACCCCCCAGCCTGAACCGTTGGTTTCAAGGCAGGACGGATCCATGCCCTTTTTTGTTTTGACGCCAAATTTTGACCCTTCCCATCCGGGAATTTTCCGCAAAACCCGAAAAACGAACTCATCAACCAGGAAAAGTTTTTCCAATCTTTCTACTGTCCAATTTCCATGAGCTTTGGGGAAATTGGAGCCTCCCGTTTCCTGTTCTTGGGTGAAAGGAGGGCAAACCCCCGTGGTCTTTTGCTGCTGAGCCCATCTGCCTCAAAGTTCGCCGTACTGGCGTTTAGAGATGCCCCTTTCTTCCTACCTTTGGGTTTTTAACGGGGCTATTGAGCCCCTGTTTTCCCTTTTTATCAGCTCGAACCAGTCCCGCCCTTTTTCCTTTGCCTCTGGCATCAACAAGGCTTTTTCCCCCCACAGGAAATGCCGCACCCCTGGATGTTTTTTTTTTTTTCGGAAAAATTTTCGTTTAAAAATAGAGATGGGTTTGGGGGGTTGAAAAAAAAAAAAAAAAAAACCCAGGGGTTTGCGTTTTTTGAAATACCAGACCAGCCCCTTTTGGAAACCCAACAACCATTTCCCTTTTAAAGGCACCAAATCACCTTTTTTCCCCATAATGATGCTCGGGTTTTAACTGCAGGGATTGTCTTGGGCCTTGGGCTACATGCCCCCAAAAGCACTGAGTTTCCGCCATTTTGATTGGTGATTTAAAAAAAAAGTGTTTAAAGAGCAGTTGGGCAGTTGTTTTTTAATAAAGTGGCCCCGGGAGTTTTAATTTTCATTTTATATTTATATAAAATATATATTTATATATTATATATATATATATATTTTATATATTTTTATATTTATTTTAAATTTTAGCAGTACTGGTTGCATCACTTTTTATTTTTGTTTATGTGTTTCTTTTTAATAGTTTTTATCTGTTTTTTTTTTTGCGGTAACTGTTTTTCGTTTTTCTATTGGTTTGGTTAGACCCCAAAGAATTTTTGGTCCGTTTAGAACCCTGTGATTGTTTTGGGGTTAGAAATTAGGCAGCCATTACTTAAAACTTTTTTGCTATGAGTAAGGCAAACCCTTTAAAAGCGTCCCGCAGTATGTGATGCTATCAGCTCCATGAACTTGCTTTCAATTTTTGTCGGTGTGCATTATGGTTTTTTTTTAAGACTTTTTTAAAGAAAAGGGCTTTTTTAACCCGCAAAAAAAGGGAGGATCTAATACTCGTTTTTTTAAGCTGGGGGCCTCTCCCAAATTTTTTTGCACTGTAAAACACTTATAAGGGGTTTCAAGGGTGTGGGACATGGTATTAAATAACAAGCAGCGGGTGGTCTTATACACTGCATGGTGGACGCTGGGGTTTGGTGTGGCCTCTGTTATCACCGCAAAACCCAAAAAAGGTTTAAAGGGGTAACCGCACAGGAGTGGGGGTCTAAGGGCCCCTGGTCCGCACCGGAGCCCACCGCAAGGTCGCACGGACTTCACTGTGGGGAACCCCCAGATCGCAAGCCCTGACGTTGCTACCCATGGTGACAGCCGAAGTGTGGAACAAAGACACTGGGGGGCTTGCAGAAAAAGACGGGTTTTACAGGGGCCCGGGGTATCCCGGGCGTCGCTAGGCGATTCATTCGGGGCAACGAGCCCCGAATGAATTGCCTGTCCCCCGGTCCGGGGCTCCGGGCGTGCGGGGGGGCCTGGAGGGCCCCTCAGTGCGGGCGGGCCCGGGATCTTTTGACTGTGGGCCCGTTTCCCAGGGGCCGCGCAGTCAGGTCGGGGAGGAGGCAGGGGTCTTCCCTCCTGTCGCTCCCCATAGTTAGCGTTTGCTGAGCGTACATACACGGGGCGTCAGGGGGGCGTGACGCGCCGCTGTCATCCCCCCCTGCGCCCGCTGGGACCCTTTTGGCCCGGCGCTCCCGGCCGAGGAGGTCCCCCCCCCGCGGACGGGTAAGCGGTGATGACATCACGTGCTTCACGCTCTCAAGCTGCAGGACCAGGACGCGGGGGCCCGGGTATTAGGTAAGTAGTTTTTTTTTTAATTTTATTAGTACAGGGCGGGCATGTTTGGCTCAAGGGGGGGCATATGGCTACGGGAGGGAGGGTGTGGCTAAAAGGGGGGGGGCATAATGGCTACGGGGGGAGGGAGTGTGGCTACAAGGGGGGGGAATATGGCTAAAGGGGGGGGCATGTGTGGCTAAAAGGGGGGGGCTATGGCTACAGGGGAGGCTGGTGGCTACAAGGGGGGGCATATGGTACGGGGAGGGTGGGGCTAAAGGGGGGGATATGGCTACAGGGGGAGGCATGTGTGGCTACAAGGGGGGCATATGGCTAAGGGGCTTTGGGCTAGGGGGGGGCAGGGGGGGCTCAGGGGGATATCCCCTAGGGGGGGGACATGTGGGGCTACAGGGGGCATATCGGTACGGGGGGGGGTACAGGGGGCATATGGTACGGGGAGGGAGTGGCTAAAAGGGGGGCTGTTGGGGGCTACAAGGAGGGGCATGTGTGGCTCCAGGGGGGGCATGTGGGGCTAAAGGGGGGGCATGTGTGGCAAGGGGGCAATGGCTACGGGGGGGGATGTGTGGTTCAGGGGCATATGGCTCGGGGGGGATGTGGGGCTACCAGGGGGCATATGGCTACAAGGGAGGGGTTTTGGGTGGCTACAAGGGGGGGCTATGGACAGGGGGGGGCAGTGGGGCTACAGGGGCATATGGCTACGGGGGGGGGCTTGTGGGGCTACGGGGGGAGGGCAGTGTGGTCAAGAGGGGGCATATGGTACAGGGGGGGCATGGTGGCTACAAGGGGGGGCAATGCCTACGGGGGGGGCTGTGGGCTACAGGGGGTGGATGTGGGGCTACAGGGGGGCTGTTGGAAAAGGGTGGAATGGACAGGGGGTGATGTTGGTAAGGAGAGCATGTCACGGCTACGGGGGGGCCTATATGGTGGGGGGGGAATGTCACGGGGTAAGGGGGCCTATATTTTAAAAGGGGGCTGTCACGGCTACAGGGGGCATTTTTGCTAAGGGGGCATGTCACGGCTCGGGGGGCTTTTATTGGCTAAGGGGGCATGTCATGGTAAGGGGGCCTATTGGCTAAGGGGGCATGTACTGGCCAGGGGGCCTATAGGAAGGGGATATGTCATGGCTACGGGGGGCCTATATGGCTACGGGGGGATGTACTGGCTAAGGGGGCATATTTTTGGGGCTAGGGGGGCAAAACGGGGCTACAGAGGGCTAATCACCGGGCTACAAGGGCAACGGCAAAAGGGGCGTAACCCTGGTAGGGGGGTAATAACCTGGCTAGGGGGGGTTTACCCTGCTTTCAGTGGGCTACTACCGGTATAGGGGGCAAATATTTCCTACAAGGGGGTATTTTATTACCATTTGGGCACTATAGATGGGGATTTTGTATAGAGTAGGAAATTTTGAGAACGCTGATAAAATGGGAGTCTAAGTTTGTTTTGTAAATTTTTCAGTAAGAGTTCTGGACGGTAGAAGACATCATGGCGTCTGGGGCAGATGGAGAAGAAGAGAGAAAAAAAGAACAATCTTTAGAGACGTCTCCTGTAAGTCACTAAATATAATGCAGGGGTAATCATTTTAGTTCTTGAGCGTCTACATACAAGGTTTTTTTTGTAAAAAAACATCCCCAGTTAAAAGAGACGCAAAAAATCCGTGTGCACCCAGCCCTAATCAGAAAAAACTTAAGGGCCGAAACCCCGGGTGTTTTGGGACCCCAGCAAGCCCCCGGGCGTTTTGCCATAGGGGAGATGACAGAGTTCTGGCAAAATGCAAGCAGGGGCAAAAGGGGGGGAAAAAACAGTAACTAGGTTAAAACCAATAATGATAAGCAAACAGTAAAATGTTCGAGTTCGAGCCGAACTTTGAACTTTAAAGTGTTTTAGGGCTAGTGAATTTGAACCGAACCCCCTTTAAGTCTATGGAGAAGTGTTTGGTTAATTTTTAACCTTACAGTGGGTAAGCTGGAATTACCCTCCAAACGTAAACTGGATCGTGAACCTTAGTGAAGACAATTTTGGGGAGTGACAGAAAAAAAAAGAGAGGCAAAAAACTTCATTCCATTCAATGGCTACTGAAAAAAGGGGCAGCTTCAAACGGGCAAGCAAAAGGAGGTGCGTAATAGCGTGCTACGGGCCCTGCATCCGAGGGGGCCCAAAACCCCCCTTTTACACAAAAGAAAACACCGGGATTGGAAAAGGAAAATGGAACTGGGAGGAGCCCTTTTCATGTTTTTTACCAGGGCCCAAGAACTTAAGCTACGGCTTCAGGTTGACAGTTAGATGGCAAATTGTAAGAAAAAAAAAAAACAGAGAAGTTTACGCAGGTATTTTTCAGCGTTATGTGGACTTAAAATCTGGCAAAATTAAATTTTTTGCCGTTGAGTAAGATTTAGCAAGAGAGAACTCCTGCATATATATCTGTATGACAATAACACATGGTATATTTGAAAGGTATTTCACCCCCAAAACTGCAAAAATGAACTGTTCTCCACAATATATTTCTCTTTATAGGAGAATTGGAGACGGTGTGTCATAAAATGATTTTACCCCCAATTATGCAAAAACAGAACTTTTGGGCACGGAGTATGATTATATGAATATGATGTATGTGAGAGTTAGGCATTATGTAAGCCTGCAAATGTCGCCAAATAGCTTCTGGGTGTGGGAAAGATGCAGCCAGCAATACCAAACTCCCTAACTATTGATGTCTATGGAGAGGAAAATGCTATCTAACTAAGAGCAGTCTGTACAGTACAGAGAGTGAGCTGGAAATGGCATTCACAAGACAATACAGTGAAATATATATAACATGGTCATGTGATATTTAAAAACACACCACCATTGTGGGCCCTGTTCACAGCTCAATTGCTGGCCTAAACTGAGCCCAGGAGCAGGCATCTAGCCTTATATGCTCCTGGGAAAACATGACAGGTGCAGCTGATTGCTGACTAACAACTCAAAGCTCCCACTGCTCAGGGACCATTTAAATGATACAGACTGCACATTAGCTTGGTACCTATTCACACCAGTATGCAGAAAAACCACAGTATAATGCATGGAGAGACTGCAGAAATGCAAAAAATACCCATTAAACAACCACTCGCACATCCTCCTGGCATGAGCGGGGTGGCTGCCGGTATTACAATTGCATATAGATAAAGCAATACATAAGGGTGCAAAACGTGTGGTGCACCATGCCGGCTTACAGCCTCTTAGTGACGCCCATACTAACAGATTATGTATTGCTTTATCTATATGCAATTGTAATACCGGCAGCCACCCCCCTCATGCCTTGAGGATGTGCAAGTGGTTGTTTAATGGGTATTTTTGCATTTCTGCAGTCTCTCCATGCATTATACTGTGGTTTTTCTGCATACTGGTGTGAACAGGTACCAAGCTAATGTGCAGTCTGTATCATTTAATTGTTCCCTTAGCAGTGGGATCTTTGAGTTGCTATTCAGCAGATGCACCTGTCATGTTTTCCCAGGAGCATATAAGGCTATATGCCTGCTCCTGGGCTCAGTTTAGTCCAGCTATTGAGCTGTGAACAGGGCCCACAGTGAAGTGTTTTTTAAGTAAGTAATGTCCCCTTTTTTGTGTGTGTTTTTTTGTAAATTGTCAGTGTAGGGACTCGCAAGACATGAGGACCGTTGACGCCGGTTGCGAGCTTGCGTATTTGGGGCCCCGGTACCAACTAATACCTCATATTTAATATTTTTCCAGTATGACATTTTTTATCTGCCCAATAGTGCTGGGGAGCTAAGGGTGACTACTATTTAAATTTTTTTTGTTGTGGCATACCCAGAGGTGCTGGGCAGCCCACCTTATCTGTTAGTATGGGCGTCACTAAGAGGCTGTAAGCCGGCATGGTGCACCACACGTTTTGCACCCTTATGCATTGCTTTATCTATATGCAATTGTAATACCGGCAGCCATCCCCCTCATGTCCTGAGGATGTGTGAGTGGTTGTTTAATGGGTATTTTTGCATTTCTGCAGTCTCTCCATGCATTATACTGTGGTTTTTCTGCATACTGGTGTGAACAGGTACCAAGCTAATGTGCAGTCTGTATCATTTAATTGTTCCCTTAGCAGTGGGAGCTTTGAGTTGTTATTCAGCAATCAGATGCACCTGTCATGTTTTCCCAGGAGCATATAAGGCTAGATGCCTGTTCCTGGGCCCAGTTTAGTCCAGTTATTGAGCTGTGAACAGGGCCCACAATGGTGGTGTTTTTTAAGTAAGTAATTTCCCCTTTTTGTGTGTGTTTTTTTGTAAATTGTTATGTGATTTTAGCAGCCAATGAGAGCCCTACACCTCAGTAATGACGTTTTTGACATTTCTCTGTGCTCTGCACTGATTGGATGGCTGCCAAAAGTGCAGAAAGGTGATTGGATGGCTACCAAAAGTGCAGAAAGCAGCAAAAATTTGTGGTTGTGTTCTGGTGAAATAATCAGGTCCTTATTGGTAATGTTGGTCTTGACATAGTTGGATTTGTTTGGTAGCAGTATGATGGTGAGATGTATGGTGAGGTATTTGCTCCTTAGATTATCTAGTAACTACATGACTTAAAGGGAATGTGTCATCAAAAATGACTTATTGTTTAACTCACTTTATAAGTTAAACACATTTAAGAATTTTTGGTTATATTTCTTTTTAATTTTCCAGATCACTTTCAATATTTTTTAATAATTCTTAAGTCCTGCAGTTTTCACTTTGGCCACTAGCCCTAATAATAGTCTGACACTTCCTGTTCTGTAGAGAAAGATTCTCAGTTGTCTGCTCATTATCAGCACAAAGAGGGTCAAACTGAAAGGAGACACCAGTGTGACTAGATAACACAGGATCCACCAGTCACAAGAGGAGATAGTCACAGTTCACCACTTTCATCTCCCTGCACAGTGACTTCTTCCCAGGTCACAGAGCATGACTAGAAAACTCTCCAATAGAAGTGGGAAGTGGAGTCAGTTTTAAGTCTCCTATGTGCATGAAGCTACTGTAAAGCATCTCTCTGACTGCTGTTAAAGCAGTGCAAACAAAGCCTAGTGGCCAAAGTGAAAAATGCAAGACTTAAGAATTATTAAAAACTATTGAAAGTGATGTGAAAAATTAAAAAAAAACAACCGAAAATTCCTAAAAAAAATGTGTTTAACATAAAAATGGGACTTAAACAATGACTCATTTTTTTGATGACACATTCCCTTTAAGAGGTCCTGATAAATGTTTATGGTGGAGAGGGGGAATCCAAAAGTTTGATATGGGACCGAGGCTTTGCTAGTTACTCTGATAGGAGTGCGGGGCAGCCTAGACAGGTGCTGGTAGTTGGGAACTCTATTATTAGGAGAACAGACTGGGCAATTTGTCACAAAGACCGGGATCGTCGAACGGTATGTTGTCTTCTTGGGGCCTCAGTTCGACATATCGCAGATCGGGCTGACAGATTGCTGAGTGGGGCTGGTGAGAATCCAGCTGTCATGGTCCACATTGACACCAGTGACAAAGTTAGAGGTAAGTGGAGTGTCCTTAAAAATGATTTCAGGCAAAAACTGAAGGACCTCCAAGGTAGTACTTTCAGAAATGCTACCTGTACCACAGGCCACACCAGAGAGGCAGGAGATTAGAGAGGTGAATAAGTGGCTCAAAAATTTGTGCAGGAAAGAGGGATTTGTGTTTTTGGAAAACTGGGCTACAGATTCTGTGCTAGTGACGGGCTGCACCTAAATGGGAATGGTGGGACACAATGGCCAGGAAGTTGGAGGAATATTTAAACTAAGGACTGGGGGAGGGTAACTACAAAGAGAGCTTGCAAGATAGTGAAGTTAGAGTGGTAATAGATCAGCAGGTGGATGCTGCATGATTTGGATGCTGACCAATGTCGGGAGTCTCACCAACAAAATACATGAATTAGAATTACTTATTGCTGTAGAAAAATATGACATAGTGGGGGTAACTGAGACTTGGCTGGACCAGAGCTACAACTGGGTGGTTAACTTATAAGGTTACAGATTGTTTAGAAAAGATCGGAAAAATCAGAAGGAGGAGGTGTATGTCTTTATATAAAATCCTGTCTGAAGCCAATACTGCTGGAAGATATAGATACAGGAAATTAACATATGAAGTTATTATGGGTAGATATACATGGTAATAATACAATTCTGTTATTCTATAGGCCACCAAATATTACAGAAACCATGGAAGATGTACTCCTCAGGCAAATAGATCAGACAGCTAATCATAATGAGGTTGTTTTTATGGGTTATGTCCTTCGAATTTTGTTAGAATCTACAAAATCACTGAATTTCAGGAAAGCTAATTTTAATGTGGTTAACAAAGCCTAAAACTGCATTGACTGTTATAAGATCTTGGGAAATAACAGAACACATAATAAATGGAGATTTTTAAAAACCTCTTGGGCTCTCACTGTGAGAGGTACAAACCTTATGGAAATAAATGGACTATAAACAGGAAAAAAAACTATGTGGATCAACAGAGATGTAAAGGAGGCAACAAATAACAAAAATAAAGCGTTTAAGCTACTTAAACATGAAGAGGCACTAAAAAATTATAAGAAAAAAACAAAATATGTAAAATAATGATAAAGGCAGCAAAGCTGGAGACGGGAAGAGGGTAAAACTAACCACAAAATATGTTTTAACTATATAAATTGTAATAAGATTAAAAAATTAAATTTTGTCCCTTTAAAAAGCAGTGAAGGAGATATGGTGGAGGGTGATAAAAAGAAAGCAAACCTATTAAACAACTTTTTATCCACTTATTTACAGAGGATGATGACCTTCCTGTTGATGAGCAAAGGGATGAGGTAAACTCCACCTTAAATGTTTCTTATCTAACCCAGGAAGAAGTACAGCTCCACCTTAAGAAGATTAAAATAGACAAATCACCAGGTACTGATGGTATACACCCCTGTGTCCCAAGGGAGTTAATATTCATGGACTGTCTAATAACGAGGTATGTCCCAAAGGATTGGCGCATAGCAAATGTGGTGCCAATGTTCACAAGGGATCAAAAAGTGATCCTGGAAACCATAGGCCGGTAAGCTTAACCTCTGTTGTAGGTAAAATGTTTGAAGGTTTTCTCAGAGATGCTATCCTGGAGTATCTCACTGAAAATAAATATATAACTCCATTACAGCATGGGTTTATGAAGGATCGGTCCTTTCAAGGTACTCTCATCAGCTTCTATGAGGAGATTAGCTTTAGATTGGATTGGGGTGAGGCATTGGATGTCATATCTTGATTTTTCTAAAGCATTTGATACGGTGCCACATAAAAGGTTGGTAAATAAAATGAGAATGCTTGGACTGGGGAAAAATGTTTGCAAGTGAGTAAGTAACTGGCTCAGTGATAGAAAACAAAGGGTGGTGATTAATGGTACATACTTGGACTTGATTCCTGTTACTAGTGGGTGCCACAGGGGCTAGTATTGGGCTTCTCTTTAATATATTTTAATGACCTTACAAAAGGATTACACAGTAGAATATCAATCTTTGCAGATGATACTAAGCTCTGTAAATTAATCAACACAATAGAGGATAATGTATTATTACAAAGGGATCTGGAGAAGTTGGAGACCTGGGCAGAGAAGTGGCAGATGAGGTTTAACACTGATAAATGCAAGGTTATACAGATGGGGAGGAAAAATCCATTTCATGATTACATGTTACATGGAAAATCGCTGGGTAAAAGTGACATGGAGAAGGACTTGGGAATCCTGATGGACAGTAAACTTAACTGTAGCAGCCAGTGTCAGGCAGCTGCTGCCAAGACAAACAGGATCACGGGGTGTGTTAGAAGGGGCATAGATGCACATGATGAGAACATTAATCTCCCATTATATAAATCACTGGTCAGACCACACATGGAATATTGTGTATAGTTTTGGGCACCAGTGCACAGGAAATACATGGCGGTGCTTGAACAGGTACAAAGGCAGGCAATAAAAATTATAATAGGACTGGGCTGAATACAATACCCAGAAAGATTAGCAAAATAAGGGTTATTTAGCTTTGAGAAAAGACGGCTTCGAGGGGACATAATAAGTATGTATAAATATATTAAAGGTCAATATGGAGATATCACCCAGGATCTATTTATACCCAGGACTGGATCCAGAACAAGGGGGCATCCTCTATGTCTAGAGGAAAGAAGATTTCTACATAAACGTAATAGTGATTCCATACTGTAGGAACAGTGAGACTGTGGAACTCTCTGCCAGAGGAACTTGTCATGGTGAATTCACTAGCAGAATTCAAAAGGCTCTGGATACATTTCTAGAGTGTAGAATTCGTATCGACAAGTATATGACGTGTTAGGGATTCTGGAGAGGGGTCGGTGAACTCAGGGATGTTTATTCTGTTTGCCAGGATTGCAGTTGTAAGGAGATTTTTTTATTTATGGCCCTAGGAAATGAGGACAATTGGCATTACTACCGATCGTTGTGATTTTTTTGTTTATTTTTACTTTACCTCTGATCACACTGTATTGCGACAATGGCTGAACTGTGATGGATGTCTGTCTTATTTGATGAGGCTTTGTACAAACTATGTAACACTTCTGGAATCCAGATATGCACAAGCCTGCGTGGGCCGATCTTCAATTCATGCCACAACACCTTGGTAATGGTATCAGGTCCTAGTTTAGAGCCAAGAAACGTTGTCCATTCCAACGATAGAAAATCTGGATATTGTTAACCATTTATAGTTTGATTATATGTTGTGTTATATTTGGGTCATTATTCTTATTGCAGTACTCAAGCAGCTCCGCAGCTAGCTGACGTGTCATGATTGCTTGGTCCTTGATATAGCAACTTAGCTTGCAGTTGTTGCTTTAGCGCGCTGTTCATGGGAAATTTATGATTTACTTGGATGTATTGTATTATGCCCTAACCGAAAAAAGTATCATGTATATTTTAAAATATACCTTCTTGGATCAAAAGCAGTTGTCTTCTTTTGAATAACAGGTAGGTATGCTGAGACATGGAGAGTCCGCTCGCGTCTGTGCCCTCCTCCAAGCACATTCTGACCACTCTGGGTGAGCTGGATTATTGAGCTGTAGTCTCGTGCCTGCTATATATAGTGTATTCTGCACAATGGATTCTGGTACATTGCATATTTATAATATTATTAAGAGACATCGCAGGCCTGGAGCAGCAAAGCAGTCATTTACTGTATATGGTGCGTTATTGTTTCTATTTCCGCAAGTTGAAACGACCAGTTTATCAATATGTAATAGAAAAGAAGCTACAATTTTGTTATTTCTGTGAGTCCTTGAAAACATGAGGGACATGCCCAGTGAGTGTCTTTTGTTACACTTGGAGATGGACACGAATCTTTTTTTTTGGATAGGACCTATTTCCTTGTATTGATGTATTTTTTTCATGAAACCCTATTCTTACAGTAATTTCAGTAAGTGTTTAGCGGGCATGGTGAACAGAGTTTGTGTTAATCTTTCCATAGTGATCCGGCCTCTTCAGGATTGCCTGTTGTGGCTCTTGGAGTAGATTGGAACAGAATGACCACGACCCAGGGAGAAGCGAGAAAGAGTCCTGGAACATTCGTCCATTCGTAGACAATTATGTAGCGTTGATTTCTTGATGTACACTCAGATTCTTAAGCAATGGAGTAGATTCCAGTTTTAATGGTGTCCTTTATAACATGGTTTTATCATGAGAATCACAGTAAAGCCTTTATCATTTAGGCTGGTTCACAACCAATAATTTCTTTAGAAGACTTACAGTAATCAGGCTTTGTGTTAATTTGACATGTTTTGAGCGCTTGGGGTGTGAGGTTATTGGGTATTGGTGGATGTTTGAGTTTTTTATGTTTTGGTGCTAGAGTGTCTTAAGCATAGAAAAAGATCTTTACAGCCGGTGTCCCAAAACCCAGAGACATGACCTTGTTGGGGCAAGACGGGAAGAAATCTAACTCTTCTTCTGACGTCACTAACTACTTAGACTCACTGGAGGACTCAGGTATGACATGCACTTAAGACTGTGGTAGTCAGTGGGCCATAGTTTCTTTGGCCAAATGTATCTGTCCTGTTTTAGTAGTACAAGTCTCAGAGGTCTGCATAGTATGACAAAAGCTATGTTGCTTGTTGTAGGTGAACAGGACACAGGACGTTGTTTATTGACAGGCAGACGCGAGACCTTGGACCCCACTCAGCCAGAGGGGGGCCCAGAAAAATTTGGGTGCCGGGCAGTCGGCAGTTGTCAGGTCACCCACATTGGCCAAAATTAGCAGACTGTCACGACTAATTGGTTAGCCGTGACCGTCCATAGGCCTTCGCTAATTGTAGAGATAACAAGGAGCTCCAATGAATTCGTAATAAACAAATCAACTGATGCAGGTGGCAAGATGCGAAGGGTTTTCAACATTCTCCTCTGCAGGACGTTTGGGTCTCATAGACACTGCTCCAGGAGATCCCTTGAGAAGGGTCCTGACACAAGTGGCGTGGATGAACGTCACCGCTGCTTACACCCAGACACTAGCACCTGGAGCGTAAGCTGCTCAAGAGGACAGGGAGAGGCGGAGTCACCGTGTTTTTTTAGCCTTTACACGCTGCCTATGACTAACTGACGGGGTGGAGGGTGGGGGTAGGCGATATATTAGCCTACAGGCATCTAGATCTCTCTACAGGCGGGCCTAGAATTTACAGCGTCATGGTGCTATATTTACCTAGACGGGGGTATATTCTACCTATGGGGACTATATCTACCTACAGGGGCAATATATTACCGTACCTATTAGTTGGGACTATACTTGATATAGGGGCTAGTGAACTTTTTCACAGGAGGCACATATACCTACATACAAGGGGCATATAGCTATCTACAGGTGGCCTACATACTTACCTACATTAGGCCTATATATCTACTTACAGGGAGTTTAAATACCTACCTCTCAGGGGCCTATATACATACTGTAAACTTGGGGGACCTAGCCATACCACTACAGATCTATATACCCAACCTGGCATATGGCGATGTATTATTCACAGTCACGTGTGTGGTGGTGGCTAGCTTATGTGTATGTGATTTGGCAAGTATTTAAGTCACTATTTAAGTAATGAAATGTTGTGTTATTACTCATGGGCCACTATGTTGATGATAGTGTCATGGATGTCGCCGAGATTATTAGCGGTTACTATGATGGTGGTATTATTCAGTCACAATGTAGTGGACATGAGAGAGTCATGTGTGGCAGTATTGCTCCTTAGAAATAATTGGGTAATATTAAGCCTTGGATATCTGGTTTTGGAGTAGATTGTATGACTATGAGCGAGATAGGATATTGATTAATACATAGAGAACTTTGTGTAGATAGCTTGTATGGCACCTGGGTTAATGTTAGATAGAAATTTTGCAGCAAGGTGCAATCAATTTACAAAGGGGAGAAATGATTTAACCCTAGACTTTCAGATGTGTGCCTGGGGTCCGATCTACCAGACGAACTATCATCCTGTGAGCTTACAGACACCCAGGTGTGACAATGACATTTATTTGGAAGTTCATGTAGGCAGCACATAGCATTCACTTTCTCTGCTCTGTCTTTGTCGACAAGAGCAGAGAAAGTTTACAGACATGGCAGTTTATGCCATTCTATATGAAGGCAGATGATGCTCTTGAGACAATAGCAGGACCAGGAAGCTGTCTTGCTCTTATCTCACACTACAGCAGCAGCGACAATAGATGCATATTTACTTTGCAGAATAAGGGCTATGTCTCCACTCACTGCACACATTTTCATTCGTTTTTTCAGCATTTCTGAAACTGCTGAAAAAACGACTGAAAATAAACCGTACCAAGAACTTTTTTTTATTTTTTCTAGCCGATGGTACTGTTTTTTTTTAGACCATGTTGCAACGAAAACCGTGCCACGCATGGCAGAAATTTACGTGATTGAAATCTATGGTAAGAGGTGCTGGATATTTTTTGCTGGTTTTTTGGGGCGAAATATTTTTGGCACAATTATGAGTGCCGCTGACGGACTTGATTATCAGTGAGTCTTTTATAGCGCAAAGTGCGCGTGCAGACCTAGCCTACGAGAACAGAGTCATCCTGCTGTGAGTGCATGTCAAGCAAGATGGCATGGGAGAATCACAGGAATACAGATTAATGTGTGAAAGCTGTGGAAGCAGAACAGGGCAAATAAGGGACACATCTGAGCATGTCCCCCTATTAGTGTATGGCCGTGCACTGATGACATAGCGCCAGGGAAAACGGTTGAAAATATAGTATGAGGCTACCTATACCACTGCATGGCCAAATATCTAGTTGAGGTAAAGACTTTTTTTTGAAGTTCAATAGCATAAAATTTATTTTACAATACTCATTTTTTATTACATATGTAAAATAGGGGCTAAAGGGAGGGGATATTGTTAGTGAGAATAAGAATCCCAAAAGAGGTTTTATCCAGTGATTTACATCTCCAATTCAAGGGGTTTTGTCACAAAGCAAAATTCCCTGTGGAGGCTGGCTCATAGCTTGCTACAAGCCGGCCTCAGTAAATGAGGAGAGGGCCACACTTCAGCAGCTATCCCCAATTCATGTCTATGGGAGTTTCAAATATAGCCAAGCAGACTTGCTTCCATAGAAAAGAACAGAGAGAACTGCGCAAGCGCAGCCCTTCCCCCATTCGCTGAGGCCAGCCCACAGTGAGCTGTGAATCGGTCTCCAGGGTGGTTTTTGCTTTATAGCATAACCCCTATAAGGACTTATGGAGACATGTATGAACGGGCTGCGCCAGTTTTCTGGCATGGTTTGCACCAAGAAAACTGTTGTTGACCCTGTCCGACATATTTTGAAATAGTCTTTTGCCAAAAACTGGTGCAAGTCTGACTCCCTCGACCATTTTGTATGCAGCAATTCTTAGGGGGCATGTCGCGCCACACATAAGATGAGACACATTTATGACTGTGTCTCGAGAAAATGTGGCGCACAAATCTGATGTACTAATCAATACAATTTCAGACTGACTAGGCAAATTTTGGCACACATTTTAGCGCATGTTTTGGCACAGTTTTTTGTCTCGCCGTGGCACACATTTATAAAATGCTGTGAGACACTTTCCTACTTACTGATGAATGCATCCCAGTAACTTTACTGGAGAAGTCGTACTGTCTAGTCCGGAGCCAGTTTATTCATAGACACGTTCATACCGCTTGAATTTTTTTTCGATAAAAGGGAATTTACAAAAATAAGTACAGTCTTCTGCTAATTTCTGTGTTGTTTCATTGCATTAAGGCAAGTGTAGCTCAGTTCACCACATTAACTCTCTCAAAGTACGATATCACCAATCTCAATGTTATCGAGAAGACAAATGAAACACCTCCTAGATACCATTAAGCCTATGAATAGCTGGTGATGCCATTTGGTCTCTGCAATGCTCCAGCTCTTTGCTGGTTTGTGACATCTTTATGGATGTTCACTTTTCGCATGTCTTAGTCCAATAGTCTTAAAATCTTAAAGGAATTGTCACGGATTTGCAGCCTACTCGGCGATTATTCTATTATTTCGGTGGTGGTTGATCACTTCTTTAAAATAACCCATTTTGTTTCATTGTCTTTCAGTTCCTGATTTGGTTTAACCTAAAATAACTATATATTCTGACTCCATGGTTTCCATTGATATATTCCTCACAATAGTCCATTGTGATTTGTACTTTGTTTTCAAATTCTGGAGGGCACTGTGTAAGGCTTTGAAGATCGCTCTTGACTTTCGCCCCACATACCCTGGTCCAATGGAATGGATGAATCAAGTTGAAAGCAATACCTCCAAACAGGGGCGTATCTAGAGAATCCTGGGCCCCACAGCAAAACTTTTGGATGCCCTCCGCTCCAACCAAGAACATTTACCGGGACCTCTTAACAAGTCATGCAGTTGCTAGATAATACAAGGTAGCTATGGTTTAGGTGGGTTATAAGGCCCATATAGGAAGGTAGACAGGGTTTGGGGGGATTATAGGGGCCCATATAAGCAGGCAGGATTTAGGCTCTATAACATAAAAAGAAAGAAATTACTTACCTCTCTCCACACTCCCACGATGTGAACGAGCAGCCGGCTGGTCAGCCTCTGAGTCCAGCATGGGTGGCGCGATGATGTGATGTTATCGCGCCGCCCTCGTCATCACTGAGGGCCGCCACCTGGTAAGCTTAAGGCCCAAGTCTTTAGGCTTAACAGGTGGGTTAGCAGAGAGGAGCTTATATTGGCAGTCTGACTCTTGCCTCTGAATGCTCAGGACACCGGGCCCGGGCGTTCAGAGGCAGGGGGCTGCGGCGGGCCCCGTCGGTTGTGAACTATAGTTACATTCATTACCGGCTGGGCCCAGGGGCATGAACTACTGGAGTAGCAGACATGGTAGCAGCTGTCATGGGACCCGGGCCCTCTAAGGCCACTTGCCCCATGGCACCTGCTATGTCTGCTACCCTGTCAGTTCCGCCCCTGCCTGCAAACTTTTGTTAAAGCCTATCTGAATCATCAGTCTGATCCTTTAGCTTGGGCTGATTTTGCCCACCACAATAAAATTTCCTTACACTTCATATCATTATTTAGAACAGTCTACTTTAAAAATCTGATTATTCTTCTAATGATCTCAACACAGTCTCCGATATCTGTTGTTGTGGATGTTTGTGAAATTATTCAAGAAGCCTGGATGAAATTCCACTAGAGTTTGGAAGGCCAGAAGGAGTGCTATTAAACACTAATATCTAGGTCCTAAAGTTGGGCAAGGGGATAGAGTCTGGCTGCTCATAAACATTTTGTCTGGATTCCCAGGGGTTTTTATATATCTCTTTTGCACTCTCTGGTAAACAAGTTTTCAAAAAAAAGGCTACTCAAGACTTGCCTCAGCACAGATAAAAATGAAACAAGTTCTAGATTGTAACGTGTTTGGGAAAAACTATTTTATTTAATTCATTGCAAGGAATATGATCCGGAGGACAGAAAGAGGTTTCCTGTACAATATGTTAATTTTGACACATTCTCATGGATGCTAGATGCTTAATATCAGGGATGTGGAGGCAGATTCTTCCGCCTTCTGTTTCTGACCTATATCAGCGGGTCAGAGAAATTCACCGGATGGAACATATGACGGCCTCTATACACAATAGACCTGGACTCGCCTTCGACTAAATGTCCTGGTCGCACCTTGGGATGTTATATGGAGTAACCCACCTCCTTAGGGTAATGGTTGGTTATCTATCTCCTACCCTCCTCCTCCTATCCCACCCTATTCCCCTCATCTCCTGTGTAGTCTTCTCTGTGTATAACATGTATAGCATGAAGACAACTCTTAATGTCGGTCATTGAAGATTGGAGTGGGATTGTGATATCCACTGGTTTCCGTTATGATCATTGTAAAGATACGCATACCTTTGTATTAGGAATGGATAATACTGTTTATTCTCATTGTTTCACCTTTTGTTCTACTAATCATTTTAGTATATTTGATTGTCCGAGCTCCAGGCTTGGATAATTACGAGGTATGTTTATTGTCTTCTATGTTGAGAATTATCTTATAAAAAATTTACAGTTAAAAAAATATAAATAGAGTTCATGGTGTGGGGGATGGGGGCCGGTGTGAGGGTGGGGGGCGGGGGCGGAAGGGAGAGGGGTGGTGGGGCATTGGGTGGGCGGCGGTTTACTTGCTTCTGGCCATCCTCATCATCGTGGTTGGTGGCATCAAATTGCCAGAGCAATTGATGACTGATTACTTAAGGATCAATCAACAGGTCCAAAATTTTTTCTGGCTCCCATTCCTGTGTATTGTGACTCTGATATTGACTCCTGAATAATGCCAATACCTACACCTTAGTCTGTATGGCTTTCACTCCTGTCTTACCCCTTGGATTACTTTGTCTGGTAACTGTTGCTCTACTCCTAGCTCTAGGAGATTTTTTAAAGGGATTTTCTGGGTAAATTTAATACAATCATTTCAAGTTACTGGTGCTGTGATGAAATAAAAAAAAAAGATTCTCACCTCTACTCTTGGATCCAGAGCTGCAGCGTGTTTCACGTACCTCCGTCTCCACTTAGCTGAGTTACTTAACAGCAGCAAGCATGGAGCAACTCTGCCCTGACATCACCATTCAGAACTGTTCCACATCCAATCTTTGGTGAAGTCAGGCCGCTGGCTGTGACTACGGCAGCCAACCAGTGACTGCAGCGGTCTGTTCCGTTGTACTGCAGCTGGATGTAAACCGAAGTCCATTGGAGACAAAAGACAACTACAGCGCTGGATCTAAGGTGAGAGCAGAGTTGAGTATTAGCTTTTTTATTTTATCTTGGCATCCGTATCCTGAAAATATTATAATAACTTTACCCAGATAACCCCTTTGAACTCAACATCAGTTTATTTAGTGTCAAACTGGATGTGGCTTAGAAAATTCATATCTCGGTTGAGAAAGAGGAAGGGTGTCACTTTCCCTCAAACAGTTGTTTTTGTTTATTTCGATCATGGGATCATAAGGAGGCAATCAAATGTATTTTTCTCTTTGAGTCAGATATAGGTTGAATTTGCATGAGGCTACATAATGCAAAACCCTGGACAGTTTTGTTCTGTTTACTGGTTAACATATTTGCAAGCAGACTCAGTATACTGAAGGGTGGTGACTACTTCCTTTGAATGAGTCTGCACATGGAATATAATCTTGTTTTATTCTATGTTTTAATTTTTCGTTCTTGTAGGGGGACTGGAAACACTGGAAATGTAGACTGAATTATTGTTCTCATGATGATTCTGTGGCAGAGGTGTTGTCATTACGTGACAGGTCTGTGTAACCATACAAAGTGTCATATAATCGAGAAACTAAAGTTTACTTGGTCCCCTATGTTTTTTAAGATAGAGTTTTGAGTATGAGATACCCTCTTCTTTCTGCAGCATGTGTATGCAGAATACATATTTACAATCTTTATTAACGCCTATAACTGGTACCGGCTGTGCACCGTCGTGAGCAGGGACTGGCGGGCGGCAGAGGTAGGGATCGGGTCGTTTTCATACTCCATCGACGTCTGTTAGGCAGAGCGCTGCAGACATCGGAGTTTCCGGCGCCCGTGCGCGCAATGCGTCGAAGGATACATGGGCTGTACTACACAGTCGACCACTGATCGCCAGAATCATGATTCCTGCGTCTGCAGTTCCCGAGTGCGGAGGAATCATCTAGGCAACCCGTGCTTTAACCCATTGAATGCGGCGGATCGTTACCGTAGCAGCGAATCAAAGGGTTCCCCTGTGCTTGTGAGTCGGTGATTGGAACACCCAGTGACCCAGACATACCTCGGGAACGGCTGCACAGTCAGGCTCTGGGGAGAAAAAAATCTAGAGGCATGGCCCCAGAGGTTGTCTGTGAGATGAAGCCAGTGAACACTGGACACACTGTGAGCTGTCCCAGAATCACGCCTGTTCAAACGTGACACAGATACGAATGTATTAGCAAGATATAAATAGTGCTAACACATTACTGACGAGTTGTAAAAAGAATAAAAAATAAATGTACAACATTCTCCCTTCATGGGGAGTCAAAAAAACAAAAAGTAATAAAAAAAAATTAAAAAAAAAAAAACAGAAAAAGTGGATAAGAAGAAAAGGAATAAATAAAGATAAAATAAAATAAATATTTAGTAAAAAATATTTGAGAACTAAATTACACACACACACAAAAACCCTAGCACATATTAGGTATCCACACGGGACCGTAATAGACCTGGATAGAAGTTAATCTAACAAGTTATGAGCAAGTAGTGAAATGATGAAATGGATGTAGACAAAAATTAAAAAAAACAAAACAAAACAAAAAAAACTGAAAAAAATTAAAAACTACTGCAATTATTTATAAGTTGAACTTAAACTAGTCCCTCCCATAGAAGTACAATTTGTCTCAGAAATAAAACGAGCCTCATGCGCAACTGTGTCATTGAGAAAAAAAGTAAAAAAGATACAACTGTTGAAAACGCACAAGTAAGGCAAAAACTAAAAATGTTCTGGGTCATTAACGACTTTTCAGGCGTTCGGCTTAAGGGGTTAAAATTTAAAATTCTTAGCTTCTATAATTCATCATTTGACATGGGGAGGACATCCAAATATATACTGTATTTTATAGTAAGAGACAAGATGCCATTAAAGAATATACAACATGCCTAAATTTATGGAATAAAAATACATAATAATATCAATATGCTAGAAAACAGCATAATGAGGATAAATGAGGCTGTTCATGATTACAATATAAATGCTAAACACAAATAGTAGAGATAGAAGGGGCTCTCATATACCCAAAATCATGTGAGCCTTTTTTCCGTAGGCTATGAGTTAACACGTTGTAATCATCAGGGCGTAATTACGCCCTGCAAATTACGCCGACTGACGTGGGGCGGGTAGTGGAGCGGGGGACTGAGCAGGGGGCCAGCACTTCATCGAGGCCCCATGCGTACTTGAATGCCAGCGGCGCGTATACGCCTGCTAGTAATTCACATGCAATTATCTCCCCGCCCGGCGGGCTTCGCCGGGGCGGGAGAGTAGACTGTAATGCCATGAGTTCTCTATGAGAACTGTGAATTACGCGTTCAGAAAGGGTCCTTTTTGCGTGCCCGAATTTTGCGCCACGGGTTCGAGCGCGTAATTACTGTGGACCGAAATAACGGCCCGCGATTTTAAGCCGTAGAAGCTAAGCTTTAGACTATGAAACTTAAGATACATCAACTGCCCTCATAATAATGGCAAACCGGACTGCATTTGAATTTAAAGGTGAGCACAGTCATTCAGCCTACAAGTGACAAAGTTTGTTAAAAAAAACTCCAAGCCCCTACCAGAACAAAAAAGTCAAAGATAGGACAGGATGGAAGCATAAGAGAAACAAGATCATATTTCATGGCCAGACACAATCACAGGAAATAGATCTTAAGTGTGGTAAATGTGTCAGCAAATATATTAAGCAGTGAACAAACCAATCTACTATCCAGTGGTTTGATTTTTTGTATCCTCCTGTACAAGACCAGATATGGAGATTCTAACAGGACAGAGCAGGAGAAAGAACCAGGAATTAATGGTATTCTTCACCTTAAAGGGGATGTCCGCTACAATGAATTGGGATTTAATTACAAAATCTTTAAAAAAACCGCTGCAGCTTTAGTCAATATAGTGTTTCAATACAAATGTCCTAACTGATTTTGAGTAAGCCGTGTTAGTAGTACTACATCAGCTTTCTCGAATCTCGATCGATAGCAGCTGAGCCTGTATGATTCTTATCTACTGGGGCTGTCTAGTCGTATGACTGCCATACCTTTTGAATAACAGGAGTGCCGGAGCAGACAGAGCCCTCCCAGCGCGCAGAAAGCTTCTGTAGTTTAAGGTGGTGCGGGAGCTGGAGCTCAGGCTTCTGTGTCCCTGCGCCTGGATATTAACCAAGAGTGATGCATGCAGATCCTCTCTGCTCTCGTACACAGATTGAGCAGAGTAGATGAGGCTGATCAATAGATGAGTGACCGCAGTGACCCTGGTGTGTTACTATAATCATGGATGGTGTCCGTGGGAGCTGTAACTATAATAATACTATTACAGCGTCAGGGAGGCTTGTGAACAGTGATCATGCTCGTGCTGTACTAGATGACACCATCCTGATTAACCTTCATAGCTTCCCTCCCCCCCCCCGTGCTGTAATTGGCGATTTACAGAGGAGAGCTGCCAGTGTGCTTAAGGGGAGGGGTAAGAGGGGAGGAGAATGAGCAGAGAAGAAGCCGACCCCTCTCAATTCAAACGATCCTTTGCTCTGCGATTAACATTGATGTGGGCTGGAAAAACTGTGTAATTGAGACAACTCCTTTATAACCTCTGAAAGTGGATGTTTGACTTTTCCCGAAGGAACGCCGCAATTTAGCTACAGCAATAAGAAGCGTCCCCTGAGTAACAATGGACTAGCAACATAGAGTGGGGTAGAAGGTGATACAAAGACTGATACAAAGGTTGTCAGAGCAGGAAACATACATGTGCGCAGGGGTATCAAAGGTAGCATATGAGTGTTTAGTGTAAGGCTACACCGCATTGGACACGAAACTGCCCGAGCAGCGGACGTTTTTACTTTAGTCCCCATGCATGGACCGGTGGGTTTTTGTCAAGTTTTGCGCAAAAAGCTTGGTCGGCTTCTCGATTTGATTGTATGGATGATGCAAAAAAAAAACTAAAGCAGACAGGCATATATTACAACGCGATTTTGTAACGATAAGGCGCCACCGAAAGACGATCATAGAAAAGACAACCTGTGGAGACTACAGCTCGTCTATTGCTGTCCATGGGGCTGCCTGAACGATCATATTTTTGTCGCTTTTAAAATCCTAAAAGCGTCGAAAATACGATCATAAAGCTATGCAAGTGTAAGACGAAGCCTTAGATGTAAGAGGTTGGAGAGGGACTGCCAGAAGAACAATAATACAGAGCTGAGAAAAGTCTGGTACCTGAAGGAACTTGCTGCTCAGGCACAGAAGGACGAGGGAAGGTTCCTTAAACAACCCTTTGGCATTGGCTAAAGTAAGAGGAAACTACCACACACTCTGCTTTTTAGAGGCCGGGAGCTGGAACATGCATATAACTCATGGCTAGAGTAGCAGAATGGAAAAAAGACAAATGTATGTACAGATATTACCTACTCCTTATTTAAGGTCATCAACATTAATACTAAACAGAACTATTCACGTACGTGCACATGGTAAAGAGCCCAAGTTTCATCTAACCAGAACCCACCAGATTATAAGGAACTACACAGATTCCACTTAAGCGTTTTTTGATGATTATAAAAACGCTAAAAAGAACAACTATAGATAAAGATTCCCTGCGTAGGACGATCGTCTTATAGTAAAAACCGTCTGTATGATCACCACAAACGTCTATTTTTGCTGCTTGTTTTACGTTTACTGGTCGTGTGATTTTGAAACGTTGCATGAAAGAATGACTAACAGGGGCAGAAAATGTTACTATTGAGTCTAAGTAGAACGCTGTAACGTTTTACGATGACATGCTATTGGCATCATAATTTATGACCGAAATCACAGTAAATCAATACAACAGCTCCCATAATAAATAGCCTCATAGCCTGCAGTCCCCTTCATGTTATCTGGTATCTGGGTTTGGAGGCTTTTATTCAATATTTGTTATACTTGTTTGAGCTTATTTAGAAAAGAAATGAGCGTGCACTTGAATAATATTGACTGGGTGATCAAAGTGGAGAGAGAGTACTTTCAATCAATGAATGCATAAAGGATAAAGATTCCACGAGCACTCGTGATGGATTCTGCTGCTCATTAATTCTGAAAATTCTAGTTCAATAGGTGGAAAATATATAATACAGTTTACAAAATATAGTTTAGCAGAGGCCCCTTATTTCCATAGCAAAACTATTAATCGATATATTGAGCATATGGCTGAATGGAACGGGACGTGGTGACCATATATGGTAGCGACGTTTCGGGCCGTTACACAGTTGTGCAGAGAAAGGGCTGTGTAACGGCCGAAACGTTCCTATATGGTCACCCACGAGATCCTTCAGCCATATTCAAATATAAGGATAATACTTTTTGTATGAAATAAGCCTCTTAACTAGTATTTTGGTAAATATTGTTGAGATATTTAGTGCCTCCATCATTCAATTATTGTACTATAGATGAATTTTTTAAAAGGAGGTGGCCAGTTATGAATGTTTTTCTTAACATAATATTTGTATCTGGTTAGAGGACATTTTTCTTAATAGGACTTTCATGTGTGTTCCAGTTTTTGCTTTGTTTATATGCAGCATTGTGATCTTATATTGGGGGTTATTCTCTCTAACGCCAATAATCCCATTGCTACTATGCATGTTTTCTCCTTGCATATACAAATAAAGATGTCTATTTTGATGATCATTTCTAGATGTGCAGTCTAATATGGAGTCTTATCTGTCTTTTCCATGCCTCATAAAATAACAGATCAGCTAACCCTACACCGATTTGGGTGCTAAAGCATACAAATTGCCACTGCTTCTCTTTTAATAAAGTTGGCAGAAAAGGCTTCAAATTTCATGGAAGTATCGGAATTCTGCCTCCACTGATTGACAAAAGGTTCACTTCTCCATGTTTTCTGTTTCATGGAACAGATGGACGTTGGTGTATCAGAGAACAAACACCCTGCTACCATTGCTGGAAGAACAATTGTGATGTCAGAGTTATGTTCTGGAGAATATTTAAGTGGCATTCTCTGGCCCACTCATCCATGTGAAAGGCACTCACGACCGATTGGGTATTAATCTATCTTCACATATAATGTACACCTATACATGCTGATTGTCTTCCCTGTGTCAGATGGGGTCGTTTAGAAAGATAATGCAACATGTCACATATCTATAAATGTATAACTTTATGAATAAGACTTCCATGTACTACTTTGGCTCCCTAATTCCCCAGACTAGAACCCAATTTAGCATATCGTGTTCGCCCTAAGGATCCTTCTCAACATACCCTCCAGCAGCAGGATGCGCTACAGTCAGCATGTCTCCAGATACCTTTGACAACCTACCAGGACCTTATTAAATCACTCCCAGCCCGTCTAGCTGCTGTGCGTGCTGCACACGACGGGTGCTCTGAATATTCGCTGGTGGTTATAGTAACGTGTCTCGACTGTCTATTTAATACACCTGGGGCTTATTTTTATATTTTTTCTGTGAGAAACAATGTTTAAGTCAACACCCTGGAAATTGTTAATAAAATGGAAAGGACAGAGACTGGCATAGAGCACGCATTATAAGAAAGCTGTTCTGGATCCTTAGCATAGTTACCAGAATTCCCTATGGCCCTAATCTAGAAATTAACCTCATATTTATAAAACTTCTGCACTATTGTATGTACCAAGTATATATATCTTATTCCGATTCAGGAACAATAACCTATGTGTCTATAATTAGCTATGACTAAGATCTTGTTCAGACAATCACAATACAGCCGCATTTTAACCTCTGCATTAAATTATGGTATGTGTGTGTTGAACTATAATCGTCAGCAACCCCACTGCAATATCTGTTTCATTATAGTGCTTTGTTGAATGGTATGTGTAATTTCACCCCAGCTCTGACTTCCATAATTACCCTGTGTTTATTTTGTGTAGCCAATGGATCTCAGATATTCCCCTGGAAGTCTGTTCTCTGTGCAGGGCCATGTGTAACTCCACCCATTTACGATACCTGGGTTCACTGATGATACCATTGAACTGCATATAGCATAGTATAACTTTGTGAGCTCCGGTCAATTTTGATCATTGGTCAATTTGCCATCTATAGCAGTGCTATATTTGGAAGTGATAGATTTGAAAGTGATCTGAAGAAATAAGACAGAAATGGGACAGAAGTGGGCATAAGTGGGCCAGGAGGATCGCATTTTTTGTGAGTATCTGGTCTTTTTAAAATACACTTTATGCACTATGCTCACTATTGCTATCTACCTTGCAGCCATCTGCCTCCTATCCTACCATGCAGTCTCGCATCCTGAAAATGTTATCTACATCAGCTCCTCTCTCCTTCCCTCACCTATGTATACATCCCACACACTATTTTCCCTTTTTAAGTACCCCAAACCACCTGCTTACATAGTGCTGCAAAAAGGCTGCTCATACACATCACTGAACCATCTGCTGTCACTTTTCATTCTCCTGCTCCTCACTGCAGGAGACATCTCTCCTAACCCCGGACCACCCTCCTTTCCTGCTCATCCCACCTCCTCCTCTGTCTCCCATAGAAACTCCGCTAACCTGCTTGCTATTCATTGTACATCTTTTTCTGCCCCTTTTAAATGTGCTTTGTGGAACGCACGATCTGTCGGAAACAAACTCACTGCTGTTCATGACATGTTCCTTTCTAACTCCCTTAAATTGCTAGCCACTCACAGAAAAATGGCTCCAGCAATCAGACATGGCTTCCCTTCCTGCTGTCACCTATGGTGGCCTACCCTTCACCCACACCCCCAGACCTGAGAACAGGCCGGGTGGAGGAGTTGGTACACTTCTCTCTCCACACTGCACTTACCATTACTCATTCCTCCCGCACCCTCCCTCACTTTCCCATCCTTTGAGGTCCACACCCTCAGATTCTTTCGCCAATTTTCCATCAGTCGCAGTTGTGTACAGACCCCTCGGCTCACCCCACCAGTTTGTGGATCATTTTGCTGCCTGTCTCCCTTATTTCCTCTCTTATTAAAAAATGGCCACTCTCATCATGGGCGATTTCAATATCCCCATTGATGACCCCATGTCTCCTTCTGCCTCTCAGTTTCTTTCACTAACCTCTTCTCTTGGCCTCTCACAGTTTACAGACTCTCCCACCCGCAAGGATGGGCACTCTCTTGATCTGGTCTTCTGTCATCTCTCATCAATTTCTAACCTCACTAATTCTCCTTACGCTCTCTCTTTCACTATTACTAATTCTCAGCCTTCTCTGGACACCTGCCCATCACCCATCCAGAAATATCTGCTCCATCAACACTCAGAAACTCACAGACACCAAGCAGTCCTCACTGCCCCCAATCTCCTCCATCTCCAGTTCTGACCTGGCTGTCAAACAATACAACGAAACTCTCTCAACCACCCTGAACATTTTGGCACCACTCACACACCACACCACCAGAGTCAGACGCCCGCAGCCTTGCCACACGCCTCAGACTCGCTCTCTGCAGCAGTGTTCCAGGTGTGCCGAGCATCTGTGGAGAAAGTCAAAGCTACCTGCAGACTTCCTCCACTATAAATTCATGCTCAGGACTTACCAGACTGCCCTGCATTGCGCCAAACAAGAATATTTCACCTCCCTCATCTAAACATTACACAACAACCAAAAACGTCTGTTTGACATCCTCCAATCCCTCCTCAGGCCTAAAGCTCAGGCCCCGGTCACTGACCTCTGTGCTGAAGACCTGACCACTCACTTCAAAAACAAAATCAACAATATCCGGCAAAACATTGCATCTCAATCCTCAAGTAAGACCCATCCTGTCCCTCCACTCACGTCCTCTAGTTTGCTCTCAGCCCTTGAGCCAACAACAGAGGAAGACGTATCCAGGCTTCTCTTGTCAGCTCGCCCCACTACCTGCTCTAGCGACCCCATTCCCTCCCACCTTGTCCAGTCCATTTCTCCAGCTGATATGATATGACTATGCCCTCCATAACAGCAAACTCCCCTTAGTATACCCTAACCACTCTTCGGACCCAACGTCTGTCATCTGGGGATGGTGAAATTGCACACCTGTGCTTGTAACAGTTTCCGTAAGAACCGTCATCTGTTGGAATAGTAAATGGTTTGTTTCCTGCTATGCCTGTTTTTGCTGGGTTGTGGCTTGCTGTTGTTGCAGATTTGCCAGCACAAGGTGTATAATAACCTCCCCCTTGTCAAGTGTATTGGTTTGGTTCTGCGCTGCAGCAATAACCAGGGCCGGACAGGGAATAAAAATCAGCCCTGGCACTAAGCTCCCACCAGCCCACATACAATATCCGCTTAAAAAAATTCCCTTGTTCTCGCACCTCGCCACTTTCTAAAATAAACTACACTATAAGGCTGCTCTCACACGGAGCATTTTTGGTACATTTTTTTATGTGTTTTTGGTGTGTTTTTGTGCAGAGAGGCAGAGCAGTTAATGCTGTACATTTCTGCACAAAAAAACGCATCAAAAAATGCACCAAAACTGCTCTGTTTGAAAGCACCCTAGACACAAGCAAGAAAGAAAACAAATGGTGCAGAGAAACCCCTCATCCAGAGGGCAGGCGTTGCACTTGCTTTTTCAATCCGGGACAAGGGCTACACTGGGCACTACATAGACCAATTTAGCCAGGCAGGGCCACTTAAAGGTAGGCAAGAGCAGTATATACGTAAGCAGGGCCACTTATAGCTAGGCAAGGCAGTATATAGCCAGGCAAGACCACTTATAGGTAGGCAGGGCCACTTATAGCTAGGCAGGGGCAGTATATAGCCAAGCAGGGCCACTTATAGGTAGGCAGGGCCAGTATATAGCCAGGCAGGGCCTCTTAGAGGTAGGAAAGGCCAGTATATAAACCAGGCAGGGCCACTTACAGGTAGGAAGAGCCAGTATATAGCCAGGCGGGCCATTTAATTGGTGGCAGGGGCAGTATATAGCCAGGCAGGGCAGTATATAGCAAGGCAGGGCCACTTATAGCTAGGCAGGGGCAGTATATAGCCAGGCAGGGCCACTTAGAAGTAGGCAGGGGCAGTATATAGCCAGGCAGGGCCATTAAGAGGTAGGCAGGGGCAGTATATAGCCAGGCAGGGCCACTTAGAAGTAGGCAGGGGCAGTATATAGCCAGGCAGAGCCACTTATAGGTAGGCAGGGGCAGTATATAGCCAGGCAGGGGCAGTATATAGCCAGGCAGGGCCACTTAGAGGTAGGAAAGGCCAGTATATAGCCAGGCAGGGCCACTTACAGGTAGGAAGAGCCAGTATATAGCCAGGCAGGGCCATTTATAGGTAGGCAGGGGCAGTATATAGCCAGGCAGGGGCAGTATATAGCAAGGCAGGGCCACTTATAGCTAGGCAGGGGCAGTATATAGCCAGGCAGGGCCACTTATAGGAATGCAGGGGAAGTATATAGCAAGGCAGGGCCATTAAGAGGTAGGCAGGGGCAGTATATAGCCAGGCAGGGCCACTTAGAAGTAGGCAGGGCAGTATATAGCCAGGCAGAGCCACTTATAGGTAGGCAGGGGCAGTATATAGCCAGGCAGGTCCAGTTAGATGTAGGCAGGGGCCGTATATAGCCAGGCAGGTCAACTTAGAGGTAGGCAGGGGCAGTATATAGTCTGGCAGGGCCCCTTAGATGTAGGCAGGGCCAGTATATAGCCAGGCAGGGCCACTTATAGGTAGGCAGGGTCAGTATATAGCCTGGCAGGTCCACTTAGAGGTAGGCAGGGGCAGTATATAGCCAGGCAGGGCCACTTAGAGGTAGGCAGGGGCAGTATATAGCCAGGCAGATCCATTTAGAGGTAGGCAGGGGAAGTATAAAGCCAGGCAGGGCCACTTAGAGGTAGGCCGCGGCAGTATATAGTGAGGCAGGGCAAGTAAGTAGTTTAAAAAAAAAAAAAATCTTACTCACCTGGTTTCCCACCTCTTCTCCACGTCCGTCCGGAGTGGCCGCTCTCACCCGAGTGGGGGCCGCGGAGCGTGCGCGCGCGATGACGTCATTACATCGCACGCGTGCTGCGCGACCTCCTGGGAGCTGAACAGCCTCGGCCACTGCTTGCACCGCGCGGTGCAGGCGGCGGCCGTGATGGCATCCCCATGGCCCCCGAAGGGGCCCATAATGCGAACCCATTTGGCCCCGGGGGCCCCCTTGTTAGGTGCGCCCAAGGGCCGCCCCACCTCCCGGGCGCGCCCACCGGGGGACATGTATAGAGGGGCATATGTCCGCATCCTCCACCAATTGTGGCAATTAGCTCAAACGATAGTCTTTAGATAACCGCTAGCAAACAGACTTAGGGTTAGGGTAACATCAATTGTGCTTTATTTTTCTACTCAAAATCCAGCACAACAACTTACTTTAGCTTAAATCAACTCACAGTTTGTATAACAGTCTTAGGTAGAAATATCACCTGCTGAGATGCATCCTGGTCTCTAACCAGCCTCACCACGAAAAGATCAAGCACCTTGCAGCTTTCTGGTAACCTAACTCTAGCTTAAGGATTGTCCATACAATGTTTTTAACAAAGTTTCAGGCAAAACCGGGCACATGGAAATAAATCCTTCCATCCTCCAATTCCCAAGTAAAATAATGACCCTGATCAGTCTTTTAGGCCACTACCTACAGCCTTTGACATTCAGGTGCGAACCTAGGTTGAAAGAAACCTGGCTTTACTCAGGCCAGGAACCATTGAACAAAACCCCAATCAATAACCAAACCTGTGCACTCCTACAATGTACAAAAGAATAAATGCACAGTTACAAGAAAAAGTGAATCTAAACAAATAAAATGTAACTGAAATAGTAACACAAAAAGTTGGGCCCTTTTAAATATGCTAAAAGGTGGCATACACTGGCACTTTTACATGTACAGAAATCAGTGCATGGGCACTCTAAGCAGAGAGAAGAGGACAATGCCAGTGAGCTGATCACTTGCATATGGAGCAGTGGAGAGAATGTTGGGTGCATTAACAGCTGCCAAACATGGTAGGTGGGGAAATAACACACAGTAGATAAATGTCCACAGTGCAGGGAGAAAACTATACATTTCATGCCACCACAACATGACAGGGTTGAGATTGGGAATCTCATTTCTTTTCATCATTCTTTAGGTTATTTGTGTGCTTTGGGTCATTGTCTTGTGGCGTCACCAAACATTTCTTTGTCTTGTGGTCATAGACTGCTGTCCTTACATTCTCCTGTAGAATGTTTTGATACACATTAAATTGTTTTGATACACATTAACTAATTAAAACAGGATACTGATACATATTGTTTTCTTCTTAGCCATTTTTGAAGATCTCTCATACAATTCTCCCATGGTGAAAAGTGAAAAAAGTGTAAAAAAAAAGTGAAAAAGTAAAACACAAACACGAAAAAAAAAACACGTACACTGCCCTTTTCCCCTTTACAAATGCCATTCACCCCAAAAAAAGATAAAAAATAAAGTACAAATATTTGGTATCGCCGCATGCGTAACGACCCACCATATAAATATGGCATGTTAATATATCTGCATGGTGTATGCCATAAAAAAAAATTAAAATAAAAGAAATGCGATTTTCTTTCAACCCGCAGCACATAAAATGGAATAAAAAGCGATTAAACACTTGTATAAACACTAAAGTGATGCCAATTAAAACATCGGTTCATCCCGTAAAAAAAAAAGTCCTTACACAGCTCTGAATACGAAAAAATAAAATATTATGGCTATTAGAAGATTTTTTTTTTTTTAAAGTGATAAAAAAAAAAAAAAACTATATATTTTGAGATCGTCGTAACGCATTAAACCCACAAGAAAAACTACCTTGTAAAATATGCCGGTGGACTGTTAAAAATAAAAGTAAAAAACCTACTGGGATTGCAGTACTTTCTTCCCAAAAAAAAGGGTTTTTAAACTGTTCAAAAAGCCTTGTTCCCCAAAAACGTATACCCAATAAAAAATCAAGTCATCCCGCAAAAAAAAGCCCTACACAACCCGTACACGAAAAATAAAAAAGTTATGGCCCCAGACTTGGGGAAGCAAAACATTTTTCCTTTTTGAAAAAAAAGGTTTTTTTTAATTTTGTAAAAGCAGTAACACATAAAAACAAATACAAAAATTTGGGGATCGCTTAATCTATCGACCTGCTAAAAAGTAGGATGTCATTTATATGCCCGGTGACCGCTGTGAAAAATAAAAAAAAAAAACACTACCAGGGTTGCGTATTTCGTTAAAAAACCTCACAAAAACCTTCATAAAAGGACCCCAAAACGTCATATGAACCCCCAATAATAACCCAAATGCACAAACCCCCTAATGAGACCGAGGGGTTGAATCCAAAAAAGGGGTGACTTTTGGAATTTACCTGTTTGGTATTTTTGGGGGGGGGGTTTGCAAATCCCTTTGCACCCCCAAATCGGTTCAAAACCCCAAAAAACACTCCTCCTTGTTAAACCCTGCCATGGCCAAAACAGCAGTTTACCCCCACTGTGGGGTATTGCTGAATTTGGGGAAGAAATGCGAAAACCCAAAATTTGGGGGGTTTTTACCCGGATTTTTTTAAAAAATTAAAATATCTTCGCTAAAATTGCGATTGTTGGAAAAAAATGTCTTCATTTTCCCAAATTTAAATGCAAAAAAAAATTGGAAACCCCTGTGGGGGAATACTCCTCGCCCCGGTATATTGCTTAGGGGTGTTTTTCAATATGAGGTTTTTTTTAAAAAGGTTTTTTAAAGTTTTAGCCCCTTAGGGTGCCCCTCAAACCTGAAATGGCGCCTAAAGAAATCGCAAGAAAATGAACCCAAAGCCCCAGTAAGGTTTCCCCTCTCTAAATTTGTGGTTGAACCAAATAATGCATAGGGCACATAGTGATATTTTTTAAAAAGGCGGATCTGGGGAATCAATATTAAGTGGCTTTTCCCTGGTCACATCTACGGTTTTTGTGAGTAAGGATAAAAATTGAAAATCTGCAAAAAAGTAAATTTTTTTTAAATTTCACCCCCATTTTTGCTTTAAATTTTCCTATGAAACCCCTAAGGGTTAAAAAAATTCCAAAAGCTTTTCTAAAATATTTTAAAAGCAGTGTAGTTTTTTAGATGGAGCTTTAGGGGGGTATCTAAATACACCCCAATAAAAAACCCTGTCGAGCTGGACGGGCCCCAAAAAAAATGTATATTAAAAATATATTAAAAAATGTGAAATTACACAAAATTTTTTAAGCCCCCAATTTGTCTAAAAAAAAAAATTTAAAAAATGTTGTCAACCTACAGAGACTTTTGGTAGTGTGTTAAAAAACTTTTTTGAGTGGAAAACTATCTGTCTTACCTTTTCAAAAAATTTTAAAGTTTGGGAAAAAGGGAAAATTTTTTTCTAATTTTTCAAAATACTTTGATATTTTTCCCCAAAAAAACAAGGACTTTTTGACCAAAATTTTTTATTAATTTTTAAACAATGGTCACGAACTGATAACAGCAAGGGTGATGTCAATGTGACGGGCAAAGTTGGAGCAATAAGCCGGCAGGGTGGGATTTGGGGGAAACTTGTGTAAACAAGAGGGTTTAAATTCGTAAGGGATGGGGGGATTCGTAACCCCGCAACGATGATAGTTAAGCCCCGCCCGGGGCAGAGTCTAAGTAGCTCCGGTTTTTCACCAAGCCCGCCGCAAAAGGGGCTGGGCTTGGCGGCTGAGGCTACCAGGTCGAACCCCCCCGAGTACTTGTTGCGTGGCGCCAGGTAGTGCGTGGTACGAATGTAATTTGGGGCGTAGTCGGGGACAGGCAGGAGGCGGAGGGGAGCAGAGGTTTGTGGTCAGAATGGGGAGGGGGTTAGGAAGGGGGGCAAAAAGGGAAGGTAAGGAAAAATAGCGAACGGATGGTAAGGGGAATCAAAACGGGAAATCCAAACACTCCAAAAAACACGAAAGACACCCAATCTGGCAGGGAGTGAGGAGGCGTATACCATAATAGGACCAGCGGCCGGCATTTTCAAATTACTTTAAATCCAGACCAGCCGTCACGCGGGGCCCCCTAACAGCGGGTAGGGCGCAAGGTGGGACCGACAGAGCAGAGAGACAGGAGCGTGGAGGGTAAAGTTTGGGCGGGGGGGCACCCAAAAGGGGGACCTTTAAGCTTGATAAAAGCCAGGTTAGCTGGGGGAAAATGTGGGAGGTCAGATATGACGTTTTTAAATTGTGTTTCTCCCCTCTGTTCAAGTGTCACCTGTGCAAGGGTTTGTCAAAAGGGGGCCTTATTTGTTCTGGTCTATGAGATTGGGGGCGATGCCCAAGTGTTGGCTTAAGCTAGTACTTTGCTTAGATTAAGGTCCCTGTTAGTAGGGGGGTTTTCCCCAAAACTTGATAAAAGAAGGGAGTTATTCCTTTTTTCAGAAAAAAAAAGGGTTTAAATGATGAGGTAGAGATCAGGTTTTTTAAATGGTGTATAGGGGTTTAAAGGTTGATTAATAAAAGTTCGTTTTAGGTTTAAAGTTTAGAGAATGATAGAGTTTAAAGTTTCCCTTGGGGCAAAATAGTAAATATATGATCAAAAGCATCTTTTTCTCTTGCGAGATTCCCAATTTTTTTGGAGATTATGAAATTTATAAGGGGGGCACCTTGAAAACGAAATATTTGGCGGCAACCAAACTCTATCCCCGGTTAAAAATAGGGCGGGGTCTACGGTACCTGTCAGCCTGGACCTTGGTGCGAGCGGGGCCGTAGAAGGGCCTGTGTGTGATTTTGCAGGTGCCTTGTGTCTGCACTTGTGCACCCATGGCGGATGTAACACGGGTAGCCAGAGGAGAGGCTGGGGGGGATGTGAAAAAAACACAAAAAAAAAAAAAGGAGGGGCTCCAGCGGATTTCGATTAGTAAAATTACGAGAATTCCCGCCTGGGGAGGAGGTCAGACCATTTACCTGCGGGGGGATACAAAATGTCGTGGGTAGGTCCAAAAAATTTGGGTTTAACCCTTCTACCTGCCGTTAGTTTGAGGGTGGATGCAGACGAAAGTCTAGGGGCCTGAAAATGACCAATAGAGCCCGCCAGAATTTCGAACAAATGGCCCCCTATCCGAGCAATTACAAAGGGAGACATGAAACCCAAAAAAGTGGTGAAAAAAGTTCTGGGGGCGAGGGTAACCCGGCAGGGAAAAAGGGGAGCCATCTTCGAGATCTATCAGTCACCACCCAAATGAGCGTGTTTCCAGAGGAGGCGGGAGGTCTGTAAAAAGTCCGGGGTCAGGGGCCCAAGGATTTCTGGCACCGGGAGGGATTAAAGCAGCCCCGCGGTCTGAGGGGGGGGGAAACTTTTTTACGAGAAAAGGAGGTAAGGCCGGGAAACAATTCTTAAACTTGAGCGAGGGGGGCCCACCAATAAAAAGAGGATTAATTGCAGGGACTTATGGACCCCCAGAATGACCAGCTGTTCGTGAGGAATTCCCCCCCATTTTCGGTTCGGGGCCCGAGGGGGGAGGGCCCGAAAAAATGTAAGGTTTTTTCCCAGGAAAGGAAAAAAAGGGAAATTTTGTTTTGGAAAGGTAAAAACCAAGGGGGCCCAAATGAGGATTTTCCCGGGGGTTTTAGGCCCCGAGGGGGTTTTTCCCCCTATGTGTGAGAGGCGGCTCCAGGCCCACTGTGTCCGATATTAGAAGGGCGCCGCTTTGCTTTTTCCCCGCTGCCGAAAGTGAAGGAGAAAATCTAAGCGGGGGGAAAAAAGAGCGCCCCCTGGCTTTTTTGAGGATTCAGTTTTGAGCAAAATAAAAAAGAAGTTTTTTATGATCGGTGAAGAATCGTGGGGTGGCCTCCAGAAGTGCCGCCTTCTCAGGGCTAATTAAATGGCCAGCAGTTCGCGATCACCGTTCATGTAATTTTTTTCGGCTGGGGTGAAGGTTTGGAAAAGAAGCCGAGTAGCATTTCCCCCAGAGGAGGACTTTGAAGGAGGACAGCGCCTGCCCACTGAGGAGGAGTCCATTCTAGGCCCAAAGGGGCCCTGCGGGTGGGGGAGAAGAACAGGAGTGAAGCGAAGCTAATTTAAGGGATAAAAAGGCTTCTTGGGCTTTGGAGGCCAGGTTTTTGAGTTGGCTTCTTCTTGAAAGGGGCCACCAGGGGGGAAACTGTCTGTAAAAGTTTGCAAACCCCAAAAAGCTTGGGTGGAAAAAAGGCCCACTGGTCGAGGCCACGTAAGACGCTGAAAGTTGGGGGACCCACTGGAGCCGATCGAGAAATGTACCCTAGGAAGGCAACGAGGGCGTTAAAAAGATTTCTCCAGTTTGGCTTTTTAAATGGTGGCTAGGGAGACTCTGAGCAGGCGGAGGTGGTGAGTCTCTGATCAGGAGAGAAGTTTAAAAATGTCATCCAGGTAAACAAAACACAGACGTAGAGAAGATCGGAAGATCTCGTTGACGAAATTCGGGAACACCCCCGGAGCGTTGCAGGGGCCCAAAAACCATGACGAGTATCAAAGTGGCATTTTGGGTATTAAAGGCGTTTTCCATTGTCACCTTCACGGATACGAATCAATTTGATGTCCGCTAATCCAACTTGGAAAAAAAATTTTTTGCCACGCAGGCGACAAACAGCCCCCCCCCAGTAGGGGCAGGGGGTATCGATTTTTTATAGTGATTTATTGTCCCCGATAAAAAAATACAGGGCCGGAGAGTACCATCTTTTTTTCAACAAAAAAAAAAAAAGGGCCCCCCGCAGGGGGGGAAGACTTGCGTTTATAAAGCCTTTATGGAGATTTCCCTGGACATATTCGACATCGTTTTAGTCTCGGGACAGAAAGAGGATGACTCCCCGGGGAGATACTACCGGGTTGGGTCAATAGGACGTCGACGGAGGTGGGGGGGAAAGGGAGTTTGGGCCCTGTCTTTGGGAAAAGACTCGGTGTTTTTTGGGTAAGGGGGGGGGCCCGGCAGAGGCTTCGTGACTTTACAGAGGCGGACCATAGAGCGGGACGGAGTACAAAAAGGCACGCGAGTGGCACTGGGCCCCCAACAAAAATCTCCCCTGAGTTCCAGCAAAGGTCGGGCAGGGTTTCTTGCAAAAAAGGGGGGCCCAAGAGAATTTCAGAAGAGGAGCGAGGCAGAACGAGAAGTCTAGAGTTCCTTGTGTGGGGCGCAATCTAAAGTGAGGGGCGCAGTCCCAGAACCGAATACGTTTTTAGGTATTCGCCCTGACGGAAAAGAGAACAGGGTTTTTCTGCAGAGGGGTCCCGGGGGACAAATTTTTGGAAACCCCAGCGGGGTTTAAAAAATTTCCCACCGGCCCCCAAAAATCAATAAAGGTGGTGGTTTTAAAAAGGTGCTGTGGCGAAACTCACATAGTCAGGAATGGTCAGACGGGGGAGGTCGCTCTGACTTATGGGAATTTCTCCCCGGGGCCCCCTAGGTGAGAGTTTCCGGGCGAAATGGACAGTCCCCAAAATGAAGTGGCAGAACCCCCAAAAGTAAAGCACAGCTCCCTTGACTGTACGAATGTTCTTCTGGGTCGGTGGGCTCCCCGACCTGAATGGGTTCATCCTCAGGAACCAGGGAGAGGAAGTGGAGGTCTTTGGAAAAGGGGAAGCCAGACGAGGTAGCGGCGAGGTCAGGTACCTCCTTTGGGGGGCGGAGCTCTTGTTGTCTCTCGGAAATAAATTTTGAGGGCTACCGAATCGTTGCCGAGAGAGGCAGGTCCACCGAAGCTCTCTTTAATACCCCCAGAAAGGCCTCCCAGAAATTCGCCCCAAACCTCATATTCAAGTCGCTTGAGGTAGGGTGGGAAATGACGGGTACTGACCCACAGTGAGTCGCCCTGATGGAGAGGCAGAGGGGAGGGGGCCAGGTTCCTAAAGCAGTGCGGCCCCCTGGAGGAAGGTTTAGATTTGCCGTAAACGGATCTCCGGGCCCCATGCGGAGGGGGCCAAAGGCCAAAGGCTTCCCCGATAAAAGGGCTATTATAAAGGCCCCCTTAGCCCCCCTCAGTGGGGAAATTTGGGATCCCCCAAATCTAATGTGGATGGAGCATTGACTGATGAAGCCCCGGGGACTTCTTGGGCCCTATAGGTGAGGTGAGCGGCAGAGCAAAAGGGTGGTCCCGATGAGGGCAGGTAGAGAAAACCCGCAGGAGCAATGGGCGGGTTGGCGGCAGCAGACGCGGTGGGGTAGCGGGCCGAAGGGTTTTGCTCATGGGCCCCAAGCTGGTCAATTGTTGGCTTGCTGGGCGCAGCCCTGGACATCCCGGGGGATCGGGCAAAAATATCCTGGGAATCCATGGCAGATTGTTCTGTAAGGGTTGGTGGATTCGCTGGACCATGCAAGCGATGTAGATAAGCTACGCCAGGGAGCGGAGTCTAAGCAGCCCCCGATTCACCAAGGCCCCCCGCCAAAACGCGATGGACTTGTGTGGCGTGAGGTCCAGGTCGCTACCCTGACGTAAATTGCTTGGATGGGGGCCGGAGTAGTACGTGGTCGAAACGTAATTGGAGACTAGTCGGGGGGCAGGGGAAGAGGTCAGGCGGGCGGGGTTCGTGGTCGAGAGGGAGGCGGTTTTGGGAGGCGGCAAAAAGGAAGGGGCAGGAAAGTAGCGGAAAAGACTGGTACCGGGTAATCAATACGGAACTCCAACACTCCAAAAAACAACCCAAGCACACCCAACAATCTGGGAGAGAGTGCGGAGGCCTGGCCCCTTTTTAAATCCAAAACAGCCCTCGGGGCCCTAAGCAGCGGGTAGCACACAGCGCTGGGACCGACGGAGAGAGGCACAGGAGCATGGAAGGGTAAGAGTATTGGCGCCGGCCCGGGGAACAAAGGGGGTGGTCGCGGGTGGCCGCGGCACCCGCCGGACCCCAAGACAATATCCTCTTTTCCCTAACAAAAAAAATCGAACAGCATGTATTTGGTAAAAGTCTTTATTTACCCCTTTTCCTAATGTATAAAGATATTAACTTTTGTGAGAAAACTCTTAAGTTGAGCTGCATTCTGTTTTCAAGTGACAGATGTCCGTTAAACAGAAATAAGAGCATTATCTGTAGTGGTATTGATTTTCAGATGTTTCCTATTACTGCACATTTGTACCATTTAAGCGAGATTCACACATCTGGTTTTTCATCTCTAATGTTTTGAGCTCAGTCATAAAACAAATAGAAGGAATCTATCAGCATTGTATTGAAGCAAATACCTAAAAGGGGGAAGGTCCCTATTGAAATTTGTTGATCTGTTAGGGGTAGCTATACATTTGATTTGATAAATTAATTGTTACGAACTGAAAGCTGTAGGTCATGTGTACATGCAACAGATATTTACAAGGATTTAATTTTTTGTTTAAGGAGTAAAACCTTTGGCAAATGCAGGGAAAAAAAAAACCGCAAAAGGGAAGGGAATATGCCTCACAGCAAAGATAATCAAATTTCAAAATTTGGAATGTATTTTATATAAAGGAATTAAATATCACGGGGATAGGTAGTGGTCAAGAGTTACGAGCTCTTTTTGTGCTTTAGGGGGGGTTTCCCCACACAGACTTCACTCTATGATGTCCATATTGTTAAAAAGTGAACAGATCCTCAAAGGGGTGTTCCAATATTCAAAAATGCTCATCAATCATTCGGGGATGAAATAACATTGAAGAAACCTAGCTTGGTCCAGCACCACAAATGTCAGTCCCAGTGTGCCCACTGATGATGCCACAATCAATGGTTACATGTCGCTGCAGCCAGGATCACATACTGCACAGTGAGTTGAAAAAGTATTGATATCCCTTGAACTTTTCCTCATTTTTAAATGTTACAGCCACAAACTTAACTGTATTTTATTGACATTTTATGTGATAGCACACCACAAATTAGCAAGTATTTCTGAAGTGTAAAGAAATCAATACTAGCTTTTTCAAATTGTTGGAAATTAAATTGTGGTGAGCATATGTATTCAGCCCCCTGTGCTCTGATACCGCTAAATAAAATCCAGTGTGACCAATTGGATTTAGAAGTTAATATGTATGTAATTTTTTCTCAGTAGAAACTAAGCTGTTTTGGAAGGCTCAGGATTTTTTCAGAGAAATTCATGAAAAAATGATCATAAAAAACCCCAAGGAAAATGCCAGAAGTAGGGGTAAAGTTGTGGCAAAGTGTATTGCAGAGTTAGGTTTTAAAAAAATAATCCAAGCTCACAAAACCTTTTAATCCCTATCCGTAAATGAAAACATAAACAATGTTAATTACCAAGAAAGGCCCCTTTACCTAAATGGAGCCCCAGACAAGGAAAGCACTAATTTGAGAAGCAGCCAAGGGAGCAGGAGGAGCTACACAGATTCACATCTCAGGTTGGAGAATCTGTCCACAGGACAACTTTAATCCCTGTATCCACAAATCTTGCCTTTATAGAAGAGTGTCAAGAATAAAACCATTTTTGAAAGCAACTAATAAGAAGTCCTGTTTGCAGTTTGTAAAAAGCTATGTAGGGGGCACAGAAAGCATATGGGAGAAGGTGCTCTGCTCAGATGATACTAAAATTGAACTTTTTTACCTAAATGCAAAACGCTATGTGTGAAGAAAGTCAACACTGCACATCACCCTGAACACACCTTCTCCACTGTGAAGCAAAAGTGTGGAAGCATTTTATGCTGGGAGGAGGCATTGCTTCAGCAGGGACTGGGAAACTGGTCAGAGTTGATCGGAGGATATATACAAGGCAATCCAGTTGGAAAACCTGTTACAGAAATACTGATGGTTTTCACCATTTTAATGCACCCCACACTTTTCACTTTTTTAATTTGCAAAATGTGAAAAAACCCGGTCTGTGGAGTGGCAAAACAAAGCCCCAATCCCACTATCAATTTTCCCCAAAACCCCTCCCACTCCCTCATACTGACGCATGTTTAAATGATAACTTTAGTATAAAAATGGGGAACATCAGGATTTTATCCCTTTGTATAAAAATTTAAGTATTTAGGTAGAAAAAGACTTGACAAGCAAAAGGGTAATATGTATTGATTTATGAACACTTGTGGGAGACTTGAAGAAAAAGCTGTATTTGTGTCCAAGTCCAGTCTGCACCACAGGGAATTTAGAAGAGACCCGGGATCAGATTTTTGGGCAAGTATTTTTGAATCTGATTTCAGAGCCGAAGGTTCAGGCCCGTTTTTTAAAACCCAAAAGGGGGATTTTCCCAAAAACTAACAAAAATGAATTTAACATTTTGATTTTTAGTAGCAAAACAGTAACAATGAGTTAAGGAAAGAATCTCAGAATAAGCAGATCTAAATACTTGCAAGTAAAATTTATGTTTTAAAATAGGTAAAATGACGAATAAAATTACAGTAGCCTATGTACAAAAACTGTGTGGATGGAGAAAATATGGAGCCTAAAAAGTCACAAATTGAAAACATTTCATTTTGCTTTTCAGTGAAAATATTTAGGGGTATGACTTTTAACACAAAAAATTTTAAAAATGCAAAAAACCCCTACAAGAACGTTTGTGGAGTCTTGAATTTGTTCTGAGAAATAGTATGCCTCCCTCAGGGGCCTGCAAAATGACCCCACACCCGACCTCATTATTTCCCGGCTAGAGAAAAGGCCCCCTCTACATAACTTGGGTTTGGGGGTAAAATGGTGACCACGGGGCAACACTCCCAAAAAAATGTCAGGTTTAAAGGAATTTCCCCCAGCCACAGTCAGTTTTTATGAATGATTGAACTCTTCTATTCTTTGAAAGCAGGTGAAAAAATTTTTCTGAAATTTGTTTGTCATGGGGTCGGATCTTTTTCCCCCGGGGGAGCGCTTTGCCGCTCCCTGTCATACTTTCATCCTCATGTGATAAGGCTGAAGATATGAGCAGTGCACTGGCCGGACCCAATTCCCCTTTTCTCTTTTGCATCAAAAAAAACTGGACCATTTTTATATTTTTGGGAGTGGGTCGGGCCCTTTTATGACGACTCCGACTCCTGCAAAATAGCCACCGACTCCACGACTCCGACTCCACAGCCCTGGAAAAAGCATGCATCATTTTCTTTATACTTCATGAATACTTGCTACTTTGTGTTGTTCATCATATAAAATATCAGTAAAATACATTTAAGTTTGCGGCTCTAATGTTTACAAATGAGGAAAAGTTTAAGGGGTATAACTACTTGTTCCACCTACTGTATATCCTGAAAGACACAGCTGTGGTCTGTGAATAGCAGGTTCATGTGAACATTTAACATGACGTCATCAGCCAAGATCACCAGCAGTGGTAACCCTGGAACAACTGAAGAGCAATTGTGAATATTGAAGCACTTACTAAGGGGTTTTCAACGGATTTTAATCGTGTTCAAGCGTTTTAGGGTCCTTTTGGGGTCCGCTCTGTCAATTTTTTTAAGACGGGTGAGCTGCGTTTTGAAAAAATGCAGCGGGCGATCCCCCCATGTGAACAATGCTGCGTGTTCGCTAGAAGCAGTGATAATCTATTGCTAATTGTTTTTGATCCCCTTGGGGAGCGAGGGACCCAAACGGTCTAAAAAGGTAACACGGAGTTTAAACTCCATGTGAACAAGCCCATACATTATTTCTGGTCTGTAAACAGAATTTGGTTTTGGGATATAATTAAGTACAACATACTGCATGTATATAAAGGAACACATTTCTCTTGCAACAATATGATCAATATGAAAAAGTAACTGTCTCCTTAAAGGTAATAACTGGTTGCACCACCTTCAGTTAAAATAATTGCAGCCAAACACGAGAACACAAGCTTTTTTCTCTTCTGGAATTTCTTTTGATCATGGCAGAACGTTCTTGTAAAAACTCTTATGACTATACAACTAATAGTCAGTGCCAACAATGCCCTGATGTGTTTTAGGAATATGAGTCATGACAAGAAGGGGGAAGTCAATATTTCATGGACTGAATGCAGATTGTCTTCTTTAAAATAATTTTGGTCAGGTATTTGGACCAGTATCAACATCCAAACCAAAGCCAACAAACTTTTTATTTGCCTTAATTTTATACCTTAAATGATAATCCTTTTAAAGGCTTGCCTAGGTCTTCTAACAACGCCTCCTTCTCTCAATACTTTACCCATTATTTATTATGTATTACAATGCTTTGGAGGCTTTAAAATAAAACTACCCGGTCCATCTATTCTGCTCTTTTATTACTTCCTTTGTAGTTTTATCTTAGGATAGATATTAATAGATACAACCCAGGAAGATTTACAATCACTCACTTTCGATTATGCAACTACATCTCCTGAAGTTTTCTACCAAGCATTCACTACTTTTTAGGTACAAGTACTAAAATTTTTGACACAGCTTCCGATCTTCCTCTAAACTATTTTTAGATTTTTTTTTCTCCCTTGTTCAGGTGAATATTTTTATTAATTTTATTTTAGGAAAATTTTTCCAGAACACAAATTAACAGTTATGAATAACATTTTTATTTTTTATATGCATTGCAGGTTGCCCTTTCTCAGTCATCAATTGAACTTTGATTTTGCCATAAATCGGCTTAACAAGCTTTACAATGATTCAACACTGTACCATCTTCTGAGACTTTTTCTTCTGAAGTCTGGGTTAACACAGACCTTCTGATAAGAGACTCAAACAGATTATTCTTTCTCCTTAAAGAGGACCTGTGACATCCCCTGAGATGTCAATTTTCGAAAATTTTTCTATTCCTTTTGGGGCGTCTACTCTTATAACTCTGTGCTACTCCTCTGTTATTTCTCAGAAAAAAATTATTACTGAATCTGTCAGCTGAGTGTTGCCATTCCAGTTTTTAAAGGGACGCGTCATTAAATAAGATACCACATGAGGATGGACTGAACACCTACTGGTGTATCTTGAGGCTAATGGGATTGCTTTCGAGTCTGTACTACCGCTCACTACGTCTATCCTCACACACAATAATTTTACTTTTTATTTCTTCAGCGCATTGGAACTGCCATGGGCAGTAGAACAACACCCCAATACGCCAACCTGTTCAGGGCTAAACTCTGAAGTGACTTTTTGGCATCCTGCTCTATGAAACCCTTGGCTTACTTCTGTTAGATAGATGATATTCTAATTATCTGGACTGCCCCTGAAATGTATTTCATCTGACCATAAATCTCACTTTGAGCTACTCAAATATTGAGATAAACTTTCTGGACACCACCATAACAATTCAAAACAACTCAATTCAGACAGCTTTGTACTGAAAAGCTTGATTGATTGATTGATTGGCCTACATACCTCAGATGGGACAGTTTACATCCATCTGAATAGTCAGTCATCTACAGCCAGGCCACCATGTATCATCAATTCTGTTCCAGCCCAGCTGACAGGAATGTCCACTTAAACCAACTTAAAAGGACATTTTTAAATCAGGGTTTCCATCTCACTTCAACTGACAATTAAATAATGAAAGCCACCAGGATACCCAGAAGTTAACTGTTCAAATACCAAGAAAAAAAAACAACTGTGTGCTTCTGGCAGTGACTTACAATCCACTGATCGATGTGCTAAGTAAAAATTCTAGAGAATTACATCATATCCTGAACAAGGTTGACTGTCTGGGAATAATATTCCCGGATTCTTTAATACTATGTTATTGGCAACCTTCAAATTTGAGAAATGTTATAATTAGAAGTTCATTGCCATCCAATACACAAAAAGAAACCTATACTTGCAGTGAAAGAAGCTGCAAAACCTGTTCCAACATAATGACTACATTAGGATGCCTAATACACAGCAGGACTATACGATTCTGGGGATATACATATGCTCTACATCCAATGTTGTGTACCTGATACTGTGCACTAAATGTGCTATTAAAAAAAGAGACAAGAAAGCCTAGGAATACAAATTTATGAAAATTGTTGTTACACTGAACACAGAACTGAATGCATGCCAGGGATTTCTGACACACTATTTACATCTAAGGGATCTGGTGCAGAACTCTTATTGTTGGTAAATCTTGGACCATTTCAATCTTGCAGTAAAAGCTATACACAAACTATATACAATAAGGTTTCTGGTGCAGAGATAGTGGGAACATTAAGTCTCAAGCATAAACGTCAGTTCAGAAATAATAAAACTCTCTCTGTGAACTAATTAAAGGAGTTATACCATGAAAACATTTCATACCTGGTTTGTACTGATTCGGCTTTCAGTGTGTTCACAAGAGTGTCATTTGTTTTAATATCACAATGCCTTTCCCCACAGTGTGCTCACCCAATTCAAACAAAGGTTTGTTTATGTAAAGAGCTGTGAGTAGCTACAATGTTGCTGAATGGTTAACACTTCTGCCTTTCAGCATAGGGGTCCTATGTTTAAATCACTGCAAGAACCAAATATGTGATATGTTTTTCTTCTCAATGCACATACCTGATTGAGGTTTATTTTTTATTTGCAATGTTTGACTGATTACTAGAGTACATAGGGCAGGACTAGAAAGACAGCACCTGGTGTTGAACACTCGCTGAGAAGTGTGTGTGTGTGTGTGTGTGTGTGTGTGTGTGTGTGATTACTAAGTAGGGAAAAGAGTGACAGTAGCTGCCTGAGAGGATATGTGATGTCTGAGCATGTGTGGCCAGAACTGACGGATTTAGTAATACATTTCTAGATGGAATAAGAGAAGAACAGCATAACACAATTGCAAGAGAAAATGCTCAAGAACTCCTTATTTCAAACAGGAAACTTAAGTTTTTACTAAAACAGATATGTCAGGAATGACCACAGGTCTTCTTTAAGTGCATTATTTTACTTTTGAAAACACTGACCTGCAGTTTCCATTGTTTTGACCATATATTCATTAATGCTAAATCATTCTCCGTGTTACAGAAACCTCCAGGAACCCTATTACTTTTGAATCTCTACAATCAGTAAAAACAGATACGCACCAAAAAGTAAAGGCCTGCCATTGCCATTGCACGTCTGTCACAATAAACTCAGAAGCAGGGTTTAACTGGGACTAAAAAGCAGCCCTGGCACAAAACCCCATCAGCCCACTTACAATATCTACCTCCAAATGTTATCCTTGGTTACGCTCCTCACTACTTTCTTGCTTGTGTTCATGGTGTTTATTTTAGAAAGTAAAACCAGAGCAGAGAAACCCCTAATCACAGGGTCAGAGACAGGTTTACACTTGTTGTTAGATCAGGGGCAAGTGTATGCTGCCATTATAAAAGCGCCAATATAACCTACAGTACCACCATATAGTGATTGCATAATGGTTAGATCAACGGCCATCACAGATCACTGGTGGTCAGGTCGTCACCACATGACCATGACTACAGCACCGATCCAATACAGAAGCAAATAACCACTGAGATCAGAGACTCACAGGAAACATCTTCTCTTAAGAGAGGTGTTCTCTATTCCCTTTTCTTCTACATCCAATGCAGAACACATTTTTTTACTTCTCCTGGCCACCACTCATCCCTACAGAATTTACCCCACAAACATCTTAGACTCCTCACTTTTCCAGCACCTCTGTACCTATTCCCACCTCTGCTCAAACTCCCCGTTAATAGTGCCCAAAATGGTAAAAATGGTTCCTTTGTGCCCCTAACAGTTAAAGCACCCACATATGCCTATGGGGGCTCCCATTTGTGTACCTAGTTTTAGTTTTGTTTTGTGTCCCCATGTAGCTATATAACTACCTACTCAAGGGGAGAGGGCTATATAACTATTTTTTTTTTGGGGGGGGGGGAGGGGGTGGTATCTATATACCCCCCACTCCCACCCCCAAAAAAAGATTGGGATATTGCCCTCTCCCTTTGAGTAGGTAATTAGTTATATAGCTACATGGGGACACAAAACAAGACTAAAACTAGGTACACAAATGGGAGCCTCCATAGGCATCTGTGGGTGCTTTAACTGTTAGGGGCACAAAGGAACCATTTTTATCATTTTGGGCACTATTAACGGGGTGTTTGAGCAGAGGTGGGAATAGGTAAATAGGTGCTGGAAAAGTGAGGAGTCTGAGATGTAGAAAGGTAGGTATATATGCCCCCAGTAGTTATATATAGCTCCCCAGTAAGTAGGCAGGTATTTACAATCCCAAGTAAGTAGGTTTAAGGCCCCTTAAGGGCCCCTTATTAAGTAGGTACATATATGGGCTACACACAACATAGATACTGTAGGTATAAAGGCCTGCCAATAAGTAAGTAGGTGTATAGGTCCTTCATTAATTAGGAAGGTAGTTATGTGTCCCCAAGAATATAGGTATGTATAAAGGCCATACATTAAGGTTTATAGGCCCTCAATAGGTAAGTAGGTGTATAGGCCCCTCATTAAGTAGATAGGTATTTAGGCCCTACATTAAGTAGGAAGGTAGTGATATAACTCCCCCGGTATGTAAATAGGAATGTAGCCCCTAGTAGGTAGATATAAAAGCACCTCATTAAGTAGTTAAGGGGCCCTCCAGTGGGTTGGTAGGTAAATATACAGTATCTCACAAAAGTGAGTACACCCCTGACATTTTTTGTATTGTATCATAGTATTGTATTATATTTTTTCCTGGGATAACACTGAAGATATGACACTTTGATACAATGTAAAGTAGTCAGTGTACAGCTTCTGTAACATTGTAAATTTGGTGCGCCCTCAAAATAACTCAACAAACAGTCATCAATGTTTAAATTGCTGGCAACAAAAATGAGTAAACCATTAAGTGAAAATGGACAAATTGTAAACAAAGTGTCAATATTTTGTATGGCCACCACTCTTTTTCAGCACTAACTTAACTCCTGGGCATGGAGTTCTCTCCTCCATGACAACATCATGGTGCTGGTGGATGTTAGAGATCTCGATTAAACAACTTTGCAATTAACACTTTAGATGTTGAAAAATTATCACACATTTATTAATTCTGATGCACAAATCCATCACATAGAAAATGTTAGAAAATACTTGCGAGTCATGTATAGTCCATCGGCTGACTGAACAGATACAAAGTTCCTTTGTTTTGTAATAGTAACATAGACACACACGGCCACGTGTATGAAAATGGTCTAGGTCTAAAATTCACTTTGTTGCGCCCCTTTCATTTCATATAGTGCTCTAGAAAAATGAAAGGGGCGCTCTGATTGGTTGCTGTGGGCAACATAGCGAGTTTTAGACCTAGACAGTTTTCATACATGTGGCACACAGTGTGTTAGGGAGCGTAGCAACAAGACAGGTGGCTGGCCGCACAGACACGTGCGCCGTTTTTGGGAAGCCATGCCCCCTTTCTCAAGCAGAGAAAGGTGGCTTGTTAGAGAACTTGCGCTCCTCCACCTTCTGTTTGAGGATGCCCTACAGATGCTCTATAGGGTCTAGGTCTGGAGACATGCTTGACCAGTCCAGCACCTTTAGGCCATGTTCACACGGCTTAAAATGGGCCGTAATTCGGTGCATAATTACGCGCCGGAGTGCGCCAATTACGGGCCGAAAACGGCCCATTCATTACGGTGATCCACAGTTCTCATAGAGATCTATGGATTACGTCTCTCCTCCCTGCTCGGCGAATACGCAGAGGGGGGAGATAATTCACATGTGAATTACCAGCGGCGTATACACGCCGCTGGTAATGATTCTCTATGGGCTGGCGAAGTGCCGGCCCCCCGCTCCCGCCCCCGGCCACACGGCGTAACTGCGGGGCGTAATTACGTCCCGCAGTTAACCCGTGTGAACATAGTCTTACCACTGGAAGTGTGTTTGGGGACATTATCATGTTGGAATACTGCCCTGCAACCCAGAAGACTGCGGATCATGCTGTGCTTCAGTATGTCACAGTACATGTTGGTATTCATGATTCCCTCAATGAACTGTACCTCCCCACAACTGGCAGCACTCATGCAGTCCAATCCATGAAACTTCCAAAATCATGCTTGATTGTAGGAAAGACACACCTGTCTTTGTACTCCTTACCTGGTTGCTGCCACACAGACTAGACACCATCTGAACCAAATAAGTTTTTCTTGGTCTCATCCAACCACAGGACATGTTTCCTGTAATCCATGTCGTTAGTCTGCTTGTCTTCAACAATCTGTTTTCTGGCTCTCTTGTGCTTCATCTTTAGAAGAGGCTTCCTTCTGGAATGACAATTTGATGCAGTGTGCGACATATTGTCTGAGTACTGACAGACTGACCCCCAAATACTTATTATCCTCACTGTCTATATAGGTTTTTTTTTTTTTTTTACTTACAGCAATTATTTCTCCCCTGTAATATTACCCCTTTGAGACCACAAAGCTGCATGTGAATCCAGCATAATGGAGATTCTGAATTAATTTAATACACGTCACGATTTCTTCCAGGCTTTAGGTGCACACTTACCCATTCTCTATACATCTTTGATTTATAATGTATGGTTAAAATAATCCCTGGATACATAATTGGTATAAGACAGGTTGCTAAGAAAAATAGTTCATGCACGGAAAGAATGTAAATAAAAGATGAAAATGACAAAAGCTGTTGTTACTGTAACATGAAACACAAAGCAATGGTTAACATATCTCTAATATTAGATGAAAGGACTGGGTTTTACATCCACTACAATCTAATTAAAACCAGCTGGTTACTGAGATATAATAATGTATGTCTACCTTTTAGTTTTGTGTTATACACATCGATAGGAAAATGCTCTTTAAATATTCCTTCCCTTAGGCTAAACGTTCAAGGTGTTATTACCTCTGGCGCTGAAAACCATGTGTTAAGGGAATATTCTCTCTTGAATTTCCATTCAGGTGTTACTTGTAGGACAAAGAAATAGACATTAGTAGATTTAGAACCATGAAAATGAAGCAATTCACTAAAGTTTTATTACGTGGGTGACAGCTGGGAACTAGCTGCATGGAGGGCTATTAGAAAAATGTTAGGACAATTCAATATAGTCTAGTATTAATCTTTTAATAAGCCAGCAAGGGTGAAGACTTAAAAAAAACAATATTTTTTTCTCAGCATTAGAAATTTAATAATGAAGTTGAGAATATATTGTTGATTTGGGGACTCACATCCCATTATCAGACCCATCGCTCTTGAATCAGTGGTATAAATAATAAACCCCAAAAAATAAAACCAAATATTACTACCAGACATATGGAAACATGGTATGACCTGCCCATATATCACCTCTTCTCCTTACTAGCAGTCTCAAAACTACAGCCACCTACTTGACTGATATGACTTAATATGTCAGAATCCACATACAATATAGAATATTAGAATTACTTTATTTCATCTTTATATGTTGTTATGAAAGTGTTTGTATATTAGTCCAGAAATAATTAAGAGCAGGATTTATGATGTACTATATTGTAATTACTTAATTATAAAACTGTCTCTTTCTGCGTGACCCTTTATACACTATTATTACCCTATATTTTTGTGTACTTTATAGTATTATGATATGCCTCATTGTATTCAACTTTTGGATTCTTTCTTATACTATTTGTTTTTAACATTGATTAATAAAGTATTTTGGTTTTAAGGGTGATGGATTAAACTCCTTTTTCATTGTTTGATAATAAAATATTAGAATACAGTATATAATGAGAACTAATATATTACAGTAAGGCAATTACATTTTTGTATATTTGTGAGATGTATCATTTTATCATGTCTTTTTATGGAAATGTTCCATTGATTCCTGTGAAGGGGGCATTTAGCATGCACAGTCCTTTAGGGAGTCCTCCTGACAGCTATGACAGTTAACACGGACGTGTTTATTAGGGCAATTATGAGACAGGTAAACTCAAACCAGACTATATGTCACCAGGGACTCTGAGCACATTTGATAGCTGAGCACATGGCATAGGAGTATGGAAAAAAAAATACACATCAAACAAATCTTGGCCATAATCAATGTTTTCCATAACTCAGTTATATGAGATTATGACCAGGAAACCAGCCACATCTCCTTTCTTGTTCATGAGAATTTTCAGGTTTAGGGTACCATAGAAATGGAATTCGGGCCAAATTATAAATCTGTCATATTCATATTTGGTATGCCTCGGTTGGTAAATTCATACTTGGCGGTCATGATATCTGGCTAGGAGACTCCTATTATTATAAAAGAAGCTGGGGTTATGACTTTCTTAGTTTCCCCTGCATGTAATTAGTCAACTCTTCTGTGACCTAAGCAGAAGGAGGGGCTGTATTTTTTTTTGGTTGGTTTTTTTGGGAGTTTCCATAAAACATCTTGGGTCATCAAAGACCATTGTCTGATCCAAGAGTTAGCATCAAGTGTAGGTCTGTAAAAATGTTCTTCAGCTTTACTACTCAGCCCAGATTGCTAACCCCTTACCAATATTGGACGTACGAGTATGTCCTAATGCCGGTAAGGAGCATTGTAACGGGATCGCTAATTGCAGCTAACACTCGACGGTTACAGCTCGGGATGGTGCCGATGCCATCCTGTGCTGTTTAAAACCTTATGCACTACCGGAAAGATGGCCATGGCGTCTAAATCAATGAGAAACAGTGCTGCAGTGGACTCATCAGACCAAAGCACAAATTCCTTATGTTCTTTAGCCCAAACAAGTCTCTTCTGCTTGTTGCCTGTCCTTAGTAGTGGTTTCCTAGCAGCTATTTTACCATGAAGGCCTGCTGCACACAGTCTCCTCTTAACAGTTGTTGTAGAGATGTGTCTGCTGCTAGAACTCTGTGTGGCATTGACCTGGTCTCTAATCTGAGCTGCTGTTAACCTGTGATTTGAGGCTGGTGACTCGGATTAACTTATCCCCCGCAGCAGAGGTGACTCTTGGTCTTCCATTCCTGGGGCGGTACTCATGTGAGCCAGTTTCTTTGTGGCGCTTGATGGTTTTTGCCACTGCACTTGGGGACACTTTCAAAGTTTCCCCAATTTTTCGGACTGACTGACCTTCATTTCTTAAAGTAATGATGGCCACTCGTTTTTCTTTACTTAGCTGCTTTTTTCTTGCCATAATAGAAATTCTAACAGTCCATTCAGTAGGACTATCAGCTGTGTATCCACCTGACTTCTGAACACCACAACTGATGGTCCCAACCACATTTATAAGGCAAGAAATCCCACTTATTAAACCTGACAGGGCACACCTGTGAAGTGAAAACCATTTCAGGTGACTACCTCTTGAAGCTCATCAAGAGAATGCCAAGAGTGTGCAAAGCAGTAATCAAAGCAAAAGGGGCCTACTTTGAAGAACCTAGAATAGAAGACATTTTCCGTTGTTTCACACTTTTTTGATAAGTATATAATTTCACATGTGTTAATTCATAGTTTTGATGCCTTCAGTGTGAATACAGAAGACTGTTGGAATGAGAAGGTGTGTCCAAACTTTTGGTCTGTACTGTACATATATATATATATTGCTATAGATCCCCATATATATAAAATTTACTAATGAAGTCAATGGGGAGGCTAAAAGCCAAATCTGACAAAACGCGCAAGAAATCCATGCCAAAGAAATTGCAAATAGTTTTCTGGTCGGTTTTTAGCCTCCCCATTGCCTTCAACAGTAAATTTTCCACCGTTTTCCAAGCGCGATACATTGGATTATTGAACGTGTGACAAGTTCAATAGTTTTGAAATCTGAGGTGTGTAGACTACAACTCGGATTTTATATTGAGGTTTATGGGGATGGTTTTACAGACGGATTTTTCCACTTTTCAAATCCGAAATCCATGTCAAAATCTGACTGAAAAACCCTGCCGTTTAGACATTCCCTAAGACTGCTTTTAACCCACCTTTAAAAACAGATTACCCATTATTGAACCAATGTGGACAATTCCAAGAAGGTAACTGCTGTCACGGAAGGAATTTTATTACTGTGCTATTTAATTATCAGGTCAAGACACTGGACGCTGTGGTTGATCATCTCATGTTATTTTTGTATTACTTTATTGTTAGTTTGATCCCTTAACCACAATACTCATTCCCTGACACTCATCAATTATAAACTGCTCTATAAACAAGAACATTATGAGGAAACTGTAATTTTGCAAGACAAAACATTGATTTAATTACCAACATCCTTAACCCCTTAAGGACCCAGACAGTTTTGGCCTTACTGACACAGTCCTATTTTTGAAATCTGGCATGTGTCACTTTGTTTATTTTGACACTTTTACCTATCCATGTGATTCTGAGATTTTCTCGTGACACATTGTGCTTTAAGTTAGAAAGAAATTTTTATCCATAGAATCCTTGTTTGTTTGTGAAAAATATCAAAATTTTGTGAAAATGTGGACAAATTTGTCATTTTGAAAGTCCAAAAATTTCTGCATGCAAGACAGATAATTGTCCACCACAAAATAGTTTATATCTAGCATCTACCATAGGTCCACTCTAGGTTGGATTAATTTTTTAAATGTCTTTTTTTTTTTTTTTAACGCCTTTTGGGGGCTTAGAAACTTAGTAGTAATTTATCACATTTTCAAGAAAATTTGCAATATAAATTTTTTTTACGTACCAGTCCAGTTCTGATGTGGTTTTGATTGGCCTGCATGTTAGGTACCCCCATAAATGACTCCATCTAAGAAAGTAGACCCCTTAAAGTGTTTACAACAGTGTTTAGGAAGTTTGTAAACGCTTTAGGTGTTTCACAGAAATTAAAGCAAAGTGGAGGTGAAATTTCAAAATTTCACTATTTTTGCAGATTTTCAATATTAATCCATTATTTACTGGAATACGGTAAGGCCATGTTCACACGGCTTATTCACGACGGAATTGCAAGCCGGATTGCGCTCGCAAATCCGACTTGAATAAGGGGCGGGTGCGGGGGCGCTGCCCGCCGGCCCCATAGACTTCCATTATCCATGGCGCGTATTGCGCCTGGATAATGTGCATGTCATTTTCTCCCCGCCCGGCGGATTCGCCGAGCGGGGAGAAGCCACGGAATCCACTGTTCTCTATGAGAACAGTGGATTACCGTAATTACGGCGACTGATTGGCGCCGTACTGCAGCGCAAATCTGGCGCGGAGTACGGCGCCAATCCGTGCCCAAATAAGCCGTGTGAACGAGGCCTAAATGTGACCAGGTAAATGCAACTTAATATCAATTCCCCCAGGTCTGCTGTTTTCATAGATAACCCATATGTGGCCCTAGTGCATTATTTGGCTCAACCATAAACCCCAGAATAGGAGGAGCACCTACTGGACTCTCATTTTCAATACCATTTTATTTAGCCGCCATTTTAGGTTTGAGGACACCCTAAGGTGCCAAAACTTAACACCCCTAAAAAGACCCCATATTGGAAACTACACCCCTTAAGGAATATATCCAGGGGGCAGTGAGTATATCGACACCACAGGTGATTCACAAATTATTTTTAGCATTAGGCTGTGAAAATTAAAAATTTATTTTTTTCCAGCAATCTGCAATTTTAGCTTAAAATGTTTCATATTTACAAGGAATCCTGGAAAAAAAAAGCACATAAAAATTTGTTACATAATTTCTTCCAAGTTCGGCAATATCCTACATGTGGGTGTAAACTGCTGTTTGAACGCATGGCAGGGAATATAAGGGAGGGAGTGCTATTTGGCTTTTGGAACACAGATTTTGGTGGGTGTCATGTCGCATTTGCAAAGCCCCAAAAGGACCAGAACAGGTGAAACCTTCCAGAAGTCGCCCAATTTTAGATTCAGCATCCCTCATGGATCTCATATAGGGGCGTATTGTGCATTTTGGGCGCACAGGTGTTCCATAGTTTTTTTTAGCATTGGGCCATGAAAATGTGGGGGAAAACACACAGTTCCGCCATGGTTTTTTGAGCTCCATTTTTACAGTGTTCCCCATACAGGATAAATGACAGGATAACTTTACTATGGGGGTCGGTACGATTACAATGATATAAATTTTATATAGTTTTTTATGTTTTATTATTTATACACAATAGAAATAGGTCTATAAAAAAATGCGTTTTTATTCTGACAGCCATAACTTTTTTATTTTGCTGTGTGCAGAGCTGTGTAGGGCCTTGTTTTTTGCGGGGTGAATTGATGCTTTTATTGGTACCATTATGGGGTGCATATGATACTGTGTTCACTTCTTATTGAGGTTTTTGTGAGACGTTTTGAACAAAATACAGCAATCCTGGTAGTGTTTTTTATAGCGGTCACTCTGCGTTATATATGACATGATAGCGTTACTCAGCAGGTCGATACGATTACACCGATACCCAATTTGTATAATTTTTTTTTTTTTTTTACTGCTTTTAAACAATAAAAACACTTTTATTCAAACACGAAAACACGTTTTTGCATCGCAAATAATAACTTTTTTATTTTTCTGTGTACGGAGCTGTGTACAGGCTTGTTTTTTGCGGGATGAGTTGACGTTTTTATTGGTATCATTTTTGGGGGGACAAGACTTTTTGATCAGTTTTAAATCCGTTGTTTGGAAGGCAGGGTGAAGGAAATACTGCAATCCTAGTAGTGTTTTTTATTTTTAACAGCACTCACCGTGCAGTATCCATGACAAATTAGTTTTACTCTGTGGGTTGATATGATTACGGCGATATGCAATTCATATAGTTTTTTTATGTTGAAGCACTTTAAAAAAAAAAAAAATTAAAAAAGTGTTTTTAGTGTGTAAAAGAATACTTATGCATCGCTATTTTCTAAGAGCCATAACTTTTTTATTTTTATCTATACAGAGCTGTGTAAGGACTTTTTTTTGCGGGATGAACTGACGTTTTAATTGGTACAACGTTGGCGTTTATAGGGGTTTTTGATCGCTTTTTATTCCATTTTATGTGCTGCGGGATGAACAAAAATCGCTATTCTGTGAGTGTTTTTTTTTTTACGGCATTCACTGCACAGGTAAATTAACATGACAGATTTATAGGGCAGGTCATTACGCACGTGGCCATACCAAATATGGGTACTTTATTTTTTATCTTTTTTGGGGCGAGTGGCGTTTGTAAAGGGGAAAAGGGCGATGTAAGTGTTTTTTATTTTATTTTTCGTGTTTGTGTTTTACTTATTTTTCACATTTTTTTTTTACTTTTTCACATTTTTTTTTTTACTTTTCCCCATAGGGGATTTGAATGAGAGATCTAAAGATCACTCATTCAATAGGAAACAATGCACAGCTTGTTGCTGTGCACTGGTTCCTATGGCAACTGTCAGTCACGATGCCGGGCCATGCCCACATCACAGACGTCACAGACTAAAATATCGGTCAGACTCTGATTAAAATAATCCGGCCGGTATTTTGACATTATGTACGTGAAAGATTCTGTCTGCGGAATAGCCCATATACCTCAACCACTGACATGTTCATGTTCTGTTAAAGTTTGTTACGCCAGTAGTGTTTAAAAAAAAAAAAAAGTCCGACAGAAAATCCGTGCAGTGTGGACTGCTGCACGAATTTTCTATTTAAATCAATGAAAACACTCTGTAATACTGACTGAAAAACCTGCCGTAGGGACAAGCCAGAACTGTAATAGGGCCATCTGCAGGTCCAGGCATGTGTAGTATGAGCTAGTTTCTCAAAGTTAGCAACTACAGATATTACATTAACAGTAAAAAATGTCATTTGTGAGAATTTACAGAGACAGTCATTTAACTTTCCTTGAAGTATTAAACATAAATCGTGTATAAAAGCACTCACAGCAGAACTGAGGGTTGAGCACAGATCACGTCATAAATCGCACTGTTTGAGAACTAGTCTGCTCACTGTCTGCAGCTGTTAGCATACACACACACACACACACACGTGGCTAATTTGTTGCAGAAATTTCTGTAGCTAAGAATCAGTCCCATACATGTGAATAGGCTCATTTGGGCTGCAAGCTCCAATTATATGAATCAAGCAAATACAGAAAACCTAAAAAAAATTGTTGCAAAGCTAGTTTATCCCAAATGTACCAATGTTCTAACAAGATCAGGTCAAACACAAGTGTTGTACTGATATTTGTTTTGCTTTGAGCTGTCATCAGCACAGGTAAAAGGTTGGTCAGCAAAGCAAATATTTTAAGGGATAAATCTATTACACAAATATATGTTTAACCCCTTCTCACCCTGCAGCATACATCATCAGTGCTAGCAAACAGTACAATGTGGGCTCAGATGCTAAGTCCGTGCCATCGGCAGTGGGTGTCAGCTAACTCCAATCCCAGCCATTTAGACCCGATATGCTACACCACCCTCAGCTTCTAAGGCTATGTCTACATAGTGCAGGCTTGGGTCAGATTTTTGACGGGTTTAGAATCCACCTGTAACCTGTGTAAGCTGCGTAGCCCTCAATAGAAAATCTGTTGTAGTCTACACAGCACGGATTTTTTACTGAGGGAAACCTAAACCGGTGGCGGAATATAGAACATGTTGTATATTACGCCAGACCGCCGTCAGATTCCCGCAGCCCCATTGTACTTTGCGCCAAAAAATGTTGGTGCGGTGCAGTCGAGCAATGTGAAAATGCTGAAAATGTTGATGCGGTGCAGTCGAGCAATGTGAAAATGCTGTCAGATTTTGGACTGCATCTTCACTTTGCTAGCCTAAAGGGCAGGGTCCCTCTATCACCCCATCAGTGGACTTCCATTACAGCTGGGACTAATGAAGGTCATCATGTCTGCCATCTTTGTATTCTGGTGTCTGTCTTTGCTTACTGACATAAAATAATGCAAAATACAAGTACTGAAGTGCATTATAGAAGCAATCAAAGCTCTTTTGTAAAAAAAAAAAATTTAAGTTTTTGACTTAAAAAAAAAAAAAAAAAACAAAAAAAAAAAGGTCTTTTCCTGAAAAAAAAAAATTTATTTACTCCCTTCCTGACAGCGGGCATAATAATATGGCTCTAAGGGTTTTTTCCCCCCCTTCCCTTAAAAAAGCCATACATTTTTTTTTTTCTCACCCTAGACCATGTTTATTTTGCGGGAAAGATGCTTTTTTAATGGATCTTGCTGTCCCTAGAATATTTGGGAAAAAACCGCAAAAAAATTCTAAAGGGGGGGGGGGGGGGTGTGAAAAAAGAGTCTTGCCAATTTTTGGGGGGTGGTTTTTTTCATGGTGACATTTTTGGAACAAATGTGTTATCTTTCAGATTTTTGATACCTTTCCCGGGAAAATAGAAATATTGGGGTTTTTTGCTGTTTTAGTACCGTATACAAATCCATTTTCGGACCAATTTTTGTACTTCAAATTATTTTAGTTTTACATTGAGTCCCCCTAGCATTGACCACTAGGAGACACGATTGTTAGTGTACCCTTCTGCATTTGGTGAACAAAGATGGCGGTTTTACCACTTCCTGACTGCTGCACGAAATGGTAAAATGGCAGACATGGCGTCACGTGTCAGTAAGAGGTTAAGTATTATATAGATTTTTCATTTTTGGAGTGGATTTTTTTTATTTAATTTTTTGAAGTTCCCCTATGTACATTACTTTTTCTGTCTTCCCCTCTTTGAGCTGATAGCACAGCAGTGAGAGGATTGCTTGATGGCCCTTTTTTCTGACCAGCTATGGCCTGAGAAATTTAAGTATTATCAGTAGCACCTGATGAGTGTGAAGAACACTGTTCTCTTCCCAGTATGCAAAAGATTATGCTATTTTGCTATCTGTCTCTGTCAGAGAATAAAACAATGTCATTATCTACTATTTGTAACGAGAAACTATAGAGATAAGCAACAACTGAGGTGAAGTGAGATAAGCCTGCTCTGCCATTCAAAAGTTTTATCTAACAGCTAGAGAAGGACAATATTTTATAGGTAATTTTCAATTGCATAGGACTGATACAAAAAAAAATTACCAGAAATTTAAGAAAAAGACGTTATCCAGGACTATCGGCTTTAAAAAATAAAAATTCCTTTCTGATGGAACAGGGTCCCTTTTAACCATGGATTTTGATGGCATATCAACTGAATATGCCATACTCTGATAAGTGTGGTTCCCAGACACAGGATCCTCACCTATCCGAGAGGGGGTCCCAAAAGGCTGCCCAAATGGATCAGGCATCCTGGCACGACAATCCTTTTTTGTGCTATGGAAGTTCTGAGTAGAGGTGAGCGGTGTATGCCGAATAACCTAGCATCAAATTCTATGGTGGGAACACCAACAACTAGTCAGTGTTTTATCAAACTAGAGCCTATGTAAGATGAGAGTAGAACAGAAGCCCACTTCCCTGACTACTTTTGGGTGTGGGGCAAAAGAAGGACATTGGGAAAAACCCGGGGCCCCCTGATGTCATTCAAATTAATTATAATCTTGCAGCTTTTTTGCACATTGCACCAGACACGATTACTGCAGTTTTGAAGAGACTTTTGTTTTTGTGCGGATCCTTCTTTCTAACCATCCCCCAAAGTATTTTTTAATAAGTATCGACTATACGGAAAAAAAGACAGCCCCCATCAACTCGGGGAATACAGGGACAGATTCTGTATTACACATTAGGTTTGATTAAGCCGACTGTGACACGCTAGGCCAGTGAAGCCGTTGCTTGTGAAATCCAGATGTGAAGAGTCACTACTGTGACCTCAGACACGACATGCTGCGACTTCAGAAGACACCACTGCAGCTCCTCAAGAGCCACAAACACACCACCTGACCTCAGGTGGGCCACAGCTACTTCATGTACCTCCACAAGGCACATTCCAAAAGCACAGATTGCAAAATGACTGCAAATTTCATAACCAAAGAATAAAGTTATAATTACAAGCAGCGTGTCATAGCCGTCTGTACTTTGAAGCCTACACCTCACAAGCAAGAGAGTGAACGGCAAATGAGACCGTGCTGACCCACAATTAACAGAGCCGCCCCAAACACCAAAGCTAGCGTGCACGGCCTCAAAAGTGTGAAGACAAACATCGCCCCAAAACTATCATAAGCCAAGTGAACACAACCCACTTGACTCCACTTGTAAACACCAAAACCACATCCTGCAACCCCAAAGGTGCCAAAGCCACTTTACATGGCAAACTTTCCAACAATTCCAACTGCTAACACGTCACCTGGAACCATCTGATGATCCCTCAAAATCGACAGTCTCCTCATACTACCCCAAAACTAGCAAAGCCACCGCATGCTGCCTCAGAAGCACCAGTCGCCATATGCTATACCCCAAAACTACCGTGTTTCCCCGATAGTAAGACACCCCCGATAGTAAGACGTAGCGGTGTCTTGGGGAGGTCGCCTAATGTAAGACGTAACCCGAAAGTAAGACGTAGCGCGGCCTGATGACGTCACTGCCTGTCCTGCCGCGGGATAGAGCGCGCGGGAGAGCCGGAGGCAGACGAGGAGGCGGCGCGGGAGACGGAGCAGCGAGGAGGCGGCGAGCGGGAGAAGCGGAGGGCAGCAGAGGCAAGGCGGCGCGGGAGTGACGGGAGCGAGCAGCGAGGAGGCGGCGCGGGAGACGGAGCAGCGAGGAGGCGGTGCGGCGCGGGAGACAGAGCAGCGGGGAGCCAGGTAAGTGTTTTTCTGCCTACAGCTGGCCCTATACCTGCCTACAGCTGGCCCTATACCTGCCCTATATAAGACATACCCCGAAAGTAAGACATACTGGGACTTTTGGGGGTAAAAAGAATGTAAGACGCTGTCTTACTATCGGGGAAACACGGTAGCAAAGCCACCGCATGCTGCCTCAGAAGCACCAAAGTCACCATATGCTATACCCCAAAACTAGCAAAGCCACCGCATGCTGCCTCAGAAGCACCAGTCTCCTCATGCTACCCCAAAACTAGCAAAGCCACCGCCTGCTGCCTCAGAAGCACCAAAGTCACCTCACGCTACCATGAACGTACCAAAGCCCCCTCATGATAACCCAGGAACACCAACACCACCTCATGATGCTCCAAAGCCACCTCATGTTACCACAGGAGCACCAGCGCCCCTTCACGTTACTCCAAAGCTACCTTGTTGTGCCCTAAACGCACCAAAATCACCTCACGTTACCCCAGCAGCACCAACGCCGCCTCATGATGCCCTGAGGGCGCCACAGCCATCTCACATGACGCTCATGCAGTAACTTCATCTCGCCAAGGTCACAGAGCGCGGAGGCTCCATAAGTGGCATGTAGTGCCCGCCGTCCCTCACACCCGGTGCCCGCCGTCCATCACACGCCCGCACACCCGGTGCCCGCCGTCCATCACACGCCCGCACACACGGTGCCCGCCGTCCCTCACACGCCCGCCGTCCCTCACATGCACACCCCGTGCCCGCCGTCCCTCACACGCCCGCACACCCGGTGCCCGCCGTCCATCACACGCCCGCACACCCGGTGCCCGCGGCTCCTGCCGTCCCTCACACGCCCGCACACCCGGTGCCCGCTGCCCTGCCGTCCCTCACACGCCCGCACACCCGGTGCCCGCCGTCCCTCACACGCCCGCACACCCGGTGCCCGCCGCTCCTGCCTTCCATCACGCCCGCACACCCCTTCATCCCTTTGAAGCCCCCACTGGGGGTTCCTGGGGCCGGCTTCCTCGCACAGGATATCCCCCCCTTTGTGTGAGTTCCTGCCGCCCTCCGGAGCTGCAGTCTTCCCCCCGTCATGTGTCAGCCCCCCGTGCAGGCGCCTCCCTCCGTCCCGGCGTGCAGTCTACAGTCCGCTCCCCCCTCAGTGCTGCTCATCGTGCTACTAGCGGATAGTGCCTGTACCCAGCCCTCTGCACCAGTAAGTATCGCCCCGTGTGTGGAGCCCCTGCTCGGGTGACTGGAGCCGCCCCGGGGTCAGTGCCCGGCAGTGGGGCCCCCGGGTCATGCTCCCGGCCCCTCTCTTGTGTTTGGGGCAGGCTCCGCTCCTGTCTCCATTGTTTGCAGGGAGCTGTGTACTCGGAGCTTCCATCTTTGTGTCTGGTTGCGGGGCCCGGGGGACAGGCTGGGGATGGCATCCTGTGCCCGGAGTTTCTGGGGGCCGTGGGCTCCTTGTCATGGCCGGAGGGGTCGCTGAGCTCTGCCCTGAGGCGTCAGATGCTGGTTGCTGTGGAGTGCGGCTCTCCAGCTGTTGGGAAACTACAACTCCCATCATGCCCACTGATAGAGATGATATCAATGCATGATGGGAGTTGTAGTTTCCCAACAGCTGGAGGGCCGCACTCTGCAGACCACTGCTGTGGAGTCATAGTTTTGGACAGGACTCTATGTGTTGTGTCTATAGGATCCCAGTGAGCTGTAACCTTGAGGATGGCACCTTGTTTATGTCTCCGCTTTGCCCTTCTGGACGGGTTAAGGGCATTGATAGACCAGTGGCACCCATCCCTTGGCTTTTTCTTGCAGATGGAAACACCATGGAGTAATGTTCTCCAACCCTTATCTCTCTCCGGCTGTGCTGAACTACAACTCCCAGCAAGCCCTGACAACCATGAGCCTTCACAGCTTGCTGGGAGCTGTAGTTGTGCAGCAGCTGAATAGCCACAAGTCGGAGAACATTACCATAGAGGGTGGCGCATGTATAGAAGCTGCTATTGTCTTCTAGGGCTCATAATGCTGCACACACACTTGTGGCATTGTTATCTGGGGGTTTTGTAACAGTTGGATACGTTTATTTACTTTGTTTGTTATTTGTTACAATTGTTACGTTACATGTAAAGTATGAATTTCCACCACATAGAATCGTTCTGTGCGGTCACTTTTGCTTTTTAAACTCGAAAATGGGCAAAGTTTAGAGAAGGTAAAACAGATTAATGAAGACGATAACTTGTGGTGCACATGACAGCAGTATATACTACACTGAGGGGGAAATTATGAAGCGATTACCCCCCCCCCCCCTCCAGTATTCTTTCATACAAAAGTTATAACTTTTCATACTACAGCAAAAAGTTTGTGACCTTGCACAGTCGACACATTAACTGTAAGGCCATGTTCACACGGCAATGACTGAGACGTATTTCAGCCCGTAATTCACGCCGTACTGCGCGAATTACGGCTGGAATCCGTCCCATTTATTATGGTAATGCTGAAATACGTCCCACAATTACGCCGTGAATAAGCCGTGTGAACCTAGCCTAAGGGGACGTTCACACGACGTTTTGGATCCGAAAAGCGGTGTGTAAACCACATCCAACACACAGGGGCGTGTTTGACTGCGGAAAAAACGCACCCTATAGTTTTAAATGGTGTGTCTGCTGTGTCAAACAGAGCACGAATTGACATGACAGTTCTTTGAATGGATCCGAAAGAAGCATCAGAAAGACGCATGTAACAAGCATCAGCGATCACTCGTCTGAATGCCGATGTGTGTTTTACATTTACGCTGCACAATGTTAGATGCGTTTGGGTCTGTTTAGGCCTCATTCCCTCGGCTCAGGTTTGCAGATGGTTTTTCAGACGGCCAAACTTTATCACTGACCTTAATGGAAAATCCGTGCAGCGGTCCCCACTGCATGGATGGTCCGACTGCCGGCGGTCCGAAAAACATAGAAAATGTTCATTCTTCTGACCGGTTTTCGGATGGAATCTGAATATGTCGGTGTGAAGGGGGGGCTTTTCTCCGCTAATCGGCACTTAGGGTCTGAACCAAGGATCCAAACACGCATCTAAAAACGGATCCCAACACAGGGTCAACACGCCGTGTGAACATTCCCTAAGGGCGCATCCCCACGGCATAGGACAAATACTGGCCGGTTCGTCCTGGGGACAGCCGGTTCGTCCTGTTTTGTGGTGGGGTGGGTGGGGGCGGCTTTTCTCCACGATGAGCGGAGAAAAGCCCTCCCCCTTCACATTGAGGAGCACAGATTCCGTCCGGAAACCGGACGGAAGAATGTGCTTGCTCAAAACCGCCGGCGGGAAAACCCGTGTAGTGGGGACTGCTGCACGGGTTTTCCATAGAGCACCATTGTGCTCATTTTCGGCCGGTTTTTCAGGCGGTCTGAAAAACCGCAAACCGGCCGAAAAACCGTGCAGTGGGGACATGCTCTAATTGTGCCAGAAAGTGTGGTATCACTGAAATCTCCATGTCACAGTGTGAGTTCTCTGTCAGGCGCACATACGCTGAGAGATGCACCAAATGTATGGAGCCTGAATATATTTAGTGCATCTTCCTCCTGCCCACTTTTTATTAAGACCAGCATATTTACAACCAGTATTAAGACATTTTACATTTGCCAGCTTCCTGACACACTTCACAATATGCTGGATGATAAATAGAGATGCACCATATTAACAAATAAAGCAAAAATGACAGCAGCTTGCCAAAATGTGAGCTCAGTCTGCGCCTATAAACTGCAATAAATGCTTTATGCCACAATATAGGTTTTGGACTCATTTTTTGTAAAGTGTCCGTCACTAAAACAAGAAAGATCGCAGATTCTTACGGAAGCCTGGTCTGCAGAAAATTTGGTGGCTTTGCACCTCTTTTGCATTTCTTATGGTTCGACAGATTGAGGCCCAGTTCACATAAGCGTTGTGCTTTCCATTGTTGTGCTCTGTTTGGGAGAAAAACGTAAAGAAACCAATGCACATTCGTTTCTATGGAGTTTATAAGCTCTCAGTTTGGCTCTGTTTTTTGATTAAAATAATAGTGTGTTGGCTGCGCAGATGTGAACCAGGCCTTATTATAATTTATGGCAGATTATATTCTGTGCAGGCAGTCAAATAAGTAAGCTTAGTGCACACTTAAACATACGCCAAACGCTGGCCAGCGCATACTTCTAAAATGCTCCGTGCCGGCTCCCATAGAATTTCACTTTCCCCTGACCTGTCTTTTTTCCGTCGCATAATACGCATCGGAAAAAAGGGCGGTTATCATAGTTCTCACTGAGAGATATGAATTACCGTATTTGCGGGGTGTACTTCAGGGGTATTGCCCCAGTATACGGCCCACAAATATGCGTTGTGAACATACCCTGAGACTGGTGTATAAAGAGATATTCTAAGTAGATCTGCCAATTGTGCTAAAAGGGGTTATCACGCCGAGGAAAATTGAAATTAGGTCTTAAATGGAGCCAGGAAAAAAAAAATTACATTTATCTACCTGACCCCCACCACAGCCACTCTGGAGCTCCCTGGGACCCGTTCCTCTTTACTTCCAGCTTCTTGTCAGTGAACTGAGTGTGAGCCTCTCCATTGTGTCTTGATGAGAACCCACATTTTTATGGTGGGACTCTGCAAGTGACGGGGGCCACTATTTATCTGGTGTGTACATCAAAGAAAAACCAGAAATGTTTCCCTAGCCTAAAGCATGTATTATGTTTTTTGAAAAAGTGAGCACTTTAATAAAACAAAACAAAAAAAAACTACATACATTACATTTGTGTGCTGGTTTTTTTTCTCACTTTCAATACTTTTTTTGTCTTTTTTTTGGCATCAGTTGTGTTCTTGTTCCAGACTCAGGATGCTAAAGATATGTTTTCAGGCAGTTTGTGGTTTTTTCTTTGACACACCTTCCATATTTTGTTCCTGCTTGAACCCATCATGACATTTGAACATTTGAGGTGTTTGTACCTCATGCTTTTCTAAAGGGAGCATTGAGCAGCTGAACCCATTTCATACATGAGCTATTGTGGCTGTTAGTTACAGCTGACACCTGCAGTCAGCTTCTGGGATGGGAAATAACTCGACCTTAGCCAGGTAATCACTTGAATGCCACAGTCAATGTGATTGCAGCATCTAAGCCCTCCTCTGCTGCCCAGCCATGTGATAGTGGGGTGCTGTTCAGTTGTCATGGCAGCCTTGGTCCTAATGAAGACCTTTAGCAAGGGGTAATAGAAGCATCATTATGGCAGGCCACAGGCCTTCATTAGGGCGACTGGCTGACATGACAGCTAAATGGTAATTCACATGGCGGAAAGAGACGCCCTACTGCTTGCTATTGGCTTAAATTTCTTAGGCTAAAATTTATAGTGATAAAAGAAACAATAATTTTACACACACACACACAGACACACACACACACACACACACACAAATAAAATACTCAAGTGTTCAATTTTCCTGATTTATCAGATAAAAAAAATGTGTGTGTATATATGTGACTATGTATATATATATATATATATATATATATATATATATATATATATATATATATATATGTGTATATATATATATATATAATTGGTATCACAGTGACGGTAAACGTCCAATCCCGAATAGTGAAGATAAAAAATAAGACTTTGTGTCAGAACGGTCTTTGGTCATCTTACTTCCTCATTAATTTGGAATAAAAATTGATCAGAAAGTTCAATAACAACTCCAACTAGCTCTGTGAAACGTGAGCCCTTACGAGCTCTGTTACTGGAAGAGTAAAAAAGCTCCTGGCCCCAGAAAAAGGCAAAGTAAAGCATTTTTTTTCTTTTTAAGTTGTTAAACATACGGTTTGTTAACTATATAAATGTAACATAGTACAGTCAACTGCACATGGATAATGCAGTTCAAGGGCTTCTTTATTGAGATTTATACAAAGTTAAAGGGGATGTATCGTTTCATCAGTTCGGCTGTTCTCTTGAAGCTTGATCCTCTCATTTCCTGAATTTCAGGGACGTTTCTTCCCTTCCCAGCTGGGTTTTTCTTAACTGAAAAGGGATGACATCATCCCCCCTTCACTGTTCATGCTGGCTCCAGTGTGTGTGTGTGTGTGTGTGTGTGTGTGTGTGTCCACATGTCACTGTCCTCTCACTATGCAGTCTTATTTTTTTGTAAGAACTGTTTGCATACCTGCATTCAGTCTAAACAGTCTTCCATGAACTCAGCCTTGATCTCTCACAGCTGGACGGTTGCTACAGTTGAATCCAGCACAGATCCGTCTCCCTTCATGGCACCAACACGCAGGAGCATTAGGGCACTGTGGCACATAATGCGTTTTCTGATTATAGAGACAGCTGTAGTGTCAATGAGGAGCACTTCGCTGTATAGAGTGAACATTTTTGTCGGCCCCTTACATGCAGGAGCATTAAGGCACCGGGCACAATTCTCCTGTTTTCTGATTATAGAGACAGCTGCAGTGTCAATGAGGAGGCAGCTAACTGTATACAGTGAAATTGTTCACGGCCCCTAATTCTGAGTGAGAGGCAGGAATGCAAGCTCCATGAATACAGCCGTCTGGGGGGCCGAACAGAATGTAAATTATTAGAGCCCTCAGCTAATGAAATGCAAGGAGGTGGGATCTGACTATCCGACCAGCACTGGAGAAGTTCAGAAACAGAAGATAAGGAATACTGTGAAAACAAGACAGCTTTGCTAATGACATCCAATTTCAAAGTTGCTTGTTTTCACTGTCCCCTTATTCTGAAGGACATTGAATGAAATGATACAACCCCTTTAACGTGACCTATATTTTTGTGAACGTTTTCGGTCTAAACAGAGACCTTTGTCACATTAGTCATAATCTGCGTATTTAAGTATGTATTTCAATCAGGCTGTAGCTCTGTGAGAGATTGAAGACTGGAGGTACCATTTTATTCTGTGCTGAGCAACATAAGAATTAATATATAAATGTGGCATTGTTTAAAGATTGCCCTGAGTCGCAGACTAAAAATAATGTGTGTTATTTATACTATGAATTTTGTTTCCCCTTTCTACCCCATATAGAATTTTTAGGGTTTCCCCATACATTCCATTGTATGGTGCGGGGATTTTCAAAATAGATATTGCAATGCGCAGTTTGGAAAATTATGTGCAAAATATGTTCCGTGATTAGTGGTTAGAAATTGATATGGGACTAATATACAGCCCAATGCGCTGCGAAATCTGTATAGAAAAATCTGCTGTGTAAACATCCCCTGAGAGCACAAAAACTGCATGTGTAAATGAGTGCTGCATTTTTGTTTTTTTTGCCTCACAGAGGAATGTTGAATTACATTGTCTATGAATCATGGGAAAACACCAAAGGAATAAAAAGTCAAAAAAGCAAGTGCTTATATACATTACACTGGTCTCAAATAAGAATGACATTAGGATACCAGGGCTGTGGAGTCGGAGTCGGTGCCTATTTTGCAGGAGTCGGAGTCATCATACAATGGACCGACTCTCAAAATATATAATAAGTTAGTCCAGTTAGTTCGATGCAAAGAGCCAGAGAAATTGGGTCCGGCCAGTGCTACTGCTCCCATATCTTCAGCCTCATCACACGAAGAGTGTAAACGATGACATGGAGCAGGCAAAGCACTGCCCCAGGGGGAAAAGATTCCGCTCCCAGGGCAAACAGATTTCAGCAAAATGTTTCACCTGTTTTCAAAGAAGTAGAAGAGTTCAACCATTCATCAGACCTGACTGTGCTGAGGCAATTCCTTTATACCCTGACATTGTTAGAGATGTTGCCCCTGTGGTCACCGCTTTGCCCCCAACCCAAGTTAGTGTAGAGAGGCCGTTCTCTAGCATGGAAATAATGAGATGAGATGTGAGGTCATGTATACAGGATCTGATGAAGGCAATACTATTTCTCAGAACAAATTCGGAGACTCCACAAATGTTCCTGCAGCGTTTTGCATATTTACAATTTTTTTGTGTCCTAAAGTCATATCCAATAAATATATTTTACACTGACAAGCAAAATGGTAACAATGGTTTGAACTTGTGACTTTCAGGCTCCATATCTCTCCATCCACTACAGCTTTGTACATGAGGTTACTGTAATTTTATTTACAGTCATCTTACATATCTTATACATAAATGGGACTAGCAGGTATTTAGCATCTGCTTAGTTCTGCAGATTCTTTCCTGTAACTGCTTAGTTATAGTTTTGCTCCTAAAAATCAAAATCTAAATTTTTATTATTTTATAAGTATTTGGGAAATCCACCTTTTGGTTTTCAATACTGCCTAAATCCATCTGGGCTCTGAATCAGATTCAAGCACATCTTGACCAAAATCTGATCCCAGGTCTCTTCTACACATTCCCAATGTTGGTGCAGACTGGACTTGGATACAAATACAGCTTTTTCTTCAACTCAAGTGTTCAAATGATCAAAACCTTGTTACCCTTTTGCTTGTCACTGTCTGTTCCACCTAAATAGCTCGATTATTGTATCATAAGGTAATAAACAGCCTGATGTTACCATTTTACTACAGTAAAGTTATCACTTAAACATGCGCCGTGTATGAGGGAGTCAGGAGTCGGAGGTTTGGGAAATTGAGGAGTCGGAGTCAGGGCTTTGGCTTGCCGACTCCACAGCCCTGCTTTTAGTCTCTGTCCTGGAGCTAAGTGACATTGTAAATAGAAGAGATCGACTCTCTTACCCGCCACCAAAAATAACAAAAAAAATGTATGCCATTTTAGAGGTCTTTATTAAAGCGGGATTCTCACCATAGACTTTAATGGCATATAGGATATGCCATCAGAATGTGATATGTGCACATCCCACCTCTGGGACTCACACATACAGGTGCATCTCAATAAATTAGAATATCAGCCAAAAGTTATTTATTTTTCAGTAATTCAATTCAAAAAGTGAAACTTCTATATTATATAGAGTCATTACAGACAGAGTGAACTTTTGTCAAGTGTTTATTTATGTTAATCTTGATGATTATGGCTTAGGGTATGTTCACACGGATTACTGTGGCGCATATAGTATGCACTGCAATACACCGGGTGTTTTGGAACCACGTGCTGATCAGTGCGTAATTCCAAAGCACGAGTGTGGGGGGGGGGGAGGTGACCGGGTGCCGGCACCATTGACATGCATTGTCAGCGGCACATAATCGTCGCAAACAATTGACATGTCAATTCTCCCCCCACGCGTGCAATACAATAGTATTGTCAGCGCAGGGGGATGGTGCGTAATCCATAGCGCTCTATGAGAGCTATGAATTACCGTAATTGCGGTGCGCATTTTGCCGCGTATAAAGCGCTATACATGGCGAAATGCATGCGCATAAAGACGCCGTGTGAACAAACCCTTAGGCTATGTTCACACGGAGTAATTGCGGGGTGAACAGTACGGGCTACAATTACGCCAGTGTTCAGGAGCTTGCACCGATCGGCGCGTACTCCCAGCCCCATAGATAGGCATTACTTGCAGCGCATAAGCGCCGTTAATAATTGACATGTCATTTATCTCCCAGCGCGTACAATACGATTGTATGGTATGCCCAGGGAGAGGAGGCGTAGTCCATAGTTCTCTATGAAAACTGTGGATCACCGTAATGACTGGGGCACATTTCGCTCATATTAGAGCGCAGCAGCGCCGCGAAATACGCGGCGAAATGCGTCCCAATTTAAGCCATGTGAACATGGCCTTACAGCCCAGGAAAACCCCAAAGCTATTATCTTAGAAAATGAGAATTAACCCAAAACACCTGAAAATGCTTCCTAACTGTTTTAAAAGGTCCCTTAGTCTGGTTCAGTAGGCAATACAATCATGGGGAAGACTGCTGACTTGACAGATGTCCAGGAGGCAATCATTCACACACTCCACAAAGAGGATGAGCCACAAAAGGTCATTGCTAAAGAAGCTGGCTGTTTACAGAGTGCTGCAGCAAAGCATATTAATGGAAAGTTGAGTGGAAGGAAAACGTGTGGTAGAAAAAAGTGCTGAAGCAACCAGGATAATCACAGCCTTGATAAGATTGTTAAGAAAAGGCCAAAAATTTGGGGAGACTGGACTGCTGCTGGAGTCAGTGCTTCAAGAGACACCACACACAGACGTATGCAGGATATGGGCTACAAGTGTCGCATTCCATGTGTCAAGCCACTCATGACCAATAAACAACGCCAGAAGCGTCTTGCCTGGGACTAGGAGGAAAATATCTGGACTGTTGCTCAGTGGTCGAAGGTGTTGTTTTCAGATGAAAGTAAATTTTGCATTCCATTTGGAAATCAAGGTCCCAGAGTCTGGAGGAAGAGTGGAGAGACCACAATCCAAACTGCTTGAGGTCTAGCATGACGTTTACACAATCAGTGATGGTTTGGGGAGCCATGGCATCTGCTGGTGAAGATCCACTGTGTTTTATCAAGACCAAAGTCAGCGCAGACGTCGACCATTAAATGTTAGAGCACTTCATGCTTCCCTCTGCCAACGAGCTTTTTGGAGAGGGAATTTTCATTTTCCAGCAGGACTTGTCCACACTGCCAAAATTACAAATACTTGGCTTAATAACCACAGTATCACTGTGCTTGATTGACCAGAAAACTCGCCAGACCTTAAAGGAGTTGTCTCACTACAGGCTTTCAGCCTACCTCAGTGTGTCTGGCAGCATAGGATTTTTGAATTCAGGGGTGTGCTTCTTGTCTGCCTCTTCTCCTCCCCCTTCCCCTCTCCCCTCAGCGCACAGACAGCTCTCCTCCTCCAACTGCAGTAACTTCTATACAGCAGGGTGAGGGTGAGGGGGGTTTGCTGCCAGAGTTAACCCTGTGTGTGCTTGCCTAGGTCTGCTGCTCACTGCTGGATCAGGAGACAGCATGGAGAGGGCTGATCTATGAGTGTGGAGAGCTCTGTGAAGCTGTGTATGCTAATAGCAGAGCAGGGGGGATGTAAAGGTTCCTATACCCCCTGCTTAGCATACAAATCTCCACGGACATCTCAAGCAACAACAAACAAACCCTGTCAGAACAGACACAGGGTAGCTGTGAAGTGAGTTACTATAATCACGATGTATCACTAGTACAGCAGAGCAGGGAGGGATATGAAGCGTTCACATGCCCCCCTGATCTGTTCTATTAGTATAGTCAAAGCTCCACAGACACATGGTGATTATAGTAACACACTTCACTGCTGTCACATTGTACTGACCACAGATCAGCATCACCTCTGCTCTCCTCTATCTGTGTAGAGAGCAGGAGGGAGCAGGCAGACACAGGGTTAATCCATGCAGCACAGCTACACAGAAGCCAAAGCCCTCCCCTACAGAGAAATACTGTGCTCTGACCTGTATTGAGAAACAGATGAGTCACCAGCACTGACAGCCAGTGAGATAAAGATCAACAGGTCGGCTGCTATAGTGATTTGAGGAGCTGATGCACTCCTACTAACAGGGATAACTCAAAATCAGTAGGACATTTGTAATGAACATATATTGCAAAGCTGCTTGTCATTTAAAGATCTTTTAATTAAAACCCAATCATTGTAGCAAGACAACCCCTTTAACCCCATAGAGAATCTACAGGGTATTGTCAAGAGAAAGATGAGACACCAGACCGAACAATGCAGACAAGCTGAAGGCTGCTATCCAAGCAACCTGGGCTTCCACAATGCCTCTATAGTGCCACCGGCTGATCACCTCCATGCCACGCCGCATTAATACAGTCATTCATGCGAAAGGAGCCCTGACCAAGTACTGAGTGCATTTACTGTACATAATTATCATTTGGCCAACATTTTAGTTTTTTACAGTTGGTCTTATATAATATTCTAATTTTCTGAAATAATGACTTTTCCTTGGCTGTAAGCCATAATCAAGATTAACATAGATTAACACTTGAAAAACTTCCCTCTGTAATGACTCTATATAATATATGAATGTAACTTTTCAAATTGCATTACTGAAACAAAAATAACTTTTTGGCTGATATTCTAATTTGAGATGCACCTGTATCTCTGGAACGGGCCCCTGAAAGTGTCGGCTCAGACTTGGGAGTGGGTAAGCCAGATGCGTGCTGAGGTGCAGTGTGAGCCTTTAGATGTCTATAGGTTCCACATTACAGTTCAGTGCAATTTTGGGCTTGTACAAAGCGTTCTTTTATGTGAGCCGTGGATACACACGAATTGCAGTTCAGGTCTGCAGTATAAACTTGTACTGCAATGTGGCTGCGAGTTACAGCATGTGACGGGGTTGCTATTTATTTTCCAATGAATTCTTATGAATGTGCCTACTGAGAAAATACAGCATGGAGCCATAGTAGTACCTATGTAATAGGTTGTGTCTGCCTGTTTCTCAGGCTTTAACATCACGTTACATAAATGTGTTTGGCATATAGGTTTAGAAAGTCACTGAACACAGTCAGAGGCCAAAATACTGTCTTTTTAGCCTGTTGCTCTTTGACTGGTTTCCTTTTTTTCTTTTCCTCTTGCGGTTTATGAAAGTGTAACAGACTGCACTTCCCTTTACTATGGGCCGACCCTCCCCCCCCCCCAAAAAAAAATAAAAAAATCTTGTATTGCATAGTTTGCACTTTTTTTTTTTTTTTTAAATTGTAATCATTTGTCAACACATGTATGGGCACATGCAGCAGCTAAACTTTTTAAGGGTATGTTCACACGGAGTATTTTGAAGATTAAATTTCCTCTTCAAAAACGCCTGATTAGAGGTGTATTTTGAATAGGATTTTGAATAGGAAATTTACTCATTAGGTTTTAGGGCCGTGCATTGCTGCGTTTTTTTTGGCTCGGTTTTATTTAATATTAAACTCTGGTCATAGTAGATATCATGTTAAATAAATATATATATATGTATGTGTACTATATGGTATACAGTTGAAACCAGAAGCTTACATGCACTATATAAAAAGACACATATGCATGTTTTTCTCACTATCTGACATGAGATCGGAATAAACTTTACCCGTTTTTGATCAATTAGGAACCAAAATTATTTATATTTGCCAAATGCCAGAATAATGAGAGAGAGAATTTTTTAAGGCATTTGTATTACTTTCTGCAAAAGTTTACATATATTTCATTAATATTTGATAGCATTGCCCTTAAACTGTTTGACTTGGGTCAAATGTTTTGGATATCTTTCCACAAGCTTCTTACAATAGTTGGTAGTTTTGGCCCATTACTCCTGACAGAACTGGTGTAACTGAGACATGTTTGTAGGTCACCTTGCTCACACCTGCCTTTTCAGCTTTTCCCATAAATTTTCAATAGGATTGAGATCAGGGCTTTGTGATGGCCACTCCGAAACACTAACTTGGCTATTCTTAAGCCACTTTGTAACCAGTTTGGCAGTGTGCTTCGGGTCATTGTCCATTTGGAAGACCCATTTCCGTCCAAGCTTTAACTTCCTGGCTGATGTCTTGAGATATTGCTTCAGTATTGCCACAAAATCTTCTTTCCCCATGATGCCATCTATTTTGTGAAGTGCACCAGTCCCTCCTGCAGCAAAAGAACCCCACGACATGATGCTGCCACCCCTGTGTTTCACAGTTGGGATGGTGTTCTAAGGCTTCCAACCTTCTCCCTTTTTCCTCCAAACATAATGATGGTCATTATGGCTAAACAGTTCCTTTTAAGTTTATTCAGACATTTTAGTTTATCCAAAAATGTAGGTCTTTGTTCCTGTGCACTTGCAAACATTAATCTGGCTTTTATATGTTTCTTTTGGAGTAATGGTTTCTTCCTTGCAGAGTGGCCTTTCAGCCACTCTTCTGCATGCTCTACCCTACTTAGAATTTTTTGAGGTTTCCCAGTACATTATATGGTAAGGTGAATGACACCATTAAAAAGTACATCTTGTACTGCAAAAAGCAAGCTCTCATACGGCTATGTAAACAAACAAATAAATAAAAACGTTATGGCTCTGGGAAGGCGGGGAGGAAAAAATAAAAACCAAAAATTGGTTCCTCATTAAGAAGTTGAAGTAATATTCGGCCACAGCATTTTTTTTGGAGAAACAGAAATTCAGGAAAATATGCTGCCAATGTTGTGTGTGAACTCGGCCTTCTGAATGCTTCTCCACCATAGCAGTATACAGCAAGACATTCTTGTTTTCTCATGACATTTCCTGAGTGACTGCCTCAGCAGGTGAAATACAGGAAATTAGTGCAAATAAGCAACTACAATTAATCACAGCTATGAGCACTTTATAAATGCAGAGCAGTGACTTAAGCATTTCCCCCAATACAATAAAAATTGACTGTGTAATGATTTTGATGCTGTTTTCAGAGTGTTTCCGCACCCAAAACAGCATCATAAAAGCTTCCAAAATGCCCTCAAAGAATTTTCATTGATTCCTATGTAAAATAGTGTTGTAGTTCACACACGACAAGGTTTTTATGCACGTATTAGTTTCTTCTTTGAAAGCTGTTTTGGGCGCTGAAAAATAAGTGTCATGTCAATTCTTGAAGCATTTCCAGCGCTGAAAATCCCCATAGGTATCAATGAAAAGCCTTGTAGAACACCACATTGGGTGTGTTTTGCAATTTTAACTGGAATTAATAAAGAATTTGATCTTTTTACCGCAACTGGACTCCTGGCGGCACTTCCATTTACGTCGGTGACACCTGGATTTCCGTATACGTTTAGCTGTATTTCCGCCTTGCCGGCGGTGAGCCCGGAGCGGTGTGCGATCATCAGCAGATCCTCAGGAATACAGTGGAAGCAAGTCCGTGAAGGTGAGCCTTTTCAGTTGTAGTGCACGAAAAGCTTCATAACCCGTCCAAAACCTCGGCGCGGTTTTTGAGGCGTTTTTGGGCATGGTTTTTGCCCTTGCTATTAATTTGTATGGATGAAAACAGTGTTTCAAACCTCGTCCAAAAAACGCATGTACAGTAATATCTCTTCTGAAGAAGCGAGTTTCAGACGAAGTTTTGATGCTGCTTTCGGTGCTGAAAAATCAGTGTCCAAATTAGCCGTGTGAACATACCCTAAAAGTCCCGTCAGTTCTCTGAACGTGTTACATTGTTCATTCTAGGAAGGGAAGATCTCTCCTTAGGGAGAGCACCGAACGAACGGCGTGTAGAGATTTGTTTTGCCTTTTCGCACTCTACGAAGCGTCTGCATATCACAAGGCATTATGGGAAAAGGGCTGAGAAGCCTACAGCGCCCTCTGTTGGATGTAACAAATCCTTAATTTGCTTTTGACCTACTAGGTCTTGAGAAAGCAAGAAGGATTTTAGCCAAGCCGGTATCTCTCATCTGCAGACAACGCTGTTTCGGGATTTTTGTCCCTCATCAGTGCAGAGCTATTCAGCGATTCCTTTGTTACCTATAATATTTGGAAACAGGTGATAAATGAAATGGCCATCATTACCTCCACAGATGGTATTTGCTCTGGTGTTTTTAGTGAAGGGAAGATATATTACTGCAGATCAGGGGCCTTGGACTAGGAAAGAGTTTGCGCATGTTAACATGGTGGAGGGAGGGCAGGTACATTCCAATAATTCACAGCATACTAGAGTCGCAGCAAAATCTGCTTATAAATGAACCTGTGGGTTGGATTATAAATCATCAGCAGGTCAGTTTATGTCACCTGAACTTTAGATTTATTGTATATAGACTTCCGTCCGTTACTGTGGAAGACAAAGTAGAACAAATAGAAGTGTTGTGGTTTTTGCTGTGATTTGCCTGCGTATCCGCAGGGGAAAAAAGTTAGACGGTATAAATATAGGCTGCCTAAAAATGTGCTCTTGCTGTTTCATAAATGTCGGGCATCTTTCGACTTGTCCAGCTGTTATTTGGCATGCTTTCAATGTACTTTGGCGTAATAACTCCTGAATAGCATGCTTGGCACAGTTTTTGGTGCAGCATGTGGCATCGTCGCCATGCTCCTTTCCAGTGAAGCCAAATCCAACTTGGCTATGCCACAATCCCATGTCGGAGAGTTCACAGAAGAGCCCATAATAATGACTGTGCCACATTGTGACCTGCTGCCACAAAAATACATCGCTTTATGGCATATTTCACGATGCTCTGTGGTGTCTTACATTAATATTTGCTCCTACAGACGAGATAAGACTTATTTTTAGGGGGTGTTTTTTTTCCTCTATGAACAATAATTCACATTTATTGTTGAACAAAACATCAACATGTATTAATATACTGTAGTGATTTCATCACAAATATCATCATAAACAGCCAAACTCTGGATAGCTAAAAAAAAAAAAAAAAAGCACTATGTCTTATTTTCGGGGGTGTCTTATTTTCGGGGAAACAGGGTAGTAAATGCGGGCCATTATTTTTTATTGACTTCCTGCAATACTTTCATGGCAACACATCTTCTGTCCTCTGGCTTTTTCACAGTTATGTTTTTATGTGTTGCTGTGGATTTCCCTGAAGAACAGCTATGGACACTTTTTGCAGCTGTTCCATAGTATGTTCAACGGCGTGTTGACTCCGTGTTTACATACGTTTATAGATGCGTCTTTGGATCCGTGTTTCGGAGCCTAAACAGACCCAAACACGCATCTAACAATATGCAGTGTGATTTACAGTGCTTTCAATGTAAAACATGCATCGGCGTTCAGATGAGTGATCGCCCATGTGTGTTTACATGCGTCTTTGTGCTGCCTCTTTTGGATCTTTTCTAAGAATGGTCATTTCTATTCTTTATTTGTAAGATCTAGCAGCTGACTCACTATTTAAATCTTTAGTGTGCGTGTCTGCTGCAGCCAAACACATCCAAACACGCACCCATGTGTTGGATGCGATTCGGATCCGATTGATGCAGCGCTTTTGGATGCGATTTTCGAATCCAAAACGCATCCAAAATCTGATCCAAAACGATGTGTGAACATACCCTTAGGGAAGAAAAAAAATCTGTGTTTAAAATATGCATAGATTTATTATTATTTTTTTAAATTGTTTTTGCATTAGGTTTTTGCTGTGTTTAAAATGCTTTAAATTGCAAATGTTTTAAGTTTATCAAGATGAATGCAATGCAACACTGTTAGTGATCTGCCTGGTACAATAGGTAATGAAAGTACTTTCTAACACCCGGCAGTTAGATTTGTGCGCAGAATGAGTTATTCTACTTCATAAAGCATCTATCATCAATAAGAAGCCCTGCTATAGAAGAATTACTTGCACACACTAAGGGCATGTCCCTAAGGCACAGGTTTTCGGCCGGTTTTTCAGCCGGTTTGCGGTTTTGCAGGCCGCCTGAAAAAACGGCCGAAAACCAGCAGAACAGGGCGCTATGGAAAACCCGTGCAACAGTCCCCACTGCACAGGTTTTCCGCCCGGCGGTTTTGCTTCTTCCGTCCGGTTTCCGGACGGAATATGTGCATCTCAATGTGCATTCTCATCGCGGAGAAAAGCTGCCCCCACCCTTCCCCGCGGCTGTGGGGACGGCCGCAAAACAGTGCAAATACCGGTCGCATAACCGACCGGTATTTGGCACTTGCCGTGTAAACGGCCCCTAAATTATGTGTGGTTTGGGAACCAGATACATTGTATCTAAATAACACCATGTTTACTCTTTTTTAACGAGAATGGAATAAAGTCTATAAAGTTGTAATATTTATACCTACCCGCCTTGGGCATGCAGGATCACCCTTTTTCCTTTGCATTGTTCAAGCTAGGGGGAGTAGCAGAGACAAGCAGTGCCAGGGAGTATCTACAGTGTTTACACAAATAATTACATTAGAACCAGTGGATTCTCTATACAAAAGACAGGATATTTCTCCACAGTCCCTTGCAAGCTCCTTCATGTTCCCTATCATCAGATAAGAAGTGCAGCCAGTACAAGCCCGGCCAGATCAGCTCCTGGTCGTGTCTAATGTAAACTGTCAGGTAACTAAGGGCATGGAAAGAAAGCTGTAGTTCTCAGAGGCTTCACTTTTTGTAATCACATATAGTTAGAAACGTACCCATTTTGGAGGATCCCACATCAACATTACATCGTGGCAAAACCCCTTTAAGGGGGGTGAGCTGTGCACATAAACTGAATAAACTGTTTTTTTTTGCTTAATATATGTTCACTTAGAAAAGAAATGTTTTGGATTTTCTTCAGCGGCTGATTCATACCTAGTCGTATGGATTTGTTGCAGACACTAGTCTATGATGTTAGATGCAACAAATGGATTAATGGGTACTCTTTAATAAATTAGTTGCACCTGTGACTGCCCATGTGCCTCACACGAAAACATTACAACGGTTAACACAGGCATTCAGAGGCCACAGTGGTCACGTGAGTGAACCTGTAAATAGCTGCACCTGTTAGGGTATGTTCACACGATGTACTGCCGCGTGTACAGTACGCACTGCAGTACATCGTGTGTCTCGGGAGCTCACGCTAATCAGCACATACTCCCACGGCGCGGGGGGTCCGGCAGCGCGCCGGCCCTTAGACATGCGTTATATAGGCATGGACATGTCACTTATCTCCCCACGTGTACAATACGATCATATTGTACAAGCAGGGAGAGGAGGCGTAATCCATAGTTCTTTATGAGAACTATGGATTACCGTAATTTCGGCTCGTATCTCACCCATATTAGAGCGCAAATACGTGGCGAAATGCGCGCCGAAATTACGCCGTGTGAACATACCCTTGCGTGAACCATGAACATTCACAGCTATAGCCTGTTATCCCAGGGATGGTAATGGCAACAAAATGAGTGTCCAGGAGGTAAGCATTCTTCCTGTCTGCTATTTACAGTATACAGACCAAAAAAACAAGCATCATAGTGTTAACTCCTGGGGATAACTTATCTGCACTCTTTGACTTATTACTAAGTACAGAGCGCGGGAGTAGAATGACCTCATCTGGGATTGAACACTCGCTTAGCAGTGAGTGTGTGTGATTACTAAGCATGGAAGAGACTTACACTAGCTTCCTGAGAGGAGAGGTGATATCGGAGCATGTGCGGCCAGGATTGAGCAGCTCTTGTCCCTGGTTGTATCCCCTGGAGACGAGCTGTAGGCTATGGATCCCTAAGGGAGCAGCTAAAACAAAAATGGCACAGTTTTTAATAATAATAAATGGTGAAAATGTTTTTATTTAATTTGCAAGCTTCTCACATCATTTTACTTGGTGGGAAAATTGCTTTTAGGCAAAGCTGCTTTATCTCCCTGGGATGTTTTCTGTGGTAGTTTGTGCTCTTCTTGTGCTGTATGTAGCCTCCCTTCTCTGCAGCTGAGCAGCAACATTTATGCTTGAAAGCGGTGTTGTTTTGCCCTGTAAAATTACATGTCCCAGCAGGCTCATATTGGCAGTCTTCCCTACTGGGCAGATTACCGGTGGGCTGTCCATTCTACTCTTGTTAAATTAGTAGATACAATAGTGGCGGCCACAGGCATTCAGACTGCATGGGCATATGAGGAACCGGGGATAAACCTGGTCTGTGTAGCCTGTGTTATTTCTTCTGAATTCCCTTAAGTATGTGTCTCTGCCTCCTGACCTCAGACCACAGTATTTTGCGCCCTAGAAAACAGTTCAAAAAGGTGTGGTCTAAAAAGCCACACCCCTTTCATCACTTGATCTCTAGGTCTCCACACATGATGTTTCCTATGTGTCTAGATACAGAGAACTACTGAACTTCTAGTTCTCAAACGTGATGTACAACTGCAGGAAGTCAAAATGTAATGAAAGTGCCTAACTATGGGAGAGAGATAATAGCCTTATTTTTCTACAGGACAATCCCCTAGGAGCACAAAGTAATTATTGTTCTACTTTGCCACTTGTTCTCTGCTCTCTCTAAAAAAGGTAAATCTTAAGTCTCTGCAATATCTTGTGCCAAACTTTGTTTTTTTTGTGGTTAGTATTAGGAAATGGGGAATTCTTTATAAATTGCATTACCTTTTGGTGTCTTTCCATATTCTTTATTTTATGTAGTTGAAGCTGTTTATTTACCCTCGGATGTTATGAAACCTTTCTTTACGCTCTGGATGGAACTGTATTAACATGATGGTTTGTGTTGTATACAGAGGGGGTTCTTTGGTAATGGCAGCTTCCATTGTGTCCTGTAACGTCACATCTATAGGTTTTGCAACAGTTGTGTAACTGTTACAGCAAAAAATAAAATAAAATTAAAACTGTAAAGAAACCCTCATCTGAAAATTGTAGTGAGTTGTTTTAACCCCTTACTGCCGTTAAGAGTGTATAGAGCAAGCACAGGAGACTGTTGTATACATGATGGGTGCCGTTTTTAGCTTCGGCCACTTCCCTTTTCACGTTTGTGGGGTGCTGTTTGGTTGCCATAGCAGATGGGGTCCTAATGAAGGTCCCACTGGTCTACCGTGACTGTGTTTCTATGACGGTGATAGGAAGACACCTTTTAAAGGGAATCTGTCAGCAATTTTTTTGTTACTTATTAAATCAAGCCCCTGATCCATATTCTTTTTCCTCTCAGTCGTTTTTATTTCCTGATTGTAGATTTCTCTATTCGGCCGTCTATATATGATTGTGGGGAAGACATTCTTGCTTGCACTGCTTTAACAGCGGTCAGAGAGATACTTTACAGCAGCTGCATGCACATAGGATTCTTAAAGGAGTTGTCTCATTACAAGCTTTCAGCCTACTTCAATGTGTCTGGCAGCAAAGGATTTTTTAATTCAGGGGCGTGCTTCTTGTCTGCCTCTTCTCCTCCCTCTTCCCCCCTCCCCTCAGCACACAGACAGCTCTCCTTCTATACAGCAGGGGGAGTGTGAGGGGGTTTGCTGCCAGAGTTAACCCTGTGTGTGCCTGTCTAGGTCTGCTGCAGGCTGCTGGATCAGCTGCACTGTCAGCTCCACAAGGTCAGGAGACAGGAGAGGGCTGATCTATGAGTGTGGAGAGGTCTGTGAAGCTGTGTATGCTAATAGCAGAGCAGGGGGGATGCAAGTGTTCCTATACCCCCTGCTGTAGCATACAAATCTCCACATCTCCAGCAACAACAAACAAACCCTGTCAGAACAGACACAGGGCAGCTGTGAAGTGTGTTACTATTATCACAATGTGTCACTAATACAGCAGAGCATGAACCGTTCACATGCCCACCTGATCTGTCCTATTAGTATAGTCACAGCTCCACAGACACATCATGATTATAGTAACACACTTCATTGCTGTCACATCTACTGACTACAGATCAGCCTCATCTCTGCTCTCCTCAATCTGTGTAGAGAGCAGGAGGGAGCAGGCACACACAGGTTAATCCACACAGACACCGAAGCCCGAGCCCTCCCCCTCCCTTCCCTACAGAAGCATACTGTGCTGGAGGGGCTCTGACCTGTATTCAGAAACAGATGAGTCATCAGCACTGACAGCCAGTGAGATAAAGATCAACAGGTCAGCTGCTATAGGGCTTTCAGGAGCTGATGCACTACTACTAACAGGGATAACTCAATATCAGTAGGACATTTGTAATAAACATATATTGCAAAGCTGCTTGTTTTTTAAAGATATTTTAATTAAAACCCAATCATTGTAGCGAGACAGCCCCTTTAAGACATATTCTGTCCCATAGACTTGTATAGGAGAGAGTTCACTGTGAAGGGAGGGGAGAGGGGGAGCTGTGACATCTCCTTTTGTTTGACCCTGACTTTACTGATAATGAGCAGACACTGAAAAACACAGGAAGTGTCAGACTATTATTACGCTTAGGCCCCGTTCACAAACGGCTTATTTGCCGACAGATTGGCGCCGTATTCCGCGCCGGATTTGTGCTTCAATACGGCGCCAATCCGTCGGAGTCATTACGGTCATCCACTGCTCTCATTGAGAACAGTGGAATCCGTCGCTCCTCCCCGCTCGGCAAATCCGCCGCGGGGGAGAAAGTGACATGCACATTATTTACGGCGCGACGCGCCGAAACAATGCATTGTCTATGGGGCCGGGAGCGGCGCCCCCGCCGCGCTCCGGCCCCGCCCCCGTCCCGCCCCGTATTCACGGCGGATTTGTGCGCTCAATACGGCGCACAAATCCGCCGTGAATAAGCCGTGTGAACACGGCCTTAGTGAAAACTGCAGTGACTTAAAGGAGTTGTCTCATTACGAGCTTTCAGCCTGTCAGTGAGCCTGGTAAGTTGAACTGAGGGGCGTGCTTCTTGGTCTGTCTCTTCTGCTCCCTCTTCCCCCCTCCCATCAGCACACAGGCAGCTATCCGTAACTTCTAACAGGGGGGGGGGTGTTTGCTGCCAGAGTTCACCCTGTGTGTGCCTGCCTAGGTCTGTTACAGGAGAGGGCTGATCTATGAGTGTAGAGAGTGAATGTGAAGTGGTGTGCTAATAGAGCAGAGGGAGCATGTGTTCCTATATCCCCTGCTTAGCTTACAAGTCTCCACATCTCCAGCAACAACAAGGTATGTGTTACTATACTCAGGATGTCTCACTAATACAGAGAGCATAAAGTATTCACATGCCTGATCTGTATAGTATAGTATAGTCACAGTTCCAAAGACATATCATGATTATAGTAACACACAGGGTCACTGCTGTCACATCTATCTGTGTAGAGAGCAGGAGGAAGCAGGCACACACAGGGTTAATCCAGGCAGCACAGACACAGAAGCCAGAGTCCTCCCTCCCCCTCCCTGCACTACAGAAGCATCTGTGCTGGAGGGGCTCTCTGCTCCTACCTGTCTTCAAAAGGTGATGAGTCATTCAGACCTGACAGGCCATAAGATAAGGATCAACAGGTCGGCTACTATAGAAACTTGAGAACTGATGTAGTAATACTAACAGGGCTAGCTCAAAATCAGTAGGACATTTGTAATGAACATATATTGCAAAGCTGATTGTTTTTTAAAGATCTTTTAATTAAAACCCAATCATTGTAGCGAGACAACCCCTTTAAGAATTATTAAAAAAATACTGAAAGTGATCTGGAAGATGAAAAAAAACATAACCAAAAATTCCTAAAAAATGTGTTTAACATAAAAATGTGAGTTAAACAATAAGTAATTTTTTGATGACACATTCCCTTTAATGATCTTCTTTCTTTCACATTGATAGCATATTGCTAGCTCAGCTGTACTTGAAAAATTTTAAGGGGGCCGGTTAATAAGATAGGTGCTGCGAGCCGCACCTCTCACACATTGATGGCCTATCTTAGCGCCGCGCCCGAGCCTCGACAGTGACTCGAGTATCAGCCAAGGTCGGATTGTTCAGCACAGATTTTGTGATGAAAAACTCGGCTTATACTCGAGTATATACGGTAATTGTTAGTATGCTTAAAAGTATCTCCAAACTTTATAAATGTGGCCTGTTATGAGACACTTTTATGCACCAAAAAGTGGCGCATATAGTGTGTGAACCAAAATTTGTCTCAGTCTCGCTAGTATATAATTGGTATGGATTATTCTGACAGAACCGACACTCTTGTGTGCGCCAATTCTACGAGCGCGTTTTCTACTAGATTCGTACAACGCTCCACATTTGTGAATGTGTCACTGCAAGCTGCCAGATTTCGGCATTAAATCTCTGAAACTGCTACATCTTACAGAAGGGGCCCAGCGCTGGAAACAGCGTGTCTGTCACTAGCTTGTGCTGCCCTCAGCAAGGGGGGCATAACTTATGTTACAGGTTACCTTTAAAGCTAGCCAAAGAGTCCTGAAATTGTCTGTCAGGGTAGTAAGATTTTGAGGTATGAAATCCACATAAATACAGAGGTAGCATGCTTAAACTTGACACTTTAGCTTTGTTCACACTCTGTGCCTTCGTTAGTAGTTAGTCTTTTTTTCAAATCAGAAGAAAAGCGGCAGCCTGTGCTATTATTCTTGTCAAAATGACCGATACCATAGTGGAACCTGACAGATCCCTCTATAAGTCAATGGGCTCCCTCCTACAACCGAGCCAGTATTGCCATCATGGCTTATGTTGTAATGGAAACCAAGATGGCAGTGTAAACAGAGCCTAAAGGTGTTACCATACCATGATTTGCAGTAAACTCTAAAGCGGTTGTCCTACTTCAGACATTGATAGCATATTGTTAGGATATCCTATTAATGTCAGATGGTTGAAGGTCTCACTCTAGGACTCGCACCTATCTCGAAAATGAGCTTCAAAACCCCTGTGTTCTGAATGGAGAGGTAGTCGGGACTCTCACATTGAAATCAGTTCTGATCACCTCTCTGTTCAGATCAAAGAGGTTTTGAGGTTTGTTCTTGAGATATGGTTGGGTCCCACATATGACACTGATAGTATAACCTTGCGATATATGTTTGAAGTGGGACAACCCGTTTAATCTGTTATTTAACTCGTAAAATACTATTAAAAAAATTACAGGGTTTTTCCTCTATCAAACATTTTTGACATATCGATAGGATATATGCTATATATATCTTATAGGTGCAAGTCCCACCTCTAGGACTGCACCTATCTTGAGAACATCCACCAGCGGGACTTGGATCATTGGAGCTTTGGTGAGCTGACCTATAACATTTTTGCTTTGTTTGTTATCTTGAGAACAGTTGCACTTGGAACTTCCGTTGAAATAAGTGGAGAGTAACTGCACAGCCGCAGCCAGTTCTCTGTTCTGAACGGGTAGTATGCTAAAAGACAGAAGTGCTAACCACTTAGCTACATTGTAGCTACTCACAGCTCTTTACATAAACAGACCTTTGTTTGACTACAGTAAGCACACAGTGGGGAAGGGCATGGTGATGTCAAGCCTGCTGGGTCACATGATATACAATTCAAACAAATCACACGTTCCCATTTGAACACACTGAAAGCTGAAGCACTACAAACCAGCCATGAAATGCCTTTGTGGTAAAAGCCCCTTTAAAGTATGATCTGTGTGTTACCTTCATATGGTCATACGGTCACTGCTTTACTTATAAGATCGGCAGTTTTGGGGTATGTTCACACAGTGTTTTTCAGTAGGTATTTCAGGGCGTAATTGCTCTGCAGTGTGCCCTGAAATATGTCCTGTAATTATGATAATCATATTTTTCATAGAGAGCTATGATTACCTGCCGTCTTCCCTGCCATGTATTGAACGCCGGCAGAAAGAACTGAAATGTCACTTCTTTTCGGCGTATATGCGATAGGGATAATGAAAGGGAATGGGGCGGCCCCCGCGCTTTAGAAGATTAGCGCGTTTTACTAATCACACAGTGTCTAGCACCACGCACAGGTACGCGCCGCACGACACCGTGTGAACATACCCTTACAGTGGTTCGGTTTCACTTGGTGTTATCTCTTGCTCTGTCATGCATATGCTGGATCCAGCTACTACATAAAGATATACTAGTACTTGAAAAAGACAAGATGCTGACACAGATAAGGTGTGTGTTCAGCTTTTCTTGCTTTGCTTGAGCAGGGTCTGATCTAGTTTTTACAGCTATAAATATATCACAATTTTTTTTCAGTAATTTAGGAGATGCATGATATTGATACACAATGGATTTGGTGCTTTTTTGCAAAAAAGTAGGTTTGGATTTCTATGCCACCCAAGTGTGTGTGCATGGGGGTTAGGGGGAGTTTGTGCAATAAATATGACTTTAAAAGAAAAAAAAAGTTGCAGGTAATAAATATGTCTAAAACCTTTATTATAACGAAGCCATGCCCTGAAATATCATCACAAAACTGGGGAGCAAGGACCTGTGCACACCTAACAATTCTGTGGCATTTCTGTTATTTCATCCAGCAATGTATTACTGAACCAGTCAGCTGGGTGTTATCATTCCAGTTTTTAAAGGGTTGTGTCTCTGCCCTCAGTGACAGACTACAAGGTCACCTCCCACTCTCCCAATTGGTAAAATTCATCTGATAAATTTAGTGATACATTTCTAGAAATAATTATTTTTTTAAAAAAGCCCATTTAAAAAAAATCTGCATAAAAACAACTTTTTAACAATCTGCTGGTATTGTGGTTGGATTTTTTTTTTGTTATGAAAACACACACATGTGAAACTGAATACAAAGCAGGGTGTAAACAGGGCCTAACAGCTACTTGCATTGAGACCTTTAAACATATTTCAAGGGGAATGTGTTATCAGAAAATTACTTTCCGTTTAAAATCATATTTTTATGTAAAACATATTTTTGAAGAATTTTTCCTTTTTTTTTAAAAAACAAATCCTAAAATCCTGCAGTTTTCACTCTGTCCATTAAGCCTAGTTTCAACAGTCTTTTTATCATCATCACAGAAAAGATAATGCGAATAGTTGACACCAATGTGTAGATATCTACTATTCACAATAGGTGATGGTCACAGCTCATCTCCAGGTCATGTCTAGAAACTTCTCCCATGGAAATCAGTGAGTCCGCTCCAGTTCACAGGCTCTTATGTCCATGTAGCTGCGATAAAGCCTATCTGTAAATGCTGTTGAAAGCAGCTCAGACAAGATGGCCGCCCCCATAATCCTGTGCTTCTATCCATTTGGTTGGGTCTGACCTTTGGATATCCTGTAGACCAGTTATCTCTATGCTTCCTTGTTTTCCACAGCTTCCTTTAATTGCTTGATGATCATTCCTGTGTCATTCTGTGTTATCCAGCCACCGAGCCTTTGGTCGCCCCTGTTTCCTTTTAGCATTAACCATCCCAAGTAGCATCTGCTTGTCTAGCTAAATCGCCCTCATCACATGACCAAAGTAGATAAGTTTCTGGGACAATCCTGGGTTTATACAATGAACAACATCTTTGTTGGTGATCCTAGTTGTTCATGTGATTTGTAGAAGTCTTTTCTAGCACCACAGCCCACAGCGCTTTCATGAGTGTCCACGTCTCACAGTCATATAGTCACGATTGGGAGCACGGTGGCTGTGATCAGACTATGTTTGCATGTCTGTATTTGGTCCATGTTCATCATGGTTACATGTCCCAATTCTAATCGATACTCGATCTCTGCTGTTGAACCACCACTGTGATCAATGAGGGATCCCCAAAAATGACGCTGTCGACCACTGCTATGTCTTCATTGTTGATTCTAATCTGCAACTCTTTCTTGATGATCTTGCTCTTCTAGATGTTCAGGAAAAGTCCCATTTTGTCGCTTTCTTCTTTCAGTTCTATAATCAGCTTCTGCAGGCCCTTTTCACTTCTTTATGGGTCAGGGAAAGACCTGGTGACCTACCCTGTGAAACCTTCACTATGAAACTCGATGAATTCTGTAATGTATAGAAAATAGAATTAAAAATCAACAATCAAATAAGATCAGGATCTGTATTATCTGATTTTAATTAGTAAAAAAGGATCTAAATACATTCCCTTTAAACAATTAATATTTCTGCTCCCAGAATAACTAGATATTATTTAATGGCTTGATATTCCCTGTCTGTCTCTGTTACCATAGCGGCAAAATGAATGCTATGGGATCCCCCAAATGGGTTCTGAAGCAGTTAGTGCTATAAGCGTCACTGGGGTGAAGAGAGTGCATTGCACGTTATCTGCTAATGTTAGGGCAAGTCATGTGCCTGTTTATGGGCACTAGGTAGAACATTGGGGTGTATAGAAATGGGATTATATATACACACATATATGTTTAACAGTTCTGTATACACTAGGTTGTTGGACACCTACAGAGTGGACTACTGAAAGGCTTCCTGCATAAATTAAGATAAAAAGCGTATTTACAGAGTGGGGCTGTTTCTGGAAAGAAACAACCTTTATTCTTTAACCCCTTAAGGAGTGAGCATTTTTTTTTTATTTGGTTGACACTTTGTTTTTCCCTCCTCGCCTTCCAGGAGCCATAACTTTTTTATTTTACCATCTACATAGATATGTGAGGGCTTTTATTTTGCGGGACACAATGTACTTTCTAATTTTGTCATATAGCGTACTACAGAATATTCTAGGAAACCACAAACACATTCTAAGTGGGCTAAAATGTGAAAAAAACATACTTGCCCTATGTTTGCAAGTTTTTTTTTTTTTATGATGTTCACTCTCTAGATATGTGTGGTTTGCTTTGTTATAGTCCTGTAAAAAAAAAAAAATCCAAACTTTTCTGTTTTTGAAATTGCCGCCGCATCGCCATTTTCATTGACCAATAACTTTTTGCACTTCCACCTATAGACCTGAGTGAGGGTGCATTTTTTTTCGGGCTGAAGTGTTCTTTTCATTGGTACCATTTTTTTTTATCACTTTTATTCCAATTTTTAGGGGACCTGAAATGACCAAAAAACCCACAATTTTGGCGTTTAGAATTTTCTTCTACGGTGCTCAGCGTATGGGATAAATTATGTTATATTTTAATAGATCAGACTTTTACGGGCACGGCAATACCAATTATGTGTAACTCCTTGCACTTATTTTTTATTTATAAAATGGCAGAAGGAGGGTGATTTGAACTTTGAATACAAATAAATACATATATATATATATATATATATATATATATATATATATATAACACATACATACATACATACATATACACTGTATATATATTTTACACTTCTAAACTTTTTTTCTAGGGTACTTGGCCACTTGGTGGCGCGATCATGTGTGCACCCTTTAGTATTGTTTATACAATACAAAAGGGTGTATAAAGATGATGGCTTTACTACTTCCTACCTGGGGCAGGAAGTAGTGAAACAAGAAACATGGCGGTGATGGAAGTCTTCACAAGGCTTCCAGCCGCCATGTAAGCTGATTGGGATCCCGTGATCTCACAGTGGGGGCCCCAATCGGAGTGTGGAACGGCGCACAGCACTGTTTCTCCTTCATTTAGACACCACGGTGTCTAAGGGGTTAAACAGCACGGAATGGAGGCGGCTCCATTCCATGCTGCTACCGGCGGTTGTCAGCTGCAATTAACAGCCAGCACCCGTCGACTGTGTAGTGGGATCGTGCCACTTAGCGACACTGGGATGTAAGTTTTGTCCAATGGTGTTAAGAGACTCCATTCGGAAACTGTCGCAAATTCCGTCTGGAATGACATAAAAAAAAATGGTGCTATTTTTGTAGGTAAAGCAAAGGATGCCACTGTGAAAGCCTGTGACAGACCCCATTGTAGTGAATAGGTTCTGTTATAAAAGGTTTCTGGAAGATATGTAGATATGACCAAGCTCAAATGGTGCATTTACTGTTACAATTCAATATCAGCATACTGCCAATAAATATATTATTAGCAAAATATTAAAGTCAGTAGTCTGTAGGAGATATATCAGGTCTGTTGGATTTTACAGATAGTGTTTAATCAGATAAATACATGTATAAAATAGTAATTGATGGCGACTACGTATAACAAAGCCACCCATATAGAGCCACTCTCCTACCATAACGGCCAAGTCTCTCTTTTTTTTTTCTCCTCTGTGGTTACTACTGACGCTATGCCACCTACATTCCAGCCACCACATTGAGCCTCTTATATCCTCTCCTCTGTGGCTCCTCACCATACTGTGACCACCATGAGTAAGGTCTGACCCAGACCGAAACGTCGTGTTTATATGGTCACGTATATTACTCTTTGGCTCTGTTTATAATTTGTGGTAGAATAAAATATGCTACCGAATCGCATAGGAATCTCTGGTGAGTGCCGTGGTTTCTTTTATCGCACATAAATGGTTGACCACAGCTGAGGCACCGTAGGGGTAATTTCACATGGGATGTAAAAGCACATGTGGTGGCCAATGGAAACCTGATCTGCATTCAGCAGTCACAGTGTGCACCTGACCTTATGGCTTTTTACACTGTAAATATTTTCCAGGAGCTTCATCTCAAGTACATGTATACAAAGCCCATTGTATGCTATCATGTCTGCAAACTGACACCTCTTTAGTTTGCAGAATCAGAGGTGTGATAGGCTGAGGTAGTTCAGAAAGGCCATGTTCACACGGCTTAATTACGCCCCGCAATTACGCCGTGTGGCTGGGGGCGGGAGCGGGGGAGTGAGCGGGGGGCCCATAGCCGGCCCATAGACAATCACTGCTAGCGGCGCGTATACGCCGCTAGAAAATGACCTGTCATTTATCTCCCCCCTCGGCGTATTCGCCGAGCAGGGAGAGGAGACGTAATGCATAGTTCTCTATGAGAACTGTGAATTACCGTAATGAATGGGCCGTTTTCGGCCCGTAATTGGCGCACTTCGGCACGTAATTACGGACCGAAATACGGCCCATTTTAAGCCGTGTGAACATGGCCAAACAGTTACAACTGACTAACCTAATTAACAACTTCTTGACACAGAGATTTTCGATTGTTCGGTTCGTTTTTTTTTCTCCCTTTATTCCAAGAGCCACAGCTTTTTCTTCTTTTGTTTACATAGGCGTCGGAGGGCTTATTTTCTGCAGGTTAAGTTGTACTTTTTATTGGCATCAGTTACTGTGCTATCTAATTTACCAGGAAAGCCCAAAAAATTAATTGTGGGGGTGAAACAAGGGGGGAAAAAAAAACAAAAGTGGGCTCCTGTTTTTTTATTCTTTTTTATGGAGTTGATTGTAAGGTATGAATAACATTTTTATTCTGTGTGTTAGTATGATTCCAGCAATGGCAATTTCATATATGTTTCATTATGTTTACTACTTTTTAAAAAAATTATTTTTTTTTTTTTTTAAATTTGCTTTGATTGACCATTTTTTAAGACCAGTACATTTTTTATTTCTCCATTCTTGGCTCTGTATGTGAGGTCTCTGTTTTTGTGGGCTGAATTATAGTTTTATTTGGTACGATTTTGACACATAGATCCTTCCGTTCAAGTTTTTGGGGAAGCAAAATAACCAACCCATTCCACACCTTCCGACCAGATTTTTGCATTGGGTATTTTTCTTTTCATTGGTGTTCATTGAGATTAATAATACTAAATTGTAATATGACTTATGGGGATATGGCGATACGAATTAGATTTAACTAAATTTAAAGGGTAATTTCCATTTTGTTGATTGGTAAATAAAGACTGTTACCAAATACATTGCTTTTCTATTTTTTTATTTTTTCAGAGTTAGAGGAGTTGTTTTCTCCTGCTTGTTTGCAGAAGGTTTCCTAGCTTACCCACCACCTCTCTCTGCTCCAGCAGCCCTTGTAAGGATTGATGTTATGCTATGTTGTTTCTTATCATCAGCACAGAGCTGGTTTATCTTTCTTACTGAAAAACTCTTTAGAGTGCTGTAGCCATGTTGCTGTTAACTATATTTACTATTTTGCCATAGGCAAACTTAAACTCTATCAGTTCTCTATCTATAAAAAAAACTAAAACTTAACTTTTATTATGTATAACACTAAACCTCTATACACACTATTAAAAACCTGATTTCTAACCTCTCAATATTCCTGAAGGAATAGCTCCCTTTCTATTATCAAGTCTGGTGGGACACCACCTGTTAACAGGAGAAAATATATTAATATATATATATATATATAATATATAAATATATATATATATATATATATATATATATATATATATATATATATATAATATATATATATATAATATATATATATATATATATATATATATATATATATATATATATAGTGATATACTAACTCCATAGGGATCCCAAGCATCCTACTTGGACATTCATCCCTAATCTAATGGACATAAAACATATAAGGTTTACTTGTGATACCCTCTGCAGCAGGTAACACTTGTAGACAGAGGTGGGAAATCACAATTTAGAACGTCATGCCTGACCTCTCCAACATGTTTCACCAACTAACCAGGCTTCATCAGTCACTCTCTGTTCTCTTGTGAGATTCCCATTGTTTTGGAGATTATTTGACAAATGTTGCTGTTAAAACACATCCATCACTAGCATACCTCTAACAGGCGCAGCTAGGAAAAGCAGAGCTGAAATGTTAATTACTGCTGTAAAACAACCCACAGCCTGAACAGGTAGTGATAACCTGAAGCTGGTTGTAAAGAGCAGGTTCCGTGAAACAGTCTGGTGAGAACACCACATTAGCTTCTTCTCCCCCCCCCCCCTTTTTTTTTTAATAAGGGAAAGGGGAGGTTTGGAACATTCACACAGCAAAGTGAAAAAGCTGTCAAAAATCTGTAAATTTGCGCAAAAAACAGCAGTCGGTTTTAGAATTTCTGGTGGTCCAGTACATTAGAGAATCCGATGTCATTCATGCGTAATATATAAAATGTTCTATATTCTTCTGCATGTTTTTTTTTGGTTTCCCTCAGTAAAAAATCTGTGCTATTTAGACTACAGCATTTATTTTTCTATTGAGAGCTACAAAGAACAGGATACCGTGGTTTAGATATAGATATAGATATAGATGTACTGTCTGGGTGGCAGGTTCATCCAATGGTTATGTAATCCACCCCATATTTATGTCACATGGCTGGACCATTGTAAACCAAGCACTTCTCACCCTTCGTCTCACCCATACACCCTAATAGATTGTAAGCTCTTGCGAGCAGGGCCCTCACACCTTGTGTCTCATCTGTAAGTAGCTATTCACTGTATAATGACTGTCTTTTTGTCTGAACCTATACCCTCTAAATTGTAAAGTGCTGGGAAATATGTTGGCGCTATATAAATAAAGGTCATTATGAATATTATAGCCTTCGGGTAGTTGACTTGAAGTAAAGCCCCCTGAACTTTTAGCTCTGTAAGGGCATGTCCCCACTGCACGGGTTTTCGAACGGTTTTTCAGGCGGTTTGCGGTTTTGCAGACCACCTGAAAAACCGTCTGAAAATGAGCACAATGGTGCTCCGCCCGCGGTCCGTCCGCAAAACATTGTACCTGCACATTTTTCCGTACGGTTTTCGGACAAAATCTGTGCAAGTCAATGTGAAGGGGGAGGGCTTTTCTCCGCTCATCGCGGAGAAACCCCTCCTCCCCCCCGCGGCCGTGGGGACGGCCGCAAAACAGGACAAATACCAGTCGCATAACCGACCAGTATTTGGCACTTGCCATGGGAACGCACTCTAAGTATACTTGTAATATCTTGTGATATTATCTCGCTGCCATTTTCAAAGACAGTATCATTTTCTGGGAAATAAGTTTTCACTACTGCCCATATACTCATCAACAGTTCATATGATATAGCACGTTATATAATCCCTGTTTTGTTGAATTCATGTTTTGATTTCAAATGTTTACATAAGGAGGCTTAATACAAAAGGAGGGATCAGGGAAGGAATTAGGTGTAATGCTGCATGGAATGAGAGACAATGAAGAGTTAGATAATGGCAAACAATGCTATCACCTGTTGCGTCAATGCACCCTGATGCAACAGGGATATAGGGAGTCAGGAATTATAACACCCTGACAAATTATATACCGCCATTCAGTGGGGTGATCTGCATCCTAAAGTGGAATCTGTGTAGAAAATGCATCAGTAAGTTACAGGTAACTTATTTTTTCTTTCCCGCCGCGCAGATTTCATATTCACCAGTAGGAAAATCTGAGGCTGTAGCTCAAAGTATAAAATACAACATGGATTTCCATTTACATGTAATGGGATGTGGAAGGCGCTCAGACTGTTGCACAGAATGTACGGCGAATCTGTGCTACGTTCCACTGTATGAAAATAGCCTTAGAATAGATTATTTTATGATAAGCGAATATATTTAATAAAACAGACATGGCAGGAGATACATCAGCTAAGAACAGGGCACAGTGGAGTGAGTTTGGATAAGACGCCTCTGACCCCTGCTTGGTAACACCCACATCACACTGTACATTGCATTACATGCTTTGATGTGGCTGCTGACATAGCCTTACGTTTATTTAAAAACAAAATAATTTATTTATTGAGAACCCTAAAGTGGGCAACTCCTCTAATGGTTACAGCAGATGCCCAGGTTTAGAGTCTCATTAAATAAATACATTTTTAGAAAAAAAAACAGCCAAGGTAAAACCGACAGCTGCAGCCTGATACTATCAGAATGGGAAGAACCATCAATACTGGACCCTTCGCATTCTAAAAATACCAGCCCGTAGCTGCTCTAGAAGTGGAATAACTGTCCGCTTCTGACAGTTATCGGCTCTTCCCAGTACCCTTGGTGCATTGGGTACTGGGGAATAGTGACACGGCGTTAGTGTCAGCCTTGGGCAATAAGAAACACCGCTGGCTGACACCAAACCCTCCACTACTATCTCTGGAATTATATGGAAAAAAAAACACACACAAATTGTACAAAAAAACTTATTTAAATAAACTCTCCCTGACTACAACCCTCTTTAACCGTTTTATAAAAAAAAAAAAAATAGACCCAAGGTTGAGCCGGTGTAGTACACCGAATCCGAAGTAGTCCAAATGGGAACCTTTAAATAAATAAACAAACATTACATATCTACATATAGGCTGGGTACCCTATCCAGCATCCAGGAAAGCTGGGTGACACCCATCGCCCACAGGTGACATCCAGCTTTCCTTGATAGGAATACTGGCACCCTAAATGCACAATGCTCCCCTAGATGAGATCCATGAGGCATGCTGAATTCAAAATGGGGCAACTTCTGGAAGGTTTCACCTGTTCTGGTACTTTGGGGGCCTTATAAGTGCAAAACAGCACCCACCAAAATCTGCGTTCCAAAAGCCAAATAGTGCTCCCTTCCTTGTACGCCCTGCCATGCGCCCAAACAGCAATTTACACCCAAACTTGGAAAAAGTTGAGTAACAAATTTTAGGGTGCTTTTTTTCCAGGATTCCTCGTAAAAATGAAACGTTTTCAGCTGAAATTGCAGATTGTTGGAAAAAATTTTTTTTTCCCTTTTCACAGCCTAACACTAAACAATATGTGAAACACCTGTGGGGTCGATATACTCTCTGCATCCCTGGATATAATCCTTAAGGGGTGTAGTTTCCAATATGGGGTCTCTTTAAGGGTGTTTATTAAGTTTTAGCACCTTAAGCCCCGGTTCACACGGCTTATTTCGCCGCGGATTGGTGCCGTACTGCGCGCCGGATTTGCGCTGCAGTACGGCGCCAATCTGTCGCAGTAATTACGGTAATCCACCGTTCTCATAGAGAACAGTGGATTCCGTCGCTCCTCCCCGCTCGGCGAATCCGCCGGGCGGGGAGAAAGTGACATGCACATTATCCAGGCGCAATACGCGCCGTGGATAATGCAAGTCTATGGGGCCAGCGGGCCGCGCCCCCGCACCCGCCCCTTATTCAGGCCGGAATTGCGAGCGCAATCCGGCTCGCAATTCCGTCTTGAATAAGCCGTGTGAACCGGGCTTAGGGTGTCTGCAAACTTGAAATGGTGCCTAAAGAAAATCGTAATGAAAATGAGACCCTAAAGTCCAGTAGATGTTCCTCATACTCTGAGGCTTGTGGTTGAGCCAAATAGCGCACTAGGGCCACGTATGGAATATCTCTAAAAGCAGCAGCATTGGGGGAATCAATGTTAAGTTGCATTTCTCTGGTCACATCTACCGCGTTTCATCAAAAAATGGCTAAAAATTGAAAATCTGCAAAAAAAAGTTACATTTTTGAAATTTCACCTCCCCTTTCATTTCCATGAAAAAGCTAGTGGGTTAACAAACTTTCAGAATACTGTTTTGAATATTAGCCCAAATTCTTGTGTATGATGTGAAGAAGTTTGAATTAACAAGTTAAAGGGGTTGTCTCGCTACAATGATTGGGCTTTAATAAAAAAAATATTTAAAAAACAAGAGCTTTGCAATATATGTTCATTACAAATGTCCTACTGATTTTAAGTTATCCCTGGTAGTAGGAGTGCATCAGCTCCTCAAATCACTATAGCCAGCGACCTGTTGATTTTTATCTCACTGGCTGTCAGTGCTGGTGACTCATCAGCTTCTCAATACAGGTGGGAGCACAGAGCCCCTCCCGCACAGTATGAGGCCACTTGTGATGCTTCTGGAGGGGAGGGGGGAGGGCTCCGGCTTCTGTGTCTAACTGTGCTGCCTGGATTAATCCTGTGTGTGCCTGCTCCCTCCTGCTCTCTACACAGATTGAGGAGAGCAGAGGTGAGGCTGATCTGTGGTCAGTAGGATGTGACAGCAGTGAAGTGTGTTACTATAATCATGATGTGTCTGTGGAGCTTTGACTATACTAATAGAACAGATCAGGAGGCATGTGAACGGTTCATATCCCTCTCTGCTCTGCTGTATTAGTGACACATTGTGATTATAGTAACTCACTTCACAGCTGCCCTGTGTCTGTTCTGATGGGAGGACAGTGTTTGTGTTTGTTGTTGCTTGAGATGTCCATGGAGATTTGTATGCTAAGCAGGGGGTATGGGAACCTTTACATTCCCCCCTGCTCTAATATTAGCATACACAGCTTCACAGACCTCTGGCTCCATAGCCACTCATAGATCAGCCCTCTCCCTGCTGTCTCCTGACTCTGTGGAGAGGAGCAGCAAGAGCTCGGCCACAGCAGCAGCGCAGTGCAGCTGATCCAGCAGTGAGCAGCCCGCAGCAGACCTAGGCATTCACACACAGGGTTAACTCCCCCTCGCACTCCTCCTGCTGTATAGAAGTTACTGCAGTCAGAGGAGGAGAGCTGTTTGTGTGCTGAGGGGAGGAGGGAAGGGGGAGGAGAAGAGGCAGACAAGAAGCACGCCCCTGAATTCAAAAATCCTATGCTGCCAGACACAGTGAGGTAGGCTGAAAGCCTGTAGTGAGACAACTCCTTTAAGGGTTATGTATATTTTATCACTGCATTGTTAATTTTTATCAATTAATATTAAGCACCATGGGCTATAATTATGTAAACCACTGACCACCAGGGACTAGTGCTGCATAGCTGTGTGGACCCGTGGAGTGATTCTTTGTCACTCCGTGACCATGAAGGTGTTAGTTGGTTCTATGTTTGGCACTTTTCACAATGTTTTCAGTGCACATTTACCTTATGTGCTGTGCATAGACCCCCATCACCTAATGGAGGCCAAAAGCGTGTGATTTTGGAATATGTTCATGTGCTATATGTCAAGATCTGCTGTATGGAATAGTGCAGAGAGCTATGCAAGTCCATAGAGCTGGATACAGTAACTAATTCTGTATGGTGGATGTCAGACCTCAGATAGACACTAACCTGGTACTGTATAAATCACTGGCCGCCCGCTACTGGAAGTGTGAACATCTGGCCACCAGTAAGTGGTTTTGCAGTGCCCTACTGACCAGTAGAGACTGGTTCTGTGTAACACGGAGGCCAGCAGTTATTGGCACTTTATAACCTACAGACCTCTAGGGACTGGTACTGTATAAATCACTGCCATTCAGGACTAGAAGTGTAAACATCTGGCTGACAGGCACTGGTTTTGTGATGCACTGCTGGCCAGAAGAGACTGGCTCTGTATAAGAGGGGTCATTGACCATGTAAATCACCGGCCACCAGGGAAAGGTACAAGCGGTGCTGTGGTCCAGATTTTTTATATCATCTGTGTTTTATAATATTATTCTTTGTTGTGGTCTGAAGCCTGCAAGTAACAATCCATGTACAGATAAAAGTGCGCTGCGTATTTGGATGTGTTTTGGCTACAGCAGAAACGCACCCTATAGTTTTAAATTTACTCTGCTGCATAAGGTTATGTTCACATGGTGTATTGCGGCGCGTACAGTACGCGCCACAATACATCGTGTTTCTCGGGAGCTTGCGCTGATCAGCGCGTACTCCCGAGGCGCGAGTCACTTATCTCCCCGCATGTACAATACGATCGGATTGTACGAGCGGGAGAGGAGGCATAATCCATAGTTCTCTATGGAATTTCGGCGCACATCTCACCCGTATCAAGGGCCGTTCACACGGCTTATTTCAGGGACGGATTGCAGCCATATTGCGCGCCGTACTGCGCTGCAATACGGCTGGAATCCGTCCCCAGCCATTACGGTAATCCACAGTTCATAGAGAACTATGGATTCCGTCTCTTCTACCCGCTCGGCGAATCCGCCGGGTGGGGAGAAATTGACACGTTCATTATCCCGTCGGGATACGCGCGTGGATAATGAAAGTCTATGGGGCCGCGGGCAGCGCCCCCGCCCCTTACTCAAGCCGTAATTGTGGACGAAATCCGTCCCACAGTGTGAACCGGCCCTTAAAGTGCAAATACGTGGCGAAATGCACAACAAAAGTACGCCGTGTGAACATAGCCTAAAGCGGAAAAAGAATTGACATGTCAGTTCTTTGATTGGATCCAAAAGACGCATGTAAAACGCGCATCGGCGATCAGACCCTGAACACTAATGTGTATTGTACACTTAAACTAATATAAATCACACTGCACATTATTAGACAAGTGTTTGAGTCCGAAACACGAATCCAAGCACGCACCTGAGAAAACGCCGTGTGAACATCCCCTAATTGTCATTGTTTCTTCTTGTTGTCGTCTTATCGCTCCATTTTACTGTCCGTTCATGTGAGAATGTTTTCTTTGCTAATACTGTACGTTTGCTGCTGTGCAGGGATGATTTCATGTATCAAGCATGCACAGCGTCCCCTCCCTCAAGTTTAACTAATGCTAAACATGCTATAAATTCACAGACAAGTGTACAGACCTACAGTTGGGTATTTCCTATGTAACAATAACCTATATTATTCAACAGTAAGGCTACATCTGCACAGCACTAGTTTAGGGTATATTCACATGGCGTCTTGCGTCCGTGTGAACATCCGCTTTTCTGATGCGTCTCTGGGTCCATCTGAACGGATCCAGAGACGCATCTAACAATTAGCAATGTGTTTATCACTGCCGGCAATGACAGACACAGGGCGGCGTTCACATGAGAGATCGCCGCTGCGTGTTTGCATTGCGCCTGTCGGGTCCGTCTTTCGGATGCGATCAAAGAATTGACCCAGAGACGCATCAGGAAAGCGGACGCAAGACGCCGTGTGAACTTACCCTTACAGTCGGATTTTTAAGCGGATTTATTATTTAGAATCTGCAAAAATCCAATTGTAAATCATCCCAATAAACAATAGAAAATCCAAGCTGTTTCCACACAGCTCAGATTTTCTGAGGTTGGACTTCAAATCTGGAATCAGTTCAAAAAAATGAGCTCATGTTCTATAATCTATCGCATTTCACTTCACAACAGCGGAGTATAGAACTGTTCAATGTTATTGGGCCTGACGAAACCCGAACACTGACTGCAAAATTCGTGCAAAAAAACGCAGTAAAAATGCAATTGCCATATAGACGTGGCCTTAAAGGAGAATTTTTGTTAAAACCAATTTTCCTGGAAAACAATTTTTCCGAAATTTTGGCATTATTTGTTTATTTTTTTTTTTTTTTATTTCAGCAGTCCTATGCAATTAAAAATAACATATTAAATATCTTTTCTAGCTGTAATAGTGAAGAGATTAAACTCCTGAACGGCAGGGCAAACTAACCTTACTTTTCTGCAGCTCTATGTAGGCTCATTACAAATAGTAGGTAATGACATAATAATCACTCTATTGTTCTCTGGACAGGGATAGATAAGATTAGACTAGTGCAGTTGCAAGACCTATACATGGAAGGATAATGGGGTAATCTTTTGCCAGCTTCCCTTATCAAATCCAGCTGATAAGAATTATATAGCACCTTTCAGGCCCTCACACAATCCACTACCAGGACTGACCGAGGGGAAGTCATAGAGACAAACGGGGAAGAGATGGACTTGAGGGAATTAAAAAAAAAACAAAAAAATATATAAATACCTAATTAAAAAACGAAATCACATAATAGTAAAATGTTGCTTGTCAATATGTGAAAAGCATATTTTTGATGGTACTGTCTCTTTAAATGGTCTTAGCTTGTCCAGGTGCTTTCAGTATCTTAGACATTATTTATCTGCTATAGACAAACTGTCATACAATTGTGTTAATTTGATCTAGCATGGCTGGAGAGAAAAAAAATATAAAAACGTGCTATAGCATGCTACTCAAATGAATGTAATGGTCTAAAGTGGGCACTGAATTTACTAGACTGTTACTGCTGAAAATGCAGTGCAACGGGAGCAATGTTTTAAAGGGGTTGTCTCACTACCAGGATTGCTTTTTAGGTTAAAGATCTTGCAAAAACAAATCACTTTGCAATTTGTGTCCATTAACAGTGTGCTACCTATTCTGAGATATCCCCTCTTGTATGGGCTGCATCAGCTCCTCAGGTCGCTATAGCTACAGACCTGTTCCATCTCTCATGATAGGCTGCCAGCACTGGTTGCTATATCTACAGACCTGGCTTCTGCAGCCTAGTAGAAGCCAGTAAACCTGCCCTTGAATTCAAAATGAAACCAAGAAAACAGGACTGAGGTAAGATGAATCAGTGTAGTGAGACAACCCCTTTAAGCCTGCGTTCACACAGCAAAGCACAAATACTGGTTAGATTCTGAATTAAAATCCGACCAGTATTTTACAGTCTGTTCTCTCTTCTTTTCACGTTACTTTGCATGGATTTTTATAGTGGTTTTTGGATTTGGCCAGCCCACTATACATTGAATGTATTACATGCTCCAAGTTTTTTGAAAAATGCTGTTTTGAAATCCATCCTCAGAAAATCTGTTGATTTTCTATTGAGGTATATGGGGATGATTTACAGTTGATTTTTCACTGGTTTCAAAATCCGAAAACCGCATCAAAAACTGACGAGCCCTAACATGTAGGTTTGGTTCACGTGGGACTGAAAGCTGCAGATTTTTCAGTCAGACATGGATGTTTTTCTGCGCTGAATCAGTGTGGAATCCACGTCTAAAAAACACGATAGTAAACACGGCTCTTTAATGCAGTTTCATTCAAAGATTTGAATCTAAATTTAGAGGCTGATTTCAGCCTACATATGCTTTGGGAGGCTTCAGAGTTGAAATTCAGTTCTTAATCTGCCTCAAGAATTGACATATTTGCACTGCGCCACTGATTTTCCACTGAAAATAATTTAAAGGGAATGTGTCATCAAAAAATGAAATTGTTTAAAATTTTTATGTTAAACACATTTTTTAGGAATTTTTGGTTGTTTTTTTTTTTTTTTTTTTCCAGATCACTTTCAGTATTTTTTTAATAATTCCTAAATCCTGCAGTTTTCACTTTGGCCACTAGGCCTAATAATCGTCTGACACTTCCTGTTCTGTTTAAAGAGCTTTTCAGCAGTGTCTGCTCATTATCAGTAACAGCAGGGTCACACTGAAAGGAGACACCGTTGTATACAGATAACACAGAATCCACCAGTCACAAGAGGAGATGTCACAGTTCCCCCTCTCCCCTCCCTTCACAGTGAAAATTCTCCTATACAAGTCTATGGGACAGAATCTGTCTTAAGAATCCTATGTGCATGAAGCTGCTGTAAAGTATCTCTCTGACTGCTGTTAAAGCAGCGCAAGCAAGAATGTCTTCCCCACAATCATATATAGACGGCCGAATAGAGAAATCTACAATCAGGAAATAAAAACGACTGAGAGGAAAAGAATACGGATCAGGGGCTTGATTTAATAAGTAAAAAAAAAGTTGGCAACATATTCCCTTTAAGGCAGATTGCAGTTTATGTTCAAAACAATGTCCAAAACTGGTGTGTGCACAGACGCTGCAATCGACTAAATTCTGCTACTTATTGTGCTTAATTAAAAAAATCTGCATTTCCATGTTTGGGATGTTGATTTTCCTGACACTGAAAAATCAAAGACCTGTGCTAAGGTTGAAACGTATCATGTATCTTTAGATGTTTTTTGGAGGAATAAAAATCGACTTTTAATTTTTTAAAACCTGCTGGATGCTGTCTCTTCATCGTGTTGCTGTGTAAGGCTTAAAATGGGACGTATTTCAGTCTGTACTGCGCGCCGTACTGCGCGAATTACGGGTGAAATCCGTCCCAGGCATTACGGTAATCCACAGTTCTCATAGAGAACTATGGATGACGTCTCCTCTCCCTGCTCGGCGAATCCTCCGTGGGGGGAGATAAGTGACATGTGAATTACCAGCGGTAATTACGCCGCTGGTAATGAAAGTCTATGGGCCGGTGAGGTGCCGCCCCCCCGCTCCGCCCCGCCCCCTTCCACACGGCGTAATTGCGGGGCGTAGTTGCAGGGCGTAATTACGCCCCACAAATAAGCCGTGTGAACATAGCCTAAGTTTTAACCCCGTGGATTCAGGGGTCAGGAACTGTGCATCCTCTCTGATATAACTGTGATGTTGGATCCTGCTTTTGTTGTTTGGTTCACAACTGTGTCGGAGGTTTTGTTTCCGAACTGAATCTCCAATGCTGATTATGAATCCAGCCTTACATTGAAAAAATCTGTAGCCGTGAAGTGAATGAGAAATTTTCCATACAAAGATTGACCAGAAGAATTCATTTTTAGATTTGATATACATTTTCTTTATTGACTTAATATCTCCAAAAAATCTGTTAATAATGTGTGATTTCAGATATTTTAAAAAAAATGCTAATGTAGGTTTCAAAACTATAGTATTTTCTTTTGTGCAGATCTGCATAAAATTGGCAATATAATTCATCCAGATTTGTTTTCTGGATTTTAGTTGAAGGTCAGTCCATTCGGTTTTTGACACTGCTTCGGATTTTCAAAACTGTCAAAAGCCTACCATCCCCATAGACTGCATTAGAAAATTCAAGTTGTAGTCCACACAACTTGGATTTTCTGAGGTCGAATTTCAAAACTGCTGTTTTTTCAAAAAACTTTAAGTTCATTCTTCTGTCAGATTTTACTGGAAAATTTACTATTGAAGACAATGGGTTTCATGGAAAACGACCAGAAAGCTTTGTGTATGTTTTTTGGGGCATTTTTTTGGGGGGGTTGTGGGTCCGTGTCCAAAATCCAATAGTGCTCTATAATGCAAAAAAAAAAAGATCGAAAACCAGAATCTGAAAACTGCACCAAAAAAAGGAAAACAGTTAAAAATCCTCAGGATTTTGTTTAAAATACTCTTCAGGTAATAACGTTTTAGGATTCGGAATCCAACAAGTATTTTGTCCTTTGTTGTGTGGACGCAGCCTAAGGGAACGTCTAGACGACTACTAAAATTTACTTTTCAGATTATACCGTCGAACAACATGGTTTTCAACGAGTATTTCATGTGAAATTTGGTCTTTTTTTCCCAGAGGATTTAGAGTAAAAAAACAAGCCCCATTCATTTATTTGGGTTTTGGACACAGATTTGCTTCCAATGCGACATACAAATGTTTTTTGATGCCTTTTTTTATATCAGATTTTTAGCCACCCCCATTAACCTCAGTAGTACATTTTCCACATGAAATATGATGTAAGAATGAACATGGTCTATGTTTTTTTTTTCTCTTATATACTGACCGACAGTATACACGTATGAATTACAATGCGTATTTTATATTCAAGGTGCTTTCACACGGTGCGTTTTTCAATGCGTTTTTTGTGCAGGAAGGCACAGCAATTAATGCTGTACATTGCTGCACAAAAATCGCGGTAAATTCACGGTAAAATCGCGATAATTACCGCAATTTTTGCCGCGATTTTTGTGGAGCAATGTACAGCATTAATTGCTGGGTCTTGCTGCACAAAAAACGCATTGAAAAACGCTCCGTGTGAAAGCAGCCTTAAGTCAATGGGGATGATATTACTTTCGGTTATAGATGAGCATTTTAAGTCGGAATCTGCATAGATCAATATCTAAATGGAAGTTTAGATTTCGAATTAGAACCAGTAAGAAGGATTCAGGTTGTTTATGGCAGCTTTTAGTGCCGTGGAAAAATTTGCAGAAACCAAGGATAAGGCTATGTTTTTTTATGTTTTCGTGTGTGCCTTCTTCATTTGATGTGTCTTTTGGTCCCTTTTTTCTGCTTTCATGCTTTTTTTCAGTACAGGGAACTTCATTGCATTTGATGTGTCTTTTGGCAGATCTTACACTCGTGTTATGCTCTGCCCCAAAAAAATCCAGGTCAAATGGTGGGCAAAAAATGCAGCTTTGTGCCTGATGCACACTTTATTCCTGTTTTAAATCCCTAATGTCACTTTTTGGCACGCAAAAATGGTATATTTTGTATGTCAAAAACGAACTAAATACACAGTGAGAATCCGCCTGTGGGAGTGCGATCAGACATGTCCAACCGTAATTTCCTTGTAATTCTCTCTCTTTCTTGTGTTCGCGCTCTCTTGTGTGCTACTGCTTCTGTGCTCCCAGTCTCTCAGATGTGCTCTGCCCTCTCTCCCTCTCATACTCTCTTGCTGGCCCCTTTCTCTTTTGTTCTCTCCTGCTTGCTTATTCGCTCCCTCTCGCGTTCTTGCTCTCCTATATGTTTGTGGAATAATGAAGCCCTGTTGCAAATATTAAGAATCTAGGGGTTTTGTACAAGGTCACAGGCCAAGTACAATCATACCGTTCCTGAAACACTGAGGGGTGGCTCAAAACTCCCAGCGTACATGCATGTTTACATTGCAGAGTTTAACACAGATTCTCAGTCATTTGATTATGTGTCAGAATCCATTATAAAATGTGCGTGCTATTCGTTTGAATGGGAATGACAGGTCGCAGTTCACACTGTGTACCGCAGCACAGATTTTTCTGACCCGCGTTGAAATTTTTTTACTTTTTGGACAAGGAACCTAATTTAAAGGGGTTGTCTCACTCCATTGATTCATCTTACCTCAGTCCTGTTTTCTCAGTTTAATTTTTTAATTCAGGGGTGTGTTTACTGGCTACAACTGAGCTGCTGAGGACACCAGGTCTGTAGCTATAGTGACCAGCGATGGCAGCCTATCAGGAGAGATCAAACAGGTCTGTAGCTATAGCAACCTGAGGAGCTGATGCAGCCCATACAAGAGGGGATATCCAGGAATAGGTAGGACACTGTTAATGGACACATATTGCAAAGTGACTTTTTTTTTTTTTTTTCCAAGATCTTTCACATAAAAAGCAATCAATGTAGTGAGACAACCCCTTTAACATCTAGCAGCCGAAACATGGCTTGGCTTCATTGAAATGGAGCTAAAACACAACAAATCCTGCTTCTACATTTCACAGTCCATGTCTAAAATCGGAAAGTTGCCAAATCCACAGTGCATTTGTAGTTGTTTATGTACTGTTTTGTGACTCGGATTGTAGTGCATAAGACTGTACATCTGTACCACATCTTGTCTGTTTTTCTGTAGTTAAAGCTAATGACATAAGTCTCTACCAGTAAACTGTGCCAGCATTGCCGGGTGTGTGAGTTATTCCTTCACTGCAGCTGGCATTTGTGTGTCTTCGACTTACCCCATATTTAGGGTCCCTAGAGGTCTTGTCCTTCTGAGAGATCACTGATGTGTACAGCTTGGTCCCCAGCCGTCTTGTTGTTCTACTTGATTTGGGCACAACAAAGCCTTTTCTTTTCCTGCCTTGGTTATCTCATGCTTGAGATGATGTCCTGGACCGGTGGTGTGCGTCTCCGACAGCTGTCTGATAACATGATGAGGGTTACCCCTGCAGAGACTTGTTAGGCTATATCTACACTATGTCTACACTGCACACAAATACGATCGTATCTTTGGCACTTTTAGTTTTTTAAAAGCGCCGAAGATACGATCGTTCCTGCGGCCCCATTGGCGGCAATAGAAAAGACGAGCTGCTGTCTCCCCAGCTCATCTTTTCTCTGCTCGTCTTTCGGCAGCGGCGTATTATATAACATGTTGTATAATACACCGGTGCTTTTAGTTTTCTTGCCGTCTTCCCATACAATACAATTGTATGGGTGATGGCAAAAAAACGAGAAGTGACTGTTTTTTGTACAAAGTGTGACAAAAAACGCGGACCTGCATCGGAGAAAAAATGTCCGCTTTTGGGCCGTTTTTTGTCCGATGCAGTGGAGACATAGCCTTATAGTTAATAGGGGCCATGCACAAGCTCCTTCAGACATAGCATGTTTGTCTCAGCAACTGTGCTGTGTCTAGCATGCTCTCTCCAAGCCCAATGTCGAGAATGGTCCAACTATAAGGGTCCGTCCATACAATAAGGCCAGGTTCACACAGCATAATTGCGGGGCGTAATTACGCCCCGCAATTATGCCTTGTGTTGGGGAGCTCGCGCGGGGCGGGGGGTCCGGCAGCTCGCCGGCCCCATAGACATATATTATTCACGGCGTATAAACGCTGTGAATAATTGACATGTCACTTATCTCCCCCCGCAGCGTATTGTACGCCCGGGGAGAGGAGGCGTAATCCGTAGTTCTCTATGAGAACTGTGGATTACCATAATGAATGGGGCGCATTTCGCTCGTATTTGAGTGCAGTACGCCGCGAAATATGGACCGAAATGTGCCCCATTTTAACCCGTGCGAACGTAGCCTAAATGTCAAAATACTCATCTGATTCTGAATCCTAAAACTGTGTTGTCCAACAAGAATTTTGATGTGGATTTCAATGGGGATTTTAGTTCATTTTTTCCCACTGGATTTACAGTCAGAAAACGAGTCCCATTCAACTCTATGGGGTTTTGAAGGCGGATCTGATAGAGAAATGTTTGGGACACATTTTTTACCTAAAATACGACGGTTTTTTTGTAAAAACGGAGGTTTAGAAATCCAGCCTCAAGAAAATCTGAGTCGTGTGGATTTTCAATTGACGTCTAGGGGAATGGTTTTGCAGTCAGATTTTTTTAAAATCCAAATCCATCTGTAAATGCTTGTTGTGCAGACAGGCCCCTAAGTTCTGAATTCAATTATGACAGTCGGTCCATGTCCTGCACCTCTAGTGGTGTTTATCTGCCAAGAGAACCAATGGATGAGGCACGGTACAGGACAAATACCGGTTGGTTTGCCGGCCGGTATTTGTCCTGTTTTGCGGCCGTCACCACGGCCGCGGGAGGGGTGGGGCTTGTCTCCACGATGAGCCCTCCCCTTCACATTCATAAGCACAGGTTCCGTCCGAAAACCGGATGGAAGATTGTGCTTGATGAATGTTTTGCGGCCGCACCACGGGCCGCAAAACCGCCAGACAGAAAATCCGTGCAGTGGGGAATGCTGCACAGGTTTTGCATAGAGCACCATTGTGCTCATTTTCGGCCGGTTTTTCAGGCGGTCTGAAAAGCCGCAAACCGGCCAAAAACCCGTGCAGTGGGGACATGCCCTTAACCTGACTTCTGCTGGGAAAGTTCCCATACCCTGACACATTAGATGGGCAGCTAATCATTATCTAATGTGTATGGCTACTTTAGACCAAGTTCACATCTGTGTTGGAAATTCTGCTTGGAGCTTACATTGCAAAGGTGGAACTGGATTTGTTTCATGAATGACATCAATGGCACCTGATGGATCTCATTTACTACAATGGTGTCCATTGTTTCAGTGGAAAAAATAGTGCAGCATGTGTAAGGGTTCGTTCACATTTATTTAAGGCTACAAGTCATGCGTATAAACATCTGAATACCCTCAGAAACGTGTTCAGATGTCTATAGACCAAACAGGGCCTCATGTATGAAAATGTCTAGGTCTAAGGCTTTCTCAGTGTTAAACTTTAAAGGGAACCTGTTAGGTTGTGCCCCCTATCTGAGAGTAAAATAACATAGAGGGAGAGGAGCTGAGCTCTGTGATATATAGGGTTATATGATAGAGGGGATGAGCTGAGCTCTGTGATACATAGGGTTATATGATAGAGAAGAGAAATGAGCTCTGTGATATATAGGGTTATATGATAGAGAAGAGAAGCTGAGCTCTGTGATATATAGGGTTATATGATAGAGGAGAGAAGCTGCGCTCTTGATATATGGGTTATATGATTGAGGGAGAGAAGCCCTTTTCCCCCCCGGGGGAATTTTTTAACAAAAATTTTTAATTTATAAAATTTTAAAAGGATAAGTTGGGATTTTTTTTACAAAAAAAAAAAATTTTTTATAAGTAATTTTATAAAAAATTTGGTTTTTTTTTTTTGGGGGGTTAAAAAAGGGAAAAAAAAAATAAATTAAAAAAAGATTTTAAATTATATAAATTAAAATTTAAATATTTTTTTTAAATTTAAAATTAATTTTTGGAAAATTTTGTTTTAATTAAAATAAATTTTTTTATAATAATAAAAAAATTTTTTCAATTTATTTTTATAAAAAAATATAGATTTAATTTTAATTTATTTATAAATATTAAAAACTAATATAAAATTAGAAAAAAATATTAAAATTTTTATTAATTTTTTTAAATTTAAAAGGGGAATTTATTTTATTTAAATAAAAAAGGGGAAATATTTATTTTATTAATATAAATATATTTATAGGGGTTTTAATTTTTAAAAAAATAATAATTTTTAATAAGAAAAAAATATAATTAAATTAAAAAAAATTTTTATATATTTTAATATAAAAAAATACTTTAATTATATTTTTAATAAAAAAATGGCTTTTTATATATTAATTTAAAAAAAAATATTTAAATATATTATTTTAAAATTGGTTAAATAATTTAAAAATTTTTAGAGGGAAAATACTTTTAAATTTTTTTAAAAAAAAATGATTGTATTTTTTAACTTTGATTTTGTAATATGGGTTATATGATTTGATACAACATTTTGGAAAAAAGCAAGAAAATTTTGGGACCATGTAATAAAAAGTCTTTACCCCACCACCTGCAATGTTTGTTGATGTTTGCTCTGTACACACTTGAGCGGGGAAAAACTGCCATCACTTATGTGAGCGGGGGGTGAGAAAGATCCTACTGTTCCTAAAGGAGTCAGTCAAAATTTTTACTGCTTTTTGTCGAAATGCTGCTAAAAATCATTAAAAACCTACTAATCACAGACCCGGGCCGGAGGGGGAAATAAAAATCCCCCTTCACTAAGCCCCCAGAGCCCCATACAATACCCGCTTACAAAATGTCCCTTGTTCTTGTGCTCGTCCTTTCTAAAAAAAAATACACTTAAAGGCTTTCACACGGGCGTTTTGTTGTTTTTGGTGCTTTTGGTGCAGAAAGGCAGAGCAGTTAAGCTGAAATTTTGCAAAAAAAAAGCATCAAAAAAGCCCAAACCGCTCCATGTGAAAGAGCTACACAAAAGCAAGAAAAAAAAAGGGGGTGCAGAGAAACCCTGATCACAGATAGGTGTGCACTTGTTTTTCAATCGGCCGCCCCCTGCACTACAAAAAGAACCAGCAAAACCCTAAAAACCCCAAAAAATCAAATCCCCAGTGTCAGGTCACCATCACTAAAAACAGCACTGACTCAACACAAAGAAAAAATGCCCTGACAGCGGGATACAGCATCTCTGAGGGGGTTTGTTCTTTTCCTTTTCTTCTCCTTCTGGCACAAATTCCCCATGATGTCTTCCTGATGAGTTGTTCCTTCCTTTCTTTCTCTGTCCGGTACAGCATGCAGTTTTTCCTCTTCTAGTGGTCAACTCTCCCTTAAAAATTTCCCCAAAAAAACATTTAGATCCTCTCTTTTCCGCACTTTCCTATCAATTTCCCCAAACGGTATGTTAGGTCCTAAAAATTAGAATTAAAAAATGTCAGTAAGTGGCATGTAAAAAGGAGACCCCCATTAGGCAGGAGGGGCCGTATGTGGGGGCAGGGGCCGAATGTAGGCAGGCAGGGCCCCTTTTTGGCAGGGGGGCAGTAGCGGCAGGCAGGGCCAGTTGTAGGTAGGCAGGGACGTATGCAGGCAGAGGGGCGTATGCAGGCGGCAGGCCCGTTGTAGGTAGGCGGGGCAGTATAAGGCAGGCAGGGGGGTGTAAGGCGCCAGGGCAGTGTTTAGGCAGCCAGGGCAGTGTTAGGCAGCCGGGCAGGGTATAGGCAGCCCAGGGCAGGGTATAGGTAGCCAGGGCGGGTATAGGGAGCCAGGGCGGGATCTTTTGCCGGGCAGGGGATAGGTAGCCAGGGCGGGATTTATATAGCCGGGAGGGTTAGGTGCCAGGGAGGGATCATATAGCCCGGGCAGGGAAGGTAGCCAGGGGGGGCTCATATAGCCAGGGCGGGAATCATATAGCCAGGGCAGGGCACATTGCCAGGGCAGGGTATAGGTGGCCAGGGGGGGCATATATGCCAGGGGGGGGGTATGGTGGGCCCGGGAGGGCATCTTGCCAGGGCAGGGTATAGATAGCCAGGGAGGGTATTATTAGCCAGGCAGGGTATCTTTAGCCAGGGCGTGTTTAGGGAGCCAGGGCAGGGTATAGGTAGCCAGGGGGGCATCATTAGCCAGGGCAGGGCTCATTAGCCAGGGAAGGGTATAGGTAGCCGGGGGAGGGCATCATATAGCCGGGAGGGTATAGGTAGCCGGGGGAGGGGATCATATACCAGGCAAGCATCTATAGCAGGGCAGGGTATGGTGCCGGGGGAGGGCAAATATGCCCGGGCAGGGCTATTTTAGGGAGCCAAAGGGCAGTAAGTAGTTTAAAAAAAATAAAAAAATAATCCACCCGCTGTCCCCTCCTCTTACCCCTCCGGAAAACGGCCGCCTCACCCGAGGGAGGCCCGGGGGGGGTGCGCGATGACGTCATCACATCGCACGCCGCCCCCCAGCCTCCTGGGAGCTGAACAGACGGGGTCAGTAGATCCGTGTTCAGCCCCGGCCGCTGTTTTCACCCTGCGGTGCGGCGGGTTGGCGTGTGGCGCATGGGTGGGTCGGGGGCCCGGCCGTGCCAGCCCTGTGGCGAGGGGGGCCCATCGGCCCCTGACAGGGGTCCCCGGGCGCTGTGCGACCATTGTGGTTGAGGCGCCCCGCCCGGCCCCCGGGCCGGGGCCCGCGGGGGGGGAACACTTCCTCCTCGGCAGGCGATCCCGAGCCGGCCCTGCGGTGGACCCCCGCGGCCCCCCGGGGAATGCCCCGGGTTTTCCCTATGGGCAGTCCCGGGGAGACGAGTCAGCTTCTCTCCCTATCATTAACCCCCATTATCCAGAGCTCAGCTACTCCCTTTATATAACCCTATATTCACGAGTCGTTCTTCCTCTTATTAACCCTACTTCACAGACTCAGTCCCCTTTTATATATAACCCAAAATTTTCACGAGCTTCTCCTATTTACTTTTACCCCATATATCACAGAGTCGCTTTCTTCTTATCATATAACCTTTTATTTTACAGAGTCAGCTTTTCTCCCCTTTTCATTAACCCTTTATTCACGGCTCAGTTCTCTCCTTATTATACCCTATTTTCACAGAGTCAGCTTTATCCTTATCATATAACCCCTTTTTCACAGAGTCGCTTTCTTCTCTATATATAAACCCCATATTCACAGAGCTGCTTTTCTCCCCTATTTTAACCCCATATTTAAAAGGCTCAGTTCTTCTCTTCATATAAAACCCCAATATCCAGAGTCGTTCCTTTTCCTCTTCATATAACCCCATATATCACAGAGCTCGCTTTTCTTCTCTATCTATAAACCCTATATTCACAGAGTCAGCTTTTCTCCTCATATATAACCTATTATCCACAGCTCAGCTTCTCTTTCTTCATATAACCTATATTCACCGAGCGTTTTTTTCCCCTTTTTTTTATAACCCCTATATATCACAGAGCTCTTTCCTTATTTTTTAAATTCCCTATTTTATCACAGAGCCGTTTTTCCTTATCATTAAACTATTATCACAGGTAGTTTCTTCTCTATCATATAACCCCCATATTCACAGAGCTAGCTTTTTTTCCTCTATCATAAACCCCTTTTATCACAGGTAGCTTCTCTCCCCTATCAAAAAACCCCATATATCACAGAGCTCAGCTTTTCTCCTTATCTATAAACCCATATTTCAAGAGCTAGCTTCTCTTATCATATAACCCCATTAACCAGGTCAGCTTTTATCCCCTATCATTAACCTATATATCCCCGAGCTCAGTTCTCTCCTTATCATATAACTTATTCACGAGCTCAGCTTCTCTCCCTCAATTACTTCCTGCTCTGAGATAGGGCAGCATAAACCACCTGACAGGTTCACTTTAAGTAATTTTAAATATAATAATAAGCCAGCATGACTACTATTCCAGCCTGTCAGAAATATGGTTCATTTGTACTCATCTCCCTGAAGGCATGGGTTTTCCCCTAAATGAAAAAATGCAAGTACCGCATGCTTCATTTTGAAAAAAACTGTTACTGAAGCCCCTAAGAAAATAATGCTGCAGAGCTAAAAGCAAATGTTTAGTCTCTTATATCTTTCTGGACTTCAAACTAACATCCGGCTGCTGCAGTTTTTTCCCCAAAAAATAAAAAATATGCCGAAAACACATAAAAACACATGCTCGCTTGCAAAGGTATTGTGTACTTATTAAACTATTTTATTTGCAGAATCTGCACTGAAATTTTGTAAAAAAAGAAAAAGAAAAGTACAGTGTAATATAAGTAAATGGAGTTTTCAGCAAACTATTCACTATGGGTAAAAAAAATCTGCACCAAATTTCAAGCTTGCTGCATGCAGATTTTTAAAGGGGTTTTGCCACGATCTCATTTCATACCTCCTGTATCCAGCTCTTCAGCTCTGTGTGCTCAAAAAGGGGGCGTGTGTGAAGTGATTGCATATCATGTGACGCTGCAGGATGACATCACCAGGCCTTTCCTCTCTCTAGTGAAAGAAAGGTCTGTTTATGTATAGAATTGTAAGTAGCTACATTGTAGCTCAGAGGTAACATTTTTGCTTTACAGCACAAGGATCCTTGGTTCAAATCCCTGCAGGAACTTAACCTGTGGAATTTTTTTTCTCTTTATCAATGCACAGACATCAGTGAGGATACTTTTTTTTTTTTTATTTGCACTGTTTGACTTATTACTAACTAGTCCAAAGGACAGGAGTAGAATGACAGCACCTGGGGTTTGAACACTCAGTAGCTACCTAAGAAGAGAGGTGATGTCTGAGCATGTGCGACCGGGACTGAGGAGCTCTCAGCCCTGGTCGTATCCCCTGGAGATGAGCAGTAAACAATGGATCACTAAAGGAGCAGCTATGACAAAAATGGTCCAGAATTTTTAATAATGATGAAAATGTTTATTATTTAATTTTCAAACTTCCCACGTCAATTTTACTTCATGGCAAAACCCCTTTAAGTCCACAGCATGCTGTATCTGTCGTAGAAATGCTGTAGATTTTTTACAGTGGATTTCAATAGTTGCAATATAAGGAGTGAAATCTGATACTAAATTTCACACCAAGATCAACAATGTAACAAATGCAGATCATTTAAAAGGGTTGTCTGGTTTATAAAAAAGAAATAAACAGAAAGCTTCTGGTGCCCATGTGAAAAAAACAAAACAAAAAAAGCCCTATACTTGTCTTCCTCATCACATCTTTTCCAGCGCTGGGTCTCCAGGGTCTTCTGTTTTTCTTTCCTTTTCTTCCAAACGGTTAATTTAGTCAGTGGCGTGTGACTACTGCAGTTGGTACGGCCCGTTCAGAAGAGAAAAGATGGTAAACAGAAAACTGGGAGACCCAGCGCTGGAACGGAGGAGAGGAAGAAGGTGAGTATAGTGCTTTTTTTAAATGAGACACCAGGAGCTTCTCTTTTTTTATGCTGTGTGTGCTCTTACCCTAATCCTATAATATTAATCTTTATTTATAAAGTGGCAACATATTCCACAGCGCTTTACGGTTTAGAGGGTATAGGTACAGACAAAAAGACAAACAGTACACAGTAAAAAGCTACTTACAGAAGAGACACAAGGTGTGAAGGCCCTGCTCACGAAAACTTACAATCTGTTAAGGTGTATGGGTGAGAAGAGCAATGTTTACAATGGTCCAGCCCTGTACTCCTGAAGAAAAAAAAAAAAAAGCATTGTGTGTAAGGAAATAAAAACATAATATGCCCAGACTCCTGCAACCCAGTAGCAGCAACCCTACATTATAACCTGATTACAGATGTGTCTAGAAAACATTTGTTGCTTTGACAAAAGTAACGGCCAAGGTTATATGTAATAAACTTCACTTATATAACAGTACTATTCCTATTATTCTGTAAGGCTATGTTCACACGGTGTAATTGCGGGGACGTTTTTCGCCTGCAATTACGCCGGGGGGCCGGGAGCCCGCCGGCCCCATAGACATTCATTATTCATGGCGTGTATTCGTCGCTAGTAATTGACATGTCACTTCTCTCCCCGCTCGCACAGTATGGCCATACTGTGCGAGCAGGAAGAGGTGGCGTAATCCATAGTTCTCTATGAAAACTGTGGATTACCGTAATGACTGGGACGTATCTCGCCCCGTATTTAGCGCAGTACGGCACGAAATACGGGGCGAGATACATCCCAGTATAAGCCGTGTGAACATGGCCTAAGATGCAGCAGTTTTAAAGCATTTCATGCTCAAATCTGGCAGTTTGCAGCCAGAAAAGAGTCCAGCTTATTCATCAGCAGGTGTTAGCCCTGCCCACCCAATTCTAGCCCCACCCACCTGACAGTTATTCACAGGTTTTCTCCTATTCACAGTAATAGGATGAATCATGCTCATGAATAAGCTGGACTCTTTTCAAGCTGCAGATTTGAGCATTAAATGCTCTGAAACTGCTGCATCTATCTTACAGAATAAGGCTACGTTCACACGGTGTATTGCGGCGCGTATAGTAAGTGCTGAAATACGCTGGGTGTTTTGGAGCGCGTCTTTCCAAAGCACAGGGGGGAGGGGCACCGCCCCCATAGACATGCGTTGTCTGCGGCGCGTATTTGCCGCTAACAATTGGCATGTCACTTTGCTCCCCTGGTGTACAATACGATCGTATTGTACACGCGGGGGACGACACGTAACCCATAATACACTGCGAAATGCGCACTGTGGGAACATACCCTAATAGACACAGCGCTGGAAACAGCATGTCTGACAGTAGCTTGTGCTGCACTCAGCAAGGGGGGCGTAATCTATGTGAAAGAATTTCCTGATGCAGTGTCTTTGGAGGTTGCAGAGGGACAATCCTCTGTATGTTCTGCCTTCTGTAAACAACCTACAGACAGGAGGGTGATTGAGTTTGTAAATGATAGCCTTTAACCCAATCTGTTGATTCCTCAGGAAACTGCAGTGAATGAACTTTGTCAACTTTGTGTATCATGAATCTAAAACACACAATGAGACACAGAACGTACTAACCAAATATAGGTTTTTTTTAGTTCTTATCTGTGGGTTATTTAATATTCAATTTTTGCACATTTTTTTTAGGTTATGGATAACAAGCATTTGAATTGTCAATATAGAATGGCCTTTGAGTAATCTAAGGTTTGTTCACACTGCCTTTTTCTTTTTTTTGTAAGCCGTCTTTGGGGTGGATTCCACTAAGGCCATGTTCACACGGCTTAAAATGGGCCGTATTTCAGTCCGTAATTACGTGCCGGAGTGCGCAAATTACGGCTGGAATATGTCCCAGGCATTACGGTAATCCACAGTTCTCATAGAGAACTATGGAGTACGTCTCCTCTCCCTGCTCGGCGAATACGCTGTGGGGGGAGATAAGTGAAATGTTAATTACCAGCGGCCCCCCGCTCCCTCCCCGGCCACACGGCGTAATTGCGGGGCGTAATTACGCCATGCAAATAAGCCGTGTGAATCTAGCCTAAGGGTGGGTTCTCACTGCACAGGACAAATAGCGGTCGGTTTGCCGGCCGGTATTTGTCCTGTTTTGCGGCCGTCCCCACGGCCACGCGGCGGGGGGCTGGGGGGAGGACGGCTTTTCTCCTCCCCCTTCACATTCACAAGCACAGGTTCTGTGCGAAAACCGGACAGAAGAATGTTTTGCGGCCGGACCGCGGGTGGAAAAACCGCCGGACGGAAAACCCATGCAGTGGCGACTGCTGCACGGGTTTTCCATAGAGCACTATTGTGCTCATTTTCAGCCGGTTTTTCAGGCGGTCTGCAAAACCACAAACCCGTGCAGTGGATACATGCCCAAAAAATCCTCCCCCCAAAAAAAGAACTGTTAAACGTTTTCTATAGATTCCTATGTGAAATCTGATCTTACTTATTTTTGGTGCTTATTGTAGGCTCCGATATAGAATTGACATGTCAATTCATTGAGGTGTTTTCCGCGACACCTATTACAGGATATAGGAGGCAGAAAATCTGCCTTGGAATTTCCAGCAAGGAAACCACGCTGATTTGGTGCTACATTTTCAGCGTCGAAATCCGCCGTGTGAACTTACCCTAAAGTTAGTTCCACCCAGCAAAGTGAAAATGGCGTCCAAACTCCGCCGACATTTTTACTTTGCCGAACTGCGTCATGTTCTATATTCCGACGGACGGTTTTCGTTTTAGGAAGTCTACATAGCACAGGGTACGGTCGGTTTAAACACCTTTCTGAACAATTTAGACCACTGAAAGAAGCTTGTTGGTAATAAAGGCAGTTGTATTACCAGCAAGCTTCTTTCAGTTCTCTAAACTGTTTGGAAAGTGATGCATCAATTTGTGTGTCTGTAATTCACAAGACTTCAAACACAGCCATTGATTACTTACTTGAAACACCTTTCCAAACAATTTAGACAACTGAAAGAAGCTTGTTGGTAATCAAGGCAGTGTAATTGGAGCGCTGTTAAAACTGCACCAAAACTGCGCAGTGTGAAAGCACCCTATGTCTACACAGCAATGGGAAAATGCCGTCCAAAATCCAATGACAATTTCGTATCGCTGGATCGCACTGCCGTTTTTTTGCGCAAAAAAAACCTAATGGTCTGATTTCTGGCGGCCCAGTACTTTGGGACAACGGGAATCCGACGGCGGTCCGGCGGAATGTACAAACCTTCAGTAAAAAATCTGTGCACGGATTTTCTATTGAGGGCTACACAGCACGAGGTACGGTCGGATTTTTGGCAGAATCAAAATATTGATTCTTAGTTTTCTTATCCAATCATTTTGTTTCCCCATCAGAGGTAACAGCAACCGTGATGCAATTTATGTATTTTTTATTAATTTATATAGCGCTGTTCTATTCCACAGAGCTGTACAGGGATTGCCATCATTTACTTTGCTCTCTGTCCCCATGGCTGTGGTGCAGTGCGGCCGCGATGCGTCGATGTGCTCTTCTGCTTGGTTCTCCCTTGATAGTTAATGATCACCCTGTTTTGCAAGCTGTATACTTGCAAAAGTGTGCAGCCAATATTATTTTGCATGTATACAGCTTGCAAACTAAGGTAACTGTTAACTACATTGTGGCTGCCTGGCTTGTGTAGTGTTGAAACCTACCCTTAAAGAGAACCTGTCACATAGTTTTTGCCCCCCCTTGCTGAGGGCAGAACAAGCTAGTGTCAGACCTGCTGTTTCCAGTGCTGTGTCCCTTATTCTGTAAGATGCTGTAGTTATCGTGTATTTAATGCTCACATCTGCAGTTTTCAGCCAGAAGAGTCCTTCAAAGAGTCAGTTTTTTTCAAACCCGGCCAATCGGAGGCTAGCCCTGCCCACCTCAACTGACAAACCTATTACTTTGAATAGGTAGAAACGTGAATAACTGTCAATGGGTGGGGCTAGCATTTGGTGGGCGAAGCTACCACCTGCTCATGAATAAGATTTGAGGGGTAAATGCTCTAAAACTACAGCATCTTACAGGGGGCACAGTGCTGGGAACAGCAGGTCTGACACTAGCTTGTACTGTCCTCAGCAAGGGGGACATAATCTATGTGACAGGTTCTCTTTAAACCACTCATCAGACTTCTACTACAGTAAGGCCATGTTTATACAGCACTGGTTTTTGGTCAGATTTTCAAGTGGATTCAGTATTTAGGATCTGCAAAAATCCGACTGTAACCAGTACCCATAGACTGCAATAGAAAATGTGAGTTGTAGTCTACACAGCACGGATTTTCTATTGTTGTATTTCGGAAACGCCGGATTCCGACGGAATAGAGAACATGTTCTGTTTTTCGTCAGACTCTACTACACTTCTATGTACTGGGCCAGCGGAAATCTGACTTTGGTTTTTGGCGCAAAATCACGCCAAAAACCTCAGTACAGCAATGTTAAAATACCACCGTATTTCCAAGGGTGTTTTAAGGGTAGCCATGTAGACATAGCCTAAACCCCTCTAGAGGTATCTACAGTGCCCTTTTGGACACACTTGAAGTAGGCTGGGTTCACACATTTTACCTGCGAATTGGTGCAGTTTTGATATTAATTTCAGCTTCATGCATCTTGCTTGTTTAGGCTGGGTTCATATATTGTATTTTTATTGCATTTATCAAATGTATAGAAAAATAGATGCGTTTTTTTTTTTAGAATGCAAATGTTTTTTATAATTAAATTTGAATCGCAGGTGAAATGTGGGCTAAACTATTTTTTTTTTTTGCGTTTCCAAAAAATTGCAA
>JAODAL010002954.1:0-183544 GCA_025379985.1 Phyllomedusa bahiana
TTGGGTTTTTCCAAAAACATCCCAAAGAAGCAAAAAAATCTGTAGCCATGGGAAAGGCTACAGCTCCAGTATTTTGGATCCGCTTCAATATCAGATGGTATGAGATTTTGGCATTTAACATTAGTTCTTCAAGGAACTCTCTATACTGCCTCTAGATCTGCTTGGAAAATTAAAGGAGAATCCAACCAAATAAGCTGCACTAGATGATAAATAAATAAATACATAAAGTACAAGTGATCAGATATTTTCTTACTTCATTTACCGCCCATGGAGATTAGTTGATTTACTCTTAGCGGGAGCAGGAAGATCTTTTCACATATGGTTTTTGTGGATTATGGGAGCAGTAGAATTGATACTGTATACATGGCATATACGTCCTTGATTAAACCCATAGTAGGGCATCACGAAAAAGTTGAAGAAATGGGAAATGTAATAAGATAATTATTTCTCATAGAGGAAGAAAGATCCACCACTAATGATTCGCCAAATTCCCTGGCCCAATCATGCATCTCTCTTAAAACCATCAGATGTTGGCTTGTGTGGCACTCGAGGTCGGTCCCATAGTATGTATAACCTGGAACATCTCTGGGAAATTTTACAAGGGCAAGACGACCTCCATTAAGAAACCAGACGAAACGTGGACTTTCATGAACATCTTCTCATTTTCTAAGGATACAATGAACGTTGATAATCTGGCCTGTAAGATCGAGTTCAACTCAGCTCATGTGATCGTCCAGTGCCAAATACCAGGTAAGAGGAAGACAAAATTGGATTTGCTGTGTAAGAAATGTAACATTGGTTAAAAATATAAATTAACTGTACCAGAAAAATTAAAATGTTAATCTCTTGAGACTACCGTAGAAGATATATGTATAAGTATTAGTGTTACATAGTACGGTTGAAAAAAGACACGTGTCCATCAAGTTCAACCAAGGGTGGGGAAAATGTGGGTGAAGGGAGAAGGCAAGACTTTAAATCCGCCTCTCCATGGTAATGCCCTGGAACCCCAGGCAAGAACCAAATCTGCTCAGTGAAGAACCCACCCTCTGACCCCAGATCCTCCACCAGTAAGGATCCAGAACCTTGATATTTTTTATTTACACTCCTCCTTTTCAGTTAATTTCAGTAAATGATGATGTGTTTTTTTGGTAAAAATTTTAATTTTTAATAGGGAAACATTTTGAGGCACCAAAGAATTTTCACATTATTTATATTTTGGGAAAAATTGTATAATAAAAACCAAATTTCCTAATTGGTTTATTTATTTCTGCTGTCCTAAAGGTCATGGACTTGGCTTCAATTATCTAATGGGAGATAATTTTTCATGCCCTTTTCCCTACCAACATGATGTTAGATACACCAATGTGTTGGAGATAATTCAAAAATCAAAAAAAGGCATTAAAGTATGTATGTATTTTCTGTTTGATAGGTAAGGTTCATAGTCTTCTCTACAGCATCTCTAAGCTATGATCATGACCATATCTGACATTAGGCTTATTCGGACAGTGATGCGGTAAGAAATGGGTTCAAAACCAAACAAAGGGCTTAAAACTTCAAGTTTGATCTACAACATTTTGTCTCCAATTATGTTTGCAGGGGAGCACCAGGGATATGAAGCCTCAAGATGTCAACGCTTTCTGATACGAGTATTGACTGTTGGGATTTTACTGCTCTTAATATTGTCTGTTCATCTCATCTGGACTCTGAAGCTCATAGGTAACACATACATGACTGAGAAGTATTGAAATAGTTGGTCTTCTACACCAGTTTTTCTGCCCACATATATTTTATAGTTTAGTACAAATCTTTATGTATTCTGTTTGTATTTCAAGTAATAAAATTCCAGGCTTCATTGACATAAATACTGTGCGTGAAGTAAGTATACAATGAATATAGAAGAATAAAAGTCCAGCCCCTCGTCTATTGCATTCACAGAGGCCACATTTACTTATTGGAAATCTCTGATCTTCGCTTTCCACATATGTTTGGCCTGTTCTGTGTCACCAATGACTGTATGACAAGTTTCTTATAGGTTGATTGTATTCTAAGTTTTCACAAATGTAATTGGGGCTGATTTGCAATCTGGAATCCGTCAGAAACGGTCCCAAAATGTAATATGTTTTGATATAACTCTTTTTATATACAAATACCATGTATTTTATTCACTGTTGTGGCTTATTCAGCAAGGGGTATGGCTTATTGAAAATGGGGTGCAGATTCATGCTACAAGAAGTGACATAGAATGTTGGTGCAAAGTCGCAACTAACCAATAATTGGTGTCAAGATGCCCTCTGCAGTCTTGCTCCAGACCGCTGACGTGCTTGTGTTCTCTGCCGCAACTTTGGCACTCGCTCACCTCTCCCTGCTCTGCTCTACTCCTCTGCTCATTGGCGATGCGTGTGTACCAGTCCACTAGGGTGTGCGCGCACCAATGCTTTAAGATTTAAAGGGTCAGCACGCATTGGAAACTCAATAGCCAGCCATCTGTACTTTTTTAAGGACATCTCCACCTGTGTTACCTGCAAGGTTTGTTGGTCTAAATTTCCTGAGAGTTTGTGCCTTGTTCCCTCCATATCCAGTATTTTCCAGTTCAACCCTTGGCTTACGTCTTCTAGTTGCGCTCTGGCACTTTCCGCCTGCTCTGACCTCCTTGCCAGTAACCCGACTACATCTCTGCTTGTCTCTTCTGTACCTCGCTGGGAAATCAGTTGTCACCATTAGTGACCACGTCAGAGGTAGCGACCTTGGAGTTCACCATAGCCAAGTCCACCCTGCCTGGCAGTGGGCTCTGGTGACTACCAGTGGGCTCCTTAGATTCTGCTTCCTGGTGTGGTTATGGTCACCTCTCCTGGTAACTCAACAGATCCACCACCCGCCTGCGTGACAATTGGTTTAAAATCTTAGACAAGTCTAGGGATACACCAAATCTATCATACAGTAAGTCACTGTCTAGTCTAAGGTTACACTGTCTAAGTACTAGACTGGTCCTACTTTGAAGAGTTTAAAACAACATGTGGTATCTGAACATGATCTACATTCACACAAGACCAGCATCAGTAGGGTGCATTAAAGTCACGGATATGCTCTACGAAATTAAAATAAATTATTCCAAATTTACAATCAATATTATTCCTTCTCTTTTAGCATGAAATTACTTATTCAAATCGGAACATAGACTAGCACAGTAAAGGGGAACATATATTACTATATGCATACATATATGTGTGTCTGTAATATATAAATATATGTATATATATATATATATATATATATATATATATATATATATATATATCAGTTGATTGCTAGAATGTGGAATATCTTGCTATTTTTCTTAATAAACATTTTTTTTGTCCTGACAACTATCCTTATTTTAATAAAAGCATCCTAGGCTTCAGAAATGTTCCTCAATTGAATTGTGACCTAAATCAGGATCAGGGATTTCATACGCTCAATCGGTTGTAAACACTATTTCTTGTCCAGCTTTTATTTTCTATCCTTCTCTTCATTGTGAACACCAGCGTTGGGTGGATGAAGAAAGGGCAGAAAAATCCCAAGGACTTCCCTCTGTTGGTGCTCAGGAAGAGAACACATTAACACCCACCTCAGTACAGGATGCCGGCCACATGGGCACCCGAAAATGTCCTGAACATGAGGTTAGGACAAATGTCATGTGGCCAATCATCTCTTCTACAATGGAAAAAAAGCATTATAGGATGTCCATTCAAATAATAGGCCACAATGTAATAAACAGTTGCACTGAGACCATGATTCCACTCTTTGAACACCACACTCTGACCCATGATGTGATTTCCCCCCATACTCCAAAAACATACTGTTATTAAAAAGAAGAAAAAACACATGCACTCTTGAAAAAATCTGGGATATGTGAATTCAGGTGGACTTTTCATTTAACCTCAACAGTTTTACCTTCTCAGGTGTCCTCAAATTATTAGAGGCCTAAAGAATTTTTGTTCATAAGGTATTCTATGTAAAGATAGTAATAAAATCTAACAATCCATCTAGTTTGACAAAATGTATTTCACATGGAGAAAAGTTATACCTAATAGTGGCAAGTAGACAGTAAAACAATGACATGGTCATCAAAAGTGTTGCGTGTGAATCTGTCCCTCTTTGGTTCAACACTGGATTTGACCCAACTAGTAAACAAATTTGGGTACAGTATGTTCCAAACCCAAATTTTTTTACTCTGTCCCTAGTCTCAAAGAGACCTTTTCACCATGATGCTTCACAGAGCCTGATTTTTATAGCCAGCTTCAGACTCCCACTTCCTGTTCAGGATGTGGGTGGTTCTAAAGCTTTAAGGTCCTACTCCCTGTTCAGGCTGTGGGCTGTTCTACAGCTTTAGGCTCTCACTTCCTGTTTAGGTTTTGGGTGGTTCTACAGCTTCAAACTACCACTTCCAGTTCAGGCTGTGGGCGGTTCTACAGCTTCAGACTCCCACTTTCTGTTCAGGCTGTTGGTGGTTCTACAGCAGTGACTGACATTTCAGCTCTGTGTATCTGGGCCTGTGAGAGGAGCATTGATAATTGAAGGGTTTTTAAAAAGCAAGGGAGAAGCTACAGAGCTCTAAAGGGTTAAAGTTTGTCAGTAACATAAAAAAGCTCCTATGCTACTAAGCAAAGAGTTTTTTCACCATGGTCAGACAAGGAGATAGTTGGTAACCTATGGAAGTTTGTGTACACAAGCAGGAGATACTAACTGCTCTAAATCTAAAATAAAGCAAAATAAGAACAGTAATGTACTTTGTAATTATCTTTATTTACCTTTGCCGACATGTTTACAGCTAATCATTTTGGTGATTTTACCGTAACCCTAATGCTGGTCTAATGTGATGTGGGACTGGAAGTGACATCAGAGGGACAGTGCCATTAGACAAGGAAGTGCCACAGAAAGGCAGGTTAACCCTAAAAAGGCCTAAAAACCTTAAAACAAACTCATGTTTTGGGTTACAGTTAAAGACAAATTTTTGGTGCTTTACTCAAAAACTTGATTCGACATTGACCTGAATCTGACACATAACACAAGTCATCATCAATGAAACCAGGTAGAGGCTATGGTGTTATAGTGGCAGAGCTGGAAAGGTATTTTGGGGATGATGTTCTTTGGATCTGTATACTAGTAAAATTAGTAACAGTACAGTCAGTAGTCATTATGGACTCATGGATATTATATTTTGGTCTAGGACAATACTGTACAGTATTGCTATTCTAAAATAACTCCAAGAGCTCGAGAAGAAACATCAACACCCCGGCCCCCTGTGCCCTGATCCATGATGAGTAAGAAATAATGTTTACATGTAGCAGCAACATTTATAGATGTAACACTAGTTTGTGGCCAGGACATCGAAAAGATCTGATGCCTCCGATATAATTCTGAAATTTGGCAAAAACTTTTATCTTTTGGTAATTTTTTTTTTTACTTATCTCACATTTCTTTATTTTCTTACCCTTTAAAATATCTAGTGAACTTTGGTTTAACCACAGAGACTGGACGTTATACAGCATCCTGTTCACATAGAAGTGAAGCTACGTTGGTAAAGTTACTAAGCACAAAGCGACAGGTCTGTTCTTAAAATAGAAATTCAGACCTCGATAGGAAAAATTCACGACAACCGCTCTATCTACCCCTCGTCTTTCTTCATATCATTCGCTTCTTGATCACTTTTTTGGTGCATGGACAAAAGAAAAGATTTAGGGCCACACGTATGAAAACTGTCGAGGTGTAGACCTAGACAGTTTTCATACATGGCCCTAATTATTTTGCATCTACAGGCCGGCCCTGGGTTATGAACGGGATAGGGACTGAAGGTTTGTTCTTAAAATGAATTTGTATGTAAGTCAGAACAGGTATATTTTTAAAAATGTTTTCATTTTCGGATAGTGCAGGGAAGGATTTTTAAATTTGTTTTGCTGTCTTTGCCCTTGTTAAGAAGATTTCACCTAATTTTCACCTCATGTGCTGCTGTGGCATGCTGGAACTAATCGTTCCACAGCCACTATCTGCTGTGGAACTTGGAACTACAAGTGCCAGCATGCCCCATAAGTCTCCGTTTGTAACTAGGGGACAGATATAAGTCGGGGACTGCCTGTATTTTAGTTTCTTAGTGGTTTGATACAGATCTAGAATCAATATTTTTACTTGTCTTATGAATTTATGTATTTCTAATCAATAAGTAACCTCTTTATTGCTACTCCATTTTGTTATATTATATATATATATATATATATAAAATATATATATTATTATATAGTAAATATATAAGAGCTCAGTAGTTTTGTTTTAAGAAGAGCAGAAGTATCATCAACATCAATACGATACTAAAGTCCAAATCTGTTGATAGATGTAAAAATACTATGAGTGAATAGTAACTTTTAGATTTTGCTGAGATCATTGGATCCATTGGTTAATGCATTTTTTAAAGAATTTCCAAACAGATAATAAACTGTCAGATAGCGTAGAAGTTATTGACCAGGTAAGTGACCACTAGGTATACGTAAGGTTAACCAAAAGAGATGTTCACCATTGGGTGATAGCAGAGAAGGAGGGGATAAGACTTTGTCTTCAAAGTATTGGGATGACCAGAAAATGCTAAATGAGAGAGAATATGTCAATTATAGAATGGATGTTGGTAACAAAGTTCAGAAGAGATGTGAGAAAATGGGATCAGGAGGACAAGTTACCAGTCTCCAACCTCTCTTACAGGGACAGTGATGGAGTATTAGGGTATGTCTACATGGCATGGGTTTTCAGTCAGTTTTTCAGATGGTTTTAGGATTTGTAAACCATCTGAAAACTGACTATCAACCATCTCCGTAGATGTCAATAGAAAATCCGAGCTATAGTCTACACTGCTCGGATTTTCTGATGGATGGATTTCATACACAAAAACTGCCTAAAAGACTTAGAAAATGTCCATTCTTCCGACCAGTTTTTTTTAGCAGAAAATGTACTGTTCAGTGTTTAGGGGGACGGACAAATCCACAAACCCTCTAAATGTTGAAAAAATGATAAAATACTGGATTTCATTAATCAGAATCCAACCAGTATCTTCTCGATGTCTTGTAGCCATACCCTAAGATGGAACAAGAAGTTGGAAAACCATAAAACACTACACCCAACATACCAGTAAGAGTGGAGAACGTCCAGGAAGCCCCAACATACCAGGATCTGATCCTCTCAGACTGATCTCTCCTTCATCTTCTGCTTCTGGTCTTGTCCTAGATCAGATCATCTTGCTCTCCTGAGACACAAACCAGCGCCGGACTCTCAGAACCTCTGGACCAGAGGTCGAATTCAAGTCATTGCATTGCATCATTAAATATTTCATATTTGTAATTGTTAACAAAAATGAAAAGAATGGTATATTGCTTTAGTGTCAGGATGTTTTTCTTCTTACTCTGCAGATTTCTATCTCTTCCTGAGAGGAGATGTGAGTGTTTAGCAGTGTCTATTGTGGTGAGGTGGGCGGAGCCGGATTCTACATATGGTCACATATGGGGCGCATATACCAATATAGTATACAGTGATATCCAGTACATACCGGAGCCCTGAGCTGAACAGCGGATATGGGTGTTATTTATATACTTCTGCTTATGCAAGGTAAGAAATGTGACTATTGTTACATAATTTTTTTTAGTTATTATGGCAAAGACAAAAAAGATCCAAGATATAATCAAAAACATAGATTGATAGTTAGATAGATCTGAGATAGATAGATAGATAGATAGATTTCCTCAACCCAAACAATACCTGGGGAAGCTGGTAAGATTGTGTCATTATCCACAGTGAAATGAGCATGGTATCAACATGGGCTGAAAGAAGAAACTATTACTCCAAAAGAAACATTTAAAAGCCAGATTAATGTTTGCAAATGCACAGGAACGAAGACCTACATTTTTGGAGACATTGGGCCTGTGGTCTGACAAAACTAAAATTGAACTGTTTGGCAAAAATGACCATCATTAAAGTTTGAAGGAAAAAGGAGAAGCTTAAAGCCTAAGAACACCAACCCAACTTTTGAAAACATGGGGGTGTCAGCATCATGTTTTGGGGTTTTTTTGCTGAGTAGGGACTGGGAGCAATTTACAAAATAGATGGAACAGGGGGAAAAAGATTATGTGGCAATACTGAAGCAACATCTCAAGACACGAGCCAGGAAGTTAAAGCTTGGGCGGAAATGGGTCTCGAAGGTACTGCCAAACTGGTTACAAAGTGGCTTAAGGAGAACCAAGTCAATGTTTTAGAGTGGCCATCACAAAGCCATGATCTCAATTCTATTGAAAATTTATGGGCAAAGCTGAAAAGGCAGGTGCGAGCAAGGCGACCTACAAACATGACTCGGTTACACAAGTTCTGTCACGAGGAATGGGCCAAAATTCCACCAACTATTGTGAGAAACTTGTGGAAGTATATCAAAACGTTCGACCTAAGTCCTACATGTTAAGGGCAATGCTAGCAAATACTAATGAAAGGTATGTAAACTTTTGGCTTTGCAGAAAGTAATAAAAATGCCTTAAAATCCTCTCTCATTATTCTGCATTTGGCAAATAGAAATCATTTTGGTTCCTAATTGACCTAAAACGGGGAAGGTTTATTCTGATTTCATGGCTGATTGTAAGAAGAACCTGCAGATGGGGCTTCTTATATAGTGGATGGAAATTTCTGGTTTCCACTGTAAGTTTGGATGACCATTCTTCATAACTGAGATCTTCCATACCCCTATTGCTGTTGCTTTACTTTCTCCAGTTATTTCATATTATTTTTATGAACCAGTGCTCAAAACCAGCTGCAGCGGGACTTCATTTATGGGTTAAATAATACTTGTTTTCTTTACAAGCAATGGTGTTTATAATATGACAGAATTTGATGCAGCAGACTGGCATTGAGCGCTACATGGTTGACATCAACAACTGCACCCAGTATCGATCCATTCAGGATATGAAGAGCATAAATATATTTTGTCCTTTATGACATGTGAACTGACCTTTGTATAGGAATTATATCTTGTATTTATGTTCATATTGCATTAGTGCAATCTCCCAATGTCTGTGATGAATCTTATTCATTGTCTGGAGTCTTCTCCTACAGGAATAACTGGATTTATGGTTTTGTATCAGCCCCAGAACTTTGTATCCATGGATGTCAGTGGCTCTGCAGTCATCACTTGTGTGTCCAGTGAGGCTTTAGAAACTGGAGGTGAAATCTTCTGGTATCAGAGAAAATGGAGAAGCGGTGAAGACCCCGTCCGTGTGAAGTTATGCTTAAATGATAATGACAAACACAAATACGCCTGCAAGCATGAGAGCTACAACGCACGGCCAGCCTGGAGATCTACAATGTACAAACCAAGGACTCTGGAGTCTATTACTGTACATACAAATATATTTCTAATTGGAAATTTGGCAACGGAACAAATCTGATTGTTGGAGGTGAGGCAACATTGATTATGGAGTAAAGCTTTATTCTATGACTTCCATTTTTAGTCACAGTTTTATTCACCCCTTTAAACAAATCCACTTTGACTTTGTGATTGGTGGTAATGATCTAAGCACCAGCTGATGGAACCAGACTACACAGCAGCTTAAAACAGGAAACATAATCATTAGAAAAAGTCTAATCAAACCAGTGGAGATCAAAGCAGATCTTGATTCTACCTTATCTGATTTTTATATTCTATCAACTTTTTTTTAACCCAATGATGGAAATTTGAAGAGTTATTTGTTTTGTGACAGAAATATCTTAATATAGGGATACAAAAGTCTAGAGATTGGTAGCAATATTGTGTATTTTATTTTCTATCTGTTATCCTCTACTTAAACTTATAGACTAGTTCAAGGAGAGGTCAATTTAGTTAAAACGACAGGTCTGGTTCACTACCTTCTCCACCTTCCCATAAGAATAACATCTCTGTTTATTTTTACTTTTTCTCTTTTACATTCTATTAACTTTTATCCCTTTTTAATTCCTAAATCATATTTTTTATGTTTTATGTTAAAGGGATTGTCTCGCTGCAAAGATTAGCTTTCAACATGTTGGGATCACTAAATGAAGACATTTTCCAAATATATTGCGTTGTCCATCTTTTTTTTTTTTAAGGAGCTACAAGTGATTTTATCACCTTCCTGGCTCTCTCTGGTTCCCCTAGTTACCGACCTGTGTACTTCTCCCCTCTGCTGTTTGTTCTATCTGATAGCAGGGAGTGATGGCATTACACAGGTTACAGCACAGAACTCCAGACAGTGAGAGCTTGTTTTTATCTGATTTCAGACAAAAGACTAATTACTGTTTACTGAGAAGCTTCTCTGACCTCAGAGAAGGTAATTTAGCTAATCTAGACTGATAAACATAATAAACAGAGAAGTCTGAATACATGGGTCATATGCTAACTACAGACAGCTTGACCAGGAAGTGAAAGAGCAAAGCAGCACTATTTCATTCATGCATCCTATGAAACTTTGAGCTGAGACAACCCCTTTAAGTTTTGGATTATTCTATATCTATCTATATCGTTAGTAAAGAAATAGAGAAATTTATGATGGCAGAAGGTGGGCAGAAGGACGACTTGGGTTTATAGTCTAGTTGAGCTCCATAATTAGATACAGATCTATATATTGTGCGTTGTATGTCCATAGTTTCAGAAGCAAAATAATTAATCCTAAGTAATAGCTACTTCTGATATAATTGTTACTTTCCCAATAAATGTTGTAAGTGAGATCTTATACAGATGTGTGTCTAAACTAGCAACATGTCCATGTACTGCAAAACTGATAAGATCCCAAATAAGTTGTGTACATGTTTTCCAACAATGACACCAATAATATCACACATGGAAATAATAAAATTAGTTGAGTAAAATCTTGTGTATGACCATCTTCCATGATGACCCACTTACTAGAGGTTCTTCTTGTTCTGCTTGTTCTTGTTCTTTCATTGCTTTTCCTCCTACTTCTTATCCACCATTGTGTTCTTCCTCTTCTCTTACATTGTTTTCTTCATCTTCTCCTTTTAGGTCTTCTTCTCCTTTTCCTTCTAAATCTTCTAGTCAGAATCATACATACATATTCAAGGCATAATCTGATCACATTGATTTAATTTCTGTACTATAAATGTATTGAATGCTGCCACCATTTGATAATTGCAGACAGGTCGACCTCTAGAAGCTCCGTTCATGTTCTCCGTCATCTCCAGCCTCACCATCCTCATAGTCCCTTACATCTGGCTTGTGTAGTACTTGCAGCTCCTAATACAGTCCATCTATCCTGGAATATCTTGGGCACATATCATAATGGCAGGATTATCTCTAAGGAAGAACCAGATGGGACATGGACCGTGATGAACTTCATCTCACTTCCCACAGACAACTGGAGCCATGGGGAGAAGGTGACTTGTGAAGCTTGGATAACATCCACTCCTACCAGAGTCTACTGGGAAACACCAGAAAAAGGTAATAAATCATAGAAAATGAATAATATAACCAATGTAATTAAAAACTGATTGTGCCTCATCACTGAACCTCTATCATTATTTCAATTACCTCGTAATATCAAGATAAACCATCAAATAGCAGTAAAGCACCATAGACTCATGCGTCTAAATATAGAAGGATCTTATAGTCTCTAAATCCCCTCATTATATGATTGCAGATATCTATTCATTATATATTTTTATGATGGCACAACCTCTCCTTCTCTACTTCTTCTATAGTGGAAAATCTTTGTAGAGCAAGAGGCTCATAATATGGAAAGTTCATAGATTATTAGAGAGAGAACATTACTTTCACCCACAAATGAGATTGTAATTTACAAACTGCAATTACTGAATGATGAGATGTGGGCACATTGGTGGAGAAACGCCTTGTTTTATGCATAAAAATTGAGAATAAGTAACTTATTGTGTCTGCTATCCTACTCTCGATCATTGGTAGCTCAGTGGTTAGCACTAGTGTCTTGGGTTCATATCTAACCAATGGTGCTATCTGTATGGAGTCTGTATACTATCCCTATTTTAGTGTTGGGTTGCCCTCTATTCACAAAATATTTCCTGAAAGATAAACTATCCCTAATATGTGACTGAAAAAAGAAAGTAGAATTGTGAGATCCACTTGGGCCATGAACTGATGTGGATGGTCACAATACCCTGCCAGCGTTGCTGAATATGTCATTGCTATATAAGTAACAAAAATAATAGATAACCAGATTTTTTTTTCCAAAAAGTTGGTATTCTTTGAGGTATGGAGCAGACATTGATTGTCTTTTAATAATGGAATTTTATGTCTTAGTCCACTTTGCCTTCATGATAAAATGTTGAAGTCACCTCTTTGATTAGCAAGTTTCAGAGAGAACATAGACAAAATCAGGACCATACTGTAACTGGCATTAGCTTTTCTAGGCTGGTGATGAGTTCAGCTGTCCAACAGGTTCTGACCCAGCAACGAACATGGACATTGTATATAAATATCAAGTTTCATCTTTAAAATCTGGCACTGTGACCATTTTACAGATGTTCCCTATGGATATGTGGCCTCTAGATGTCAAGGTTTCCTGATACCAGTGGTGACTGCTGGGACTCTATTGGTGTTGACTTTGACGATTCATCTCTACAAGACTATGAAGCTCACAGGTAACAAATACACAACAAGGAATGGTAAAGATAAAATACCTATTGATTATCAGATATGTTGAATTTTCTAAAACCTGTTCTCGACACTGTATAAAAGAACTCAACTACATTATTTCCAGCTAATACTTAACATATTTTCGTTGAACACACCTGATACCTTTCATTTCACAAGTAAACGCAATCCAGTCTACAAATTGTCTTCATATACTCTTTATTGTATTTCAGATAATAAAGCTCACAATCCTGGTACTGAGGTAAGTTTCAGAAATATAACAGAATAAAAGAGTGGACCTAATACTGTTGCTGTCGTGGCGTCTATGTTTACTCATTGGCCAACTTTGGTCTTCGTTGACCAAACAAAACGATGATGATTTTGTACTCATTTTTAGGAGTGACCAGATATGAAATTTAAGAAAATCCACTTTTGTGCTATTTTAGGACCAAAGGATGAAAGTAATGGGGGGAAGGGGGTGTTCTTCTATTTGAATAAAAAATTTTAGTATACAGAGTAGTTTTCAACACCACCAGGTTTCATGGAAGGATAGTCTATTCTATGCCACCCTCAAAAATGGAATCCCAAGAAATACATTTTTTGTAACAAATTTACTATAGATGGATGAGAAAAGAACTATTAGAATAATTCCTGTAAGCAGCAGAGTCTAAAAATTCCTTACCATTCAGACTCCATGAAACATTGGATACCAAATTGGTATTGGTAGTACTGCTGTCAGGGCTCATGATCGATATTTTTGAAATATCCAAGAAAGGTGAAATATAAAACTTTTTAATGAGTGTGGAGCCCAATCTTGGGTTGAGTAGCCCTGAAATTATTTAGGACCCTGAAAAAAGAGATATCGGGTTAAGACATAAAATGAAAAATTTTATTGCTTTCAAAAAGCACTTTTTAGCTGTTAAAATCCTGGGGAAAATTCTCTTTTTGGTTTTTTTTCAGATAGGGTAGTAAATAGATTTCCAAATGTCCAGTTGAGATCAAAAACGGATATTAGCAAACATTATTGTTGTCAGGGGTTTTAAACTTATATGTCCTATATAGATGTAACACATCTACATAGGCTCAGAGTCAGTTGGGTGCACTAAAGCCAAGGTATTACTGTAATGTATTCTAAGGGACGATACCGAATTAGTGATTAAAATGTTTTCTTTTTTTCCAGGATGAAATTGCCTATAGTGAGTTGAATGTAAATCATCTTAATAGACTCAAAAAACAGTGAGATCCATGGGTGTTCATTATGCCCTGTCTATAGCAAAGTTAAGAGATTTGCTTGAAAAGATTTAATGTACCTATTTTTCTCAATAAAAATATTTTTTAAAAACTTGTATATTGTAAACCTTGTATATTATAGCAGGACCAAACGTGTAAGACACTAAAATGGTCGTTAACATTGTCTCGTGCAAATCTTCTTCTTACATTCCACTATTTCTTCTGATCTCCAGGGACCAGGATCTAGACCATACCTCAGGCCTAACTAGCCATGTCACACTACAGGCCTAAAGGGTAGCCAGACTTGATGACTACGCCAGGAGTGGCCCTAAGTCTCCAGATAAGACCTAACTATAGCCTCCCCCAGGTTTGACCACAATATAGGTTTTCTATATGGGGCTGAATTTCCTTCCACAGCCCGGAATATTTTCCAGAGCTATCCTCTCCCAGGCTCACCGTGCACTCATGAATAAATGACTAGTTGTAGCGATTGGGTTTTTTTTCCACAAATATATACTTGTGACCCTTCCTGTGCTATAACCTGTTGCCCTAAGACTGTGGACTGTGGATTGTATTTTCACTGTGAGAGGTCTCGAAGTGTAAAAAATCAGCAAAAATAGAAAAAAATGCTGTGAATTTTAAAATCCGCATTGTTAGTCAATTTCCCTCCTGAGAATTTCCCCAAAAAAAATGGATGAATTCTGCAGTATTTTATCCATTAACCTAATAAAATAATTTGCTCCGCCTGTATGTAATGCAGTCCCGTCTGGATTTATATACATTTCATAATATATATGCATTTTATTTTTTTAAAAACAGTTTGTTTTAGTGTGTTTTATGTGGTTACTGCCACCCTGGAATTTTTTTTAGTTTTTAATCATAGATAAAATACCTCACAGATACATAATACTAAATGGAAATTCGAAAATAATAATAAAGAACATAGGAATGTAAGAAAATAAGAAAAAAAAGTCTACATTGGCCCTCTGAGATTTTTTTTAAATTGGAAGTTTAAAGGGGTTGCCTCACTACATTGATTCATCTCACCTCAGTCCTGTTTTCTTGGTTTCATTTTAAATTCAGGGGCGTGTTTACTGACTTCTACTAGGTTGCAGTAGAAGCCAGGTCTGTAGCTATGGCAACCAGTACTGGCAGCCTATCAGGAGAGATCAAACAGGTCTGTAGCTATAGCAAGCAGTGCTGGCAGCCTATTAGGAGAGATCAAACAGGTCTGTAGCTATAGCAACCATTGTTGGCAGCCTATCAGGAGAGATCAAACAGGTCTGTAGCTATAGCAACCAGTGCTGGCAGCCTATTAGGAGAGATCAAGCAGGTCTGTAGCTATAGCAACCACTGTTGGCAGCCTATCAGGAGAGATTGAACAGGTCTGTAGCTATAGTCAACTAAGGAGCTGATGCAGTTGATGTAAGAGGGGATATCTAGGAATAGGTAGGACACTGTTAATGAGCACATATTGCAAAGTGACTTGTTTTTGTAAGATCTTTAACATAAAAAGCAGCAATCCTTGTAGTGAGACAACCCCTTTAAGGTGTAAATACCTTGTCCCAAGGGAATGATGAGACAAGTTCTTTAACTTCTATAAGCAGCAGTCAGCATAGTATAACATAATATTTTCTTAATAATTCTTAATAATAATAATTCAAGAAATTAATACAAATGTCCACTTGTGAGCCTACCATATTGTTATCTTGTCCAGGTCTCTAGTGAGTTCAGAACTGGCGCCCCTTATGGTGTAATACCTCACATAGTTTTTTTATTTTAATACAGATTTTTTAATTTTGTTTAAAAGCAACAAAAATAGTCTTATTTTAACACTTAATGTAATTTATGAACTCAGGTTTAACCACTGAAAGTGGACATTAGAAGAGCTTCCTGTTTACATGTAGATGAACTATAGAGCACTGCAAAGTTACAGAACACAGTGATATACACGTTTATAAAAAAACTAAAAATATCTCACCAACTTCTTCGTTCTGCTTATCACTTTATGCACTAGTTTGTATAAGTGTGTCATTTCCCAACAGTTGTAAAATAAATGACCATAAATAGTATACCAAAAGTTATCGACAGCTTTGTGATACATGAATGACGCCCAACAAGAGGACTTATATGTTCTAAGATGGGTGAGGAGTCCAATCCCCGAGACGCAGCTCTTCAGACAATGGGGGCGAAAGGTTCCACTTAGGAGTTATTTTTCTTGTGTCATTGTCTTTTGTCTTCTTCATTGGAGAGGGGGTCAGTCTCAATAATTACTTGATGGGAGGAAGATCTATGGCCAGGATCTCCCACTTACAATTTGGCCTTCTTCCACAAAGGTCATAAGTCCCAAAGTTAGTCGCTTTCCTACTGTATTTCTTTTACACTTACATGTGGGCTTCCTTCACTTTTGTATCAGTTGTTTGATGACAGGAAACTCAGTAGCTATGTGTGTCTGGACAAATAGGAAACAGCTCTGCGTTCAGCCCAGGAGATCAAAATAGACTGGTGACCAAAGTGGTTTAGCTTTTATAAGGCAGTCTTAGAAGCTGCAACCCTTCGGTCCTTATTCCCAAAGGTTGGAAACAGAGGTGGGGTGGGTGGGCATTGAGACTTACATTAGCGTAAATGAGGACAAAGAGTGACAAAGTATCCTGGTAGTTTTACAAGGAAAAGGGAAACAGTTTTCCAACTGGAAATGCTTCTGTTCAGTTGAAAAGAATAGAGACCACCGACAGCACAGGAAAAGCACAAACAAGCACAGAAAACATGAAGACTCAGGTAAGTCATTTGACAATTTTTTTCCCTTTTAGTTTCATAGACAACCTTTTGACAGGGCAATTCCAAATAGATGTTACAGGTTTCAAATTTGGGCCCAGAATGTATTGACTCCATCTAGTTGCATCTCAATTGTTATTTCTTTCTCTCAGGTTCCCCAGACTACAGGCACCTGGTGGACTATTTAAAGGGGACTTAAGTTGCAGCCCATTGCCTGCTGATTGAGGCTAATGTGGCTTCTATTCCTGATCTTGGCCTTAGACCTGATCTTGGCCTTGTTCTTGGCTGTTGTCCCTGCCTATTCCTTTGGATACTTCACCTGAATTTTGTCACCTGATACCTGTGGCTTTACTCCTGGCATTTACCATAGACTCTATTCCTGACTATGCTTCCCACTAGTCCTCTTGCCTGTTGCATCCTGACCAATCTTTTAATGAGGAACCTTGGCTCTGTTCCTGACTATTACTCCCTTAGTGCTAGTGCCACCAATCTCTAACCATTCCAGGGACCATGACCTGGATAGCTTCCGACAGCAAAGTCCATAACCTTCTTGTCAGGATAAGAGTAAAGACCAGTGAATCCCATAGATGCCATGCCTCAGTTTAGCAATTGCAAAAAAAGATTGTGGCTCAGAGAGGCCAGATCTCCAGTATATGACTCTAGCAGAGCCCACCTCTAATTGTGCCCCGCTAAACAGAATTAGGCCTCATGTACAGGAGGTCCCCAACTTACACTTTTCCGAACTGAGACTTATGGGGCATTCTGGCACTTGTAGTTCCATGTTCCATAGCAGATAGTAGCTGTAGAACGACAAGTTCCAGCATGCCACAGCAGCATATGAAGTGAAAATGAAATCTTATCAACAGAGACGCAGACAGCAAAACAAATATAAAAACACTTCCCTGCACTATCGAAAACTAAAAAAAAACCTTTTGTGCTGGAGTTTAATAAATTTATCTGTTCCAACTTACATACAAATTCAACTGAAGAACAAACCTACAGTCCTTATCCTGTTCATAACCCGGCGACCGTCTGTACATGACGGAGCTATATCATGCCCTGCCAGGTTTCCTATGTGGGTGAAGAAAATCTATTTTTTTTTCCAAGTGAATAAAAAAAAAGCAAAAACATGAACTGATAAATATATTATGTTCATTAATGTTTGATTTCACTGAATTTTTCAAACATTTTTTGTCCATGTTAATATGGATTGGATTTTATTCCATATAAGTATAAAAAAAATAAATACAAAATGTTATCTTCTCATAGATGCAAATGTCCAGCATTAAACTATGTTTTCTTATAAATGCTGTATGGAACAAAAAATAAAAAGTCAGAGCTTTGAGGCTGAGCCATCCCACTGACCGATGAGAGGTAGGCAACCCTACATGGTAACTTCCGTAAAAGCAGTTATAGAAAAAGACCAAGGGGTGTAAAATACATCGACTTCTAAGAAATTCTGCTTGGGAACAGACATGAACCTTATTCTCTTGCTCCTGGTTTCTAAAGGTAAGAACTTTCAAGCCACAACATCATTAACAATCTCCTGCCCTGAAATTACTTACAATTTGTGAGCTGAAAAAATACAACTATTTTGTTATTTCTAATTTTTTTGCAAATCCCTTTCTGTGAGTCCAACTTTTTAACTTTTGATTTTGTAACTGCATAGAGTTACGAATGCAATGATTCTTCAGTCTAAATTATTTTGATTGAACTTTTTGAAATTTTTTTGTTTTTTTTGTACCTGTTGTAACTAAAACTGACATATATGAAAAATGTAATTTTTATGCATAATGTAGCAATAGATATGAGTAATGAGTTTTATGAACATACGGATAGGAAACCTACAATTATTATTTGGGGCATTGCCCAGAACACCAGTTGTACACTACTGAAATACAAAAAAATGTAAGATTTGGTTCTTTTTGTTTATAGTTAGCATCAAGTAATAAACCAAATGGTGATGGGCAAATAAATTACTATGTAAAGTTCATTGTTGGAACATTCGGCATGCTATTCAAAATTGAATTCTGCTTGTGGAGTTTTAGGCTTCTACTTATAGGTAGCATAACAAAAGAGAATGGCAGATTTTTTGACCACAAATTTGCTGCAAATCCACAGCAACTATGTACCAAAGTCTACATGCACAATAAACATACTGATGTGGATTTACCATAAAATTTACCCTATTGAAAGATGCAAAATCATAGGTAAAAATCTGAAACCCAAATTGACATGCTGTGAATTGTAAAATCTGCATTGTGAGTCACTTTCCCTCCTGAAAATTGCCCCAAAAAATTTACAAAAATTTTTAGTATTTTATCCATTTAGCTAATAATATAATTTGCTCTGTCTGTATGCAATTTGGTCCTGTCTGGATTTACATACATTTCATAATATAAAACTGTAGGTTTACCAAAATAATGTATTTTATTTAAAAAAAAACAACTTGTTTGTTTTAGTGTATGTTATGTGGTTATTGCCACCCTGGAATTTTTTAGTTTTTAATCATGGATAAAAGACTTCACAGATAAATCGATACTGAATGGAAATTAGAAAACAATAAACAAGAACTTAAGAAAATAAGAAAAAAAACCTACATGGGCCCTCTGAGATTTTTTTAAATCGGGAATTTAAGGTGGCAAATGCCACAGAGTCAAAAAGTCCTTTGCCCTTATGTTACTTTCACGTGGTGCCCAAATGGTGAAATATGGAAGGATGTTTGCACAGTCCGCACATTGTGGATATGTTTTGGATGCCCTTGTGCCAAAATTCGTTTTTTTTACATATATTTTCCTTTTAATTAACCAAATTAAAGTAAAAATTAAAAACTTCCAAAATTGTTGCTATAAATTAGTGATAAGAGGAATATATGTTACCTTCTTCTATCAAATAATTATATAGTGCTCTTTCATATAGACTATGGCGATTATACAAGCTATTCGGAATTTTTTATTGTCTCTTTTTGTTTTGTTTTACTTCTAAAAATTCACAATATTTGATTCTTTAACACAATAAAGGCAACTGAAGCCACTGAGATCATTAGCGTTGATCAGATCTGAGGTACACTAATAGATTAACCCCACACAGAGCTGCCAACCATCAGTAAAGAAACTGAGGATTTGAGTTTAATGTCTGTAACAAAAAGTTGATATGTTTGTACATTTTTGCATTTGGGGTTATTTGTACAAGCTATTGTTCTACATCTGCTTGTGTTCATATAAGTAGCTGGGCTATTTACATACAAGTTACCTATGACATTGTATTATTAGCATGAACTTTTTGATAATTTTTTAGTTTTCTTCCATTTGTGTAACTATTTTTCTGTCGCTAATTTTTTTCTGAATTATCCCAAAAAAAGATGAAAATCAAACGGGCATCTGTGATTCCATATTTTTACAAATAAGTGAATTACATGAATGGTTTTCCTTCTAGTCGCCCATTAAATATTTCAGAGGACTGAAATGTCCCCTTCTACTTTTCTGTATCCCTTGTAATCTCCCCCATGACCTGGGTTACCTTATATTCAGAACTGGCTGTTAGCATTTCAGATGTGTTTTATCCATCTGTACATTGACTTGCTCATGCCATCTTTTCATTCGGTCCTAAGTGCTCAACGCAGAGGCCCTAAAGTGGCAGAGTTTGATAAAAAAAGGTTTAAGAACAAATCAGATTTGGGCTATGAGCAGGCTCGGACTGGCCCAAAGGGAATAGGGAAAACCACCGGTGGGCTCCTGAGCATAGCAGACCTGGAGTTGGTTTTAACTGGATATAAATCCTCTGCAGAGGCAAAAAAGCAGAGGAGTAGAGGCAAGAAACAAGATGCAGAGTATAGTAGGCAGGTGCAGTCATTTATAGTAGCTGTGGGAGGTCCACCTAAAATAAACTCCACCGGTGGGCCCAAAAACAGCTCATCCGGTTGGCCCCTAGAATCAACTCCACCTGTGGGCTCTAAGCACCCCAGTCCGACACTGGCTATGAGCTATATCCAGGGGCACTATCAGGACAGTACTGGCAGTACTCCTGTAAGGTGCCTGAATCAAATTTTATAAAAATAAGCCCTCTGATGGTGCAAGGTAGGAACTGGTATTAGCCAGGGGCCCCAGATGCTTCAGCTGTATGGGGACCTAAATTTACATTTGGCAGCCCTGGGTATATCATGTAGCCCCCATTATTGTACTGCATCGTACACAACTTGAGGTAGTGGATAATATGTTGTATGCCGCAACCAGGGAGTAGAGTCTGAGAAGTTCCCTGATTCTTCACCCTTAAACCCTCATGGGGATACAATTTTTTCCAATTGGATTGCCAGGCTTAGGGCCTTCAACATAGTCACTGATTGGTGACAAGTAGGTGGCATCACGTTGTAGATTGGGGCTGTAGGTCAGGATAGCCATGTGTCAATGCTGTGTAGACAACCCGAGATGGTAAGAAATGCTAATGATCTGGTACAGAGTCAGGAGATGATGTGAAGGTTGATAAAAGAGATATCAGGCAGTGAATCCTAAGGCCATGTTCACACGGCTTAAAATGGGCCGTATTTCGGTCCGTAATTACGCGCCGAAGTGCGCCAATTACGGGCCGAAAACGGCCCATTCATTACGGTAATTCACAGTTCTCATAGAGAACTATGGATTACGTCTCCTCCCCCCGCCCGGCGAATCCGCCGGGCGGGGAGATAATTCACCTGTCACTTTCTAGCGGCGTATACGCGCCGCTAGCAGTGATAGTCAATGGGCCGGCGAAGTGCCGGCCCCCTGCTTACTCCCCCGCTCCCGCCCCGCCCCCGTCCACACGGCGTAATTGCGGGGCGAAATTACGTCCCGCAATTAAGCCGTGTGAACATAGCCTAAGGGTCAGGAAATAGCAAGCTTTTATGTAGCTGAAAATAATAGACACAAAGCGAGGCAATACTGCAAGCAGCCAGCGTAACTAACATTAGTTAGAGGCAAGGCCTAAAGGGCATTGTCCCTGATATCATCATGGTTGCCAGGACCAGTGATCTGTAGTGCACCTCTTGGAAACTAAAAAGAGTAGCAGAGTATAGTAGCAGGAGGCAGCTCGGGCAGGGAGCAGGAGGGCGGCACTGCGTTGCATAGAGGTTACTAATTCTTTTGTAGTTTCATATCTTACATCTTAAATATCAAGAGTTGAAGTATTTCACATTAACACTGAATACATTTTGCAGTGATGTCTATTCCAATGATTCTGTATCATCCTGAAGATATCATATATGTTGATGCAAGGACTACGACAAAACTCTCCTGTATGTCAAGTGAACCATTAGAAGGAGCTACTCTCTTCTCCTGGTACCGAAAAAGAGCAATGGGAGGGAACATTTCACTAATCAAATCTTGTGTGGATGATGACAAGAATAAATATGTCTGCAGTAATGATAAAAATAAAGTGACATTGCAGATACATAACACACGGGCCAATGACTCTGGATTGTACTTCTGTACATACTATTATCAGCCTATCTCCATAATCTCCAATGGAACAATCCTGATGGTCAAAGGTAAGACCCATCCCATAGATTTACGTTCTCTTGGAAGTGCAGATGAAAGATATTATGAGCCACCAACTAGTAAAGAACAATTTTTGCATGGTCAGTAGACTGAAGGAGGGACTTATTGCTCCAAAAGTATTGTGGGTATAGAGTTTAGTAGTTCAACCCTCTTAAAGTACGCTAGTCAGGACTTCAATAGAGAAGAATTTAAGGGTCACAGTTTCTGAAAGCTTAAAAATGATAGGAAATGATCATGTTTAGATTTTCATGTAACTGAAGTCAAAATAAGACTCCTGAACTACCGCATTGTGCCAAGATAATAGAAAGCTCAAAATCATGGATAATATCCAAATACTTTGCAGTATATAAATAATATTCCATTACAGAGCTCATGAAATACTGTCATATGGTTCCCAAATAACACCCTGCTAAATTACACCTCTATAAGAAAGAGTACTAAAATGTGTGTTTACAGATGGGCGACTCTTCCTTACAGAGTCCTTTCTTGCTTGGCCTAAATCATTAGTCATGTTCCAAAGCTCGTTAAATGGATCTAGTGTGACTTATAGGAAAGCTATCTCCTAGAAAATTCTCTTCCATCTGGAGAAGAGCATGTAAACATATTCTTTGATTTTCCAAATACTTCTCAAAAAAGCTGAAACCAAGGGTAAGGCTACTGCTCCAGTATTTTGGATCCATTTTATGTCAAATAAAGTCCTTTTACCAGCTTGAATATCAGGGGGTAATGCACAGACTCGGACTAGCCCACAGGGGAATAGGGTAAAACCCCGATGGGCCCAAGGCATGGTAGATCTGGAGTTGTTTTTTAACTGCATATATAACCTTGGAAGAGGCAGAAAAGCCTAGAAGGAGAGGCAAAAAGCAAGAGGCAGAGTATAGGAAGCATGTACACTCATTTACAGTAGCTGTAGGGTGGGCCCCAAAAATAACTCCACCAGTGGGCCCAGAAACAGCTCAACTGGTGGGACCCTAGAGTCAACTCCACCTGTGGGTCTTAGGCACCCCAGTCCGACACTGGTAATGCATGAGATTTTGGCTTTTAACCTTAGCTCTCCAAGGAAGTCTTTGGAAGTACATGGAAAATCAAAGTCGAATCCAGCCAAATAAGCTGCACTAGACATGACGGAGATAAGGAAGTACAATACAATACAATACAATGAGCTATTTTTCTTACTTCATTCACTGCCTATTGAGATTACCTCTTGAGTTAATATCAGTGGGATTATATTGTTTATATGAATTATGGGAGCAGTAGAATTGATACTGTATACTGGGCGAAGGTAGGCGACCACCTAGGGAGCCACTTCATCCCAGGCAGAAAAGGAGGTGCAAGAAGGCCTGGATGTGGCTGAATTCTCCATTTGGGGGGCGCTTTGTGCCTTATTTGCCTAGGGCACCAGAATACCTTCCAAGCCCTGACTGTATACCTCCATGGCATGTATGTCCTTGATTAAACGACAATAGAGTATCGTGAAAAAAATGGATGAATGGGAAAAGTAATAAGATAATTATTTCTCATAGCTGAAGAAAGATCCACCACTAATGATTCTGTCCATCTCCTCGGTCCAATCGTGCATCCTCCTTTTCATAACCATCTGATGCTGGCTTGTGTGGCACTTGAGGTCAGTCCCATAGTACGTATAACCTGGAACATCTCTGGGAAATTTTACAAGGGCAAGACGACCTCCATTAAGAAATCAGGTGGAACATGGACTTTCATGAACATCTTCTCATTTTCTAAGGATACAATGAACATTGATAATCTGGTCTGTAAGATCCAGTTCATCTCTACTGCTCATGTGATCGTCCAGTGCCAAATACCAGGTAAGACAAATGACAAAACTTTGACCAATCTTATCAAAATCACCTAACTGGCTTGTTATGGGCTAACCAATGAAAGTGCTAAAGACACCAAATAAAAGGTTAAAAAATGTAATGCAAACAACGCCTTTTGTTGTGACAAACTTCTTCCAGTTACGAGAAAGATCAAACTGGATTTACTGTGTAAATAATGTAATATCGGTTATAATATACTCATAACAGAAAAATAAAAAACAATCTCTTATGGACCACATAGAAGAAATAGGTATAGTTATTAGGGTCACCTTGAGGTTTTCATTTTCACTCCTCATAATACCAATACACGGTGTATTTTTCAGTCGATTTTGTTGCTTGACACCTCTGTTTCTTGGTAAAAATTGTAGTTTTAGAAGAAAACATGTTGAGGCAATTTTCTAGTTTTTTATATTTGAGAAAAACTGTGCAAAAAAAGAGCAAATTTAAAGGTTTATTAAAGTGTTCTTTGGATTATTATAGTTTAAAAAATATAATATAGGTGCAAGGCCCTGGTTACAGAGGATACAGAGAAGGGAAGTAGTCACAACCAGGTATTTGTATGCAATACTCTGTCATATGAAAAGACACCGCCATTATGATACTAATTTTTTTTATTGAATTTTTTTTCATCATGACATAGGTTACCATGTTATAACATATTAACCCCTTACTGACATTGGACGCATGAGTACGTCCTGATGCCGGAAAAGGGCTTTGCTAATTGCATCGGGCGGTTACAGCGCAGGATGGAGCCGCCGCCATTCCGCGCTGTTTAACCCCTTAGACTTCGCGGCAAAGATGGCTGCGGCATCTAAATCAATGAGAAAAAGGGCCCAGATCACTTAACATGGCAATTGGAAGCCTTGTGAAGGCTTCCATAACTGCCATGTTTTCAATGTCCCCACTTCCGGCCCCAGGCAGGAAGTAGGGAAAACACCATATTGGTACACCCTAATGCATTGTATATACAATGCATCAGGCTGTAGAAACTGTCGCAACCCCTATTGGTGAAGCACCTAAGGGGGACTCAAAGTTAAAGCAAAAGAAAAAATAATAATTTTAAAGTGTAAAAAAATAAAAAAAATTAAAAGTTCTAATCACCCCCTTTTTGCCATTTTACAAATAAAAAAATAAAAAGTTACACATATTTGGGGCCGTCGCGTCCAAAAAAGTCTGATCTATTAAAATAACATCATTTATCCCGTAGAAAAAAAAAATGCCAAACTCCAAAACTGAATTTTTTTGGTCATTTCACGTCCCCTAAAAATTGGAATAAAATTAATTTTAAAAGTCCCATGCATTCCAAACTGGCACCAATAAAAAGTACACTTCAGCCCCGCAAAAAATGCCGCTCACTCAAGTCCGTAGGCATTAGCACAAAAAGTTATTGGTCGCAGAAAATGGCGCCGCCATGCAAGTTTCAAAAATAGAAAATGTTTGGATTTTTTTTATGGTACCAAAACATAACGGGAACGGAAAATGTTTGGTATTGGCAGATGCATATCAACCTGCAGAATACAGAGAATGCATCATTTGTACTGAAGATTGAACGCTGTAAAAACAAAACACCTGCAAACATGGCGCAAGTACTTTTTTCTCACATTTTGCCCCACTTAGAATGTTTTTTTCAGTTCCCAGTATATTCTATAGTAATATGAATACAACCATTAGAAAGTCCATCTTGTCCCATAAAATAAAAGCCCTCATATCTCTATGTAGGTGGAAAAAGTTATGGCTCTAGGAAGGCAAGGAGGGAAAAACGAACGTAAAAAAAAAAAAAAAAAAATAGGCAGCGCCGTTAAGGGGTTAAATTTTTAGACATAAAAGCTATACCTTAACATTAGGCACAGTCATTGAGGAGTCCTGGCAATGCCATTTAGGCTCTTGGTTGTCCAAACACAAAGCATACCCTGCTAACCAACTTTTCCCGGAGAGTCATTACCAACTTTACGGTTTGTACTTATGACCACATCTCAAAAATGTGATTTTTTTTACATTTTTTTTTAAATACTTAATGTTGATCATCTCTTAGGTTCAAATCAAGTAAATTGTCCAAGTTACCTAATACCAGTCCTAAGTTTGGGTCTTCTATTGCTGTTGACTTTGTCTGCTCATCTCCTGTGGATCCACAAGCGAACAGGTAATAAATATATACCTATGGGTGTTGAGATGAATTTTTGTAGCTAACGTTGCACATTCTGATCAGAGACTGCAAAGGTCTGTATTGGGTCCTGTTCTTTGTAATACATTTGTAAGTCATATAGAAGGAAGTTTGATAGGAAGGTCGTAATATGGTTAATCGCCTCTTTCCATAACTCCTATAGGGTTCTATAGAGGGGCAAATTACTTGACCATTGCTCTATACAAACTCCCCTTCACCATTTGTGTTGCCCAGTGGATAGGGGGCTACATTTTATATAATTCCCAATAATATACAACTCATGAAATGTATGAATATGAAAATGGAGACGACTTCTATTTCATCTTCACTATCTCAACTATTTTTCCAAGACTTTTATTGAAAACGATCATTGTGCTGAATTCCAAGGCCATAAAAATGAATATTTTTTTACTTCTGTAGACCGCCTCGGTTATATTTCTACAGGAATGTTTAATACATTTGTCTTTGTGAAACTGATTGCTCCTATACATTTTGACAAAATTCAGATGTGTCCCAGATACACGTGAGAAGATAAACCTGTGATTGTCGGTCACCACTGATGTCCAGAATTATTGGACTCTATAGAAAGCTATAAAAACACTAAGGGCCTCATGTATAAAACTATCTAGGTGTAAGACTTGCCCATGGCAACCAATCAGAGCTCAGCTTTTAGTTTTCCAGAAATATGAAATATATGAAATGTAAGGTGAGCGCTGATGGTTGCTATGGGCTCTGGTTTCTATGAGCTCTGATTGATTGCTATGAGCTCGGATTGGTTACTTTGAGCTCTGTTTGGTTGCTATAGGCTCTGATTGGTTGCTATGAGCTCTGGTCGGTTGCTATAAGCTCTGGTCGCTATGGGAGCTGATCGGTTGCTATTGGCTCTGGTTGCTATGGGCTCTTATCGGTTGCTATGAGCTCTAATCGGTTACTATGGGCACTGATCGGCTGCTATGGACTTTGATTGGTTGCTATGAGCTCTGATAGGTTGCTATGAGCTCTGACTGGTTGCTATGAGTTCTGGTTGCTATGGGCTCTGATTGGTTACTATGGGCAACAAAGAAAGTCTTAGACCTAGACAGTTTTCATACATGAGGCCCTAAGTGCACAGTGTCAAAGGATGTAATACAAAACTGTAGACATCTTTTATTATTAATCACATTGCTCAAAATTTTCAAATCAATTTAAAATTCAACAAAATTTCTCATTCAAATTAATAAATCCTTCTTCATACTGCATCAGATTTTCTAAAATAATTTTTAAACAATACTGAGAGGGCTTTGTGATTGTATTCACGTGTGGTCCAAGGCGACCTTCTCACACATATCTGTGACATGTCAGGAGATAACTTTACTACATTCCTACTGTGCCCTACAAGGGGAAGGCGATGTTTGGGGTCAACCTGTGCTCTCCCTGCTCCTACCCCTGCTCTGTGCTGCCTATTTTATCCAGTTCAGACAGAACAGATATTTTAAGAATTTCAATTGTATTTTGTTCCCAATATTTATTTTCTAGGTCACATCCGCAGTATTTCCAGGGGCAAAAATGGGAGTCAGGTAAGGATTCCGAATTTGCCAAAATATAAGACTATTAAATACCTATGCTGATGCCGTTTTGGCTCCACAAATTTTATTCCACCTAAACAACTGGGGTAAAATTAGACCATAAGTTGCCTGTTGCAACACATACATGCAGAATTTAAAGGGGTTGTCTCACTACATTGATTCGTCCTGTTTTCTTGGTCTCATTTTGAATTCAGGGGCGTGTTTACTGGCTTCTACTAGGCTGCAGTAGAAGCCAGGTCTGTAGCTATAGCAACCAGTGCTGGCAGCCTATCAGGAGAGATCAAACAGGTCTGTAGCTATAGCAACCAGTGTTGGCAGCCTATCAGGAGAGATTGAACAGGTCTGTAGCTATAGCAACCAGCACTGCCAGCCTATCAGGAGAGATTGAACAGGTCTGTAGCTATAGCAACCAGTGCTGGCAGCCTATCAGGTGAGATTGAATAGGTCTGTAGCTATAGCAACCAGCGCTGACAGCCTATCAGGAGAGATTGGAAAGATCTGTAGCTATACAACCAGTGCGACCTATCGAGGTCAAACAGGTCTGTACTAAACAACCATGGCACCTATAGGGGAGATTGAATAGGTCTGTAGCTATAGCAACCAGTGCTGTCAGCCTATCAGGAGAGATTGAATAGGTCTGTAGCTATAGCAACCAGTGCTGGAGGTCTATCAGGAGAGATGGAACAGATCTGTAGCTATAGCAACCAGTGCTGGCAGCCTATCAGGTGAGATTGAATAGGTCTGTAGCTATAGCAACCAGTGCTGGCAGCCTATCAGGAGAGATAGAACAGGCCTGTAGCTATAGCAACCAGCACTAGCAGCCTATCAGGAAAGATTGAACAGGTCTGTAGCTATAGCAACCTGAGTAGCTACTGCAGCCCATACAAGAGGGGATATCTAGGAATAGGTAATAGGTAGGACACTGTTAATGGACATATATTGCAAAGTGACTTGTTTTAGCAAGATTTTTAACATAAAAAGCAGCAATCCTTGTAGTGAGACAACCCCTTTAAGGGAATGGCGCTCAATTGAAATACCATGCTCAACCCATGAATAAGAGGGGCACTACTGATTGTTTTTTCTAATGTCAGATCTGGGTCTGGTTTGGAGTCATTTTTCCTTTTTTGCAGCTACTGGGTAAATATGTGCAGACAGAAAGCGCATGGTCAGTTAAAAAGAGCCATTAAAGGTAGGTAAACAAGGGGCCAAAAAGCAGAGTCAGTTTTTGGGGAGCAGGCAGGAAAAGGGTACCCATAAAATCAAGGTTTGTGAAAGTCAGTGGTCGCTGCACAATAGAGCAGAGTCAGTTTTGGGGAGCAGGCAGATATATATATGGTTTGGAAAGGCAGAGTGATAGGTGCACCCCCAAATTTGAGCAGAGTCAGTTTTGGGGAGCAGGCAGGTATCATAGGTGAAAGGCATTGGTTGCTGCACAACAGAGCAGAGTCAGTTTTGGGGAGCAGGCAGGTATCATAGGTGAAAGGCAGTGGTTGCTGCACATTAGAGCAGAGTCAGGTTTGGGGAGCAGGTATCATAGGTGAAAGGCAGTTTGTGCCAAATTCTCAATAAGTTCATTATATATCCATATGTTATGTATTAGGTTATTTTTTTAATGGCAGTAAAAGGCATAGAGTATACACACATAGAGCCGGATACATGAGATGAGAGCATCCAATGGACTCCATTGACTTATCATTGAGCATAGTCAGTGGTCGCTGCACAATAGAGCAGAGTCAGTTTTGGGGAGCAGGTATCATAGGTGAAAGGCATTGGTTGTGCCAACATGCATTTCATTTTTTTTTTTTTTTTTTGGGGAGCAGGCAGGTATCATAGTCAGGTGGAAGCCAGCGGTCGCTGCACAATAGGCGTCAGTACAAGTAGGAGAGTCACGCTTCATTACAAGCTGAGAGCACAATAATCTTGCAAGGAAGGAAGTGAGTGCAAAACTGGGCTTAAATAGGATGTTCAAATAGGAAACAAAAGGGTGTAGCCAATCAAGAAATCAGTAACTGGAACTATAGGCAAGGGCTAGACAATTTCACACAGACACTGTCCGAGAGCTAAATAGTCATTTGGTAAGAGCAGCCCCTGGACGCATGGAATTCGGTTCAAGTCCTGACAAGATTGCACTACCTTTATTAAATATAACCAACCAGAAAAACGCTCATTCACAAATGTATTAAAAAAGTAATACAAATAGGGCTTAATGATGCACAAAATCTAAATATATGACAAAGAAAACCAAATGTGCTAAAAGTAAATCAAATAAATGCAAAATATATCCAGAGAAATATATTTCATAAGAAATATTTAAAACACTAATATTAAAAAAAATCATGATATAATAGGTATTAGCAGAAAAGGAAAAATAGTACATAGCGAATGTGGCACTGACTAATCAGGAAGGCAATTCATAAATTTACAGTGTATATAAAATGATGAATTTACAAGTGCATAAATGATATATCATGTATAGAAACATAGGCAGCACGTTAAATAGATACAGTATGTAGTTAATACATAAAAGTCAAGTGCATCAGTGCCCAAGACAGTTACCCACACGTTTCGCACCTCTTCTTTATCTTGGGTAATTCATTATTAAATATATATCTCTTCACACAAGATGTCAGATACGGGGTACCAGTCACTTAGTGGACATTGACTTGGTATTGAAATGTGTAGCTATGAGGTAATGAGATTTCTTTACCTATTATAGTGACAGGGCTCCTCATAAAGATGTTAGTTTGTGCCAAGTTCTCAATAAGCTCATTCTATATCAAGACACCATGGAGTAAGCCAGTCTTTTAACCCCTTAAGCCGAACACCTGAAAAGTAGTTAATGACCAGAACATTTTTTTAGTTTTTGCCTCCTTGCGTTTCAACAGTTGTAACTTTTTTATTTTTTCAATGGCGCAGCTGTATGAGCCCTCGATTTATTTAACATGAGTTGTACTTTATGGGGGAATAGTTTAAGTTCACTTATAAATAATTTCAGAATTTTTGGAAAAAATGTTTACTTTTTTTTGTTTTTTTACATTTTTTTTTTACACCATTCACATTTCACACTTAGTAACACTTAGTAAATGTTAGATTAATTCTCCAGGTTATTATGGTCATGTAGATGCCCAATATGTGAAGGTTTTTGTGTGTGTAATGTATGCACAATTATTTTTTATTAAATATTTATTTTTATTTTATTATTTATATTTTATTTTTTTTTTTACATTTTTTGTTTTTTACTTTTTTAAAAAAAATTCCATAAAGGGAGAAATCTGTTTTTTTTAATTTTTTAATTTTTTTACACTTGGTAATGTATTAGCATATTAATTTTATGCTAATACTTATAATCAGTGTCAGTTTGACACAGGCATTGATCGGGGACAGCACACAGTCTGCCCGGGAGGTTTTACTGTAGGGGTCACCCAGGGCTGACTGTGCCGCCGTTCCCCGGGCTCTGTCGGGTCCCCGGGTTGGTTCCCCCGACACCCGACAGACCCCAAAAGGGAAACCGGAACCCTTTGGGAATTGGGGGGCCACCTGGAACCGGGTGGGGGGGGAAACTGGCGGCAATCAAAGGCTCCCTAAATTTAGCAAGAGGGACAAGGGGTTTGTGAGGCCCCTTCCCTCGTTTACTTATTGGGGTTTTGAAAAAATTAAAAATTTAAGTGGGGAAATTTTTTTTTTTATATTTTTTTTTAGGAAGAAAGGGAAATTACTTTCGCCACCCAAGGTTGAAAACCTTGAAAAACCATTCTTTCAACAAACCAAAGGAAAAAAAAGTCAAGGTTTATAATTTTCCCACTAACCCCTGTCCTTAACCTTCTTTTTTAATAAAAAATTTTTTATCCAGAAAATCCTTGTTGAATTGTTGTTCAGCACTTGGGTCCCAATATCATTATCAATAACTGTGATCTGTGGTCTCCAGAAAACCATGGATGAAACCATGAGCTCCAAGAAAAACAACCCAAACTTGCCTATTATTGTACTTGGCTATGAATAGAATTTCTTAAAGGGGTTGTCTCGTTCCAGTGTTTGGCATCCGTTTATGCTGGTTGCTAAGCAGAGCTGATTCACTGATTGTTGTCAGTGAATGTCTCTCTTTCTCTCTGTCTCTCTCAGTGCACACGTCCCATTGTGCGCTGCCATCCGCAACCTATTCCCTGCATCTCCATCACATGCACGTTCTCGTTCACGACCTGGGTGGAACACAACTCAGCCGACAGCCACTAATCGTTCATCTGGGCGTAACCCGACCTGGGCTCAAACTCCGTTGCTAAGCACAAATTAAACAGCCTGTTCTCTTAAACCATAGCATTTTGCTTATGGTAACCTAGGACGGGCATGCTTAGATTTTTGGTCCCCTCATTTTAATCTATGATCATCTTAGCGAGACAACCCCTTTAAGATTATGAGATCTTATGACTTGTTGTTGGGTTGTGCATATATCTGTGTGGGATCTTTTATGGTAAACTATGGAGATGCAGTCAGCAGATAAATCCATTAACTATACAGAAAATATTATAGTAACTTTTCTTACTTTTGTATTCTGAAAAATTAATAAAGAGCAATAAATTTGAGATATCCTTTATATTCAGCTATGTAAGGGGTTGTTGGAACTTGTAGGCCCGTCATTATACCAAGTCTTTGGTCCACAAGAAGATCCTTTGGTGGGCCAGACTGTTTTCCCCCTCCCCCCCTGATATATATATACGCAGTCATAACGACAACATGTTTGTAGTCAAAGAGGTTTCTTCCTGTCATGAGGCCTACCTACCGGTGAATGTTCGATCCTTTTGGTTATATGTGCATTTGACACATGGCTGTGGAACCTAAGAAGCACATGACTTCACCCTTAGGGCTGGTTCACACGGATTTCGCCCACAATTACGGCTCGCCGGCCCCATAGACTTTCATTATCCACGGCGCGTATCCCGCCGGGATAATGTGCATGTCACTTTCTCCCCGCCCGGCGGATTCGCCGAGCGGGTTTGGAGAGCGGAATCCACAATCTCCCATGGAGAACTGTGGATTACCGTAATGGCTGGGACAGATTCCAGCCGTATTGCAGCGCAGTATGGCGCGCAATACGGCTGCAATCCGTGCCCAAAATAAGCCGTGTGAACGGCCCTTTAAACGGACACATGGAGGTTTGGGCTTCCAGGTCACTAACCTTAGTGCAGTCTCTTGTATCGAAACTGATTTGCAAATACATGTGCTAAACCTGTAGGCTCCACTCAGGACTGGGACAAGGTATTCTGGGGCCCTATGCACATAGAGCCCACCAATGGAAAATTCAGCCCCATCCATGACTCCTTGCGCCCCTTTTCGCCCTAGGGCCTTTCCACTACCCTGAGTATCTTATTATCTTCATCAGGTTGGGTATCTTGGGTAGAAACATATAAGAGATGGGATGACTAGGTCAGGTTTTAATATGGGATGTAGGTGCCTCGTGGTATAGAATTGCAGCACTCACTGAGCACAGTGTCCATCCTCTTACTGTCTATTGAAGGGTGCAAGAGAGCTTCTTATTTTTTTGCTTTGTTAGTATCTCAACCATTGGTTCATTAAGTCTTTCCCTCAAGACCTCAACGTACGGTCATTTGAGTCTATTTGAGTCAAATCATGGTTAATCTAAACAAAAATTATAGCACCAATAGAACTAGTAACATAAAAAACAGCATTATTAACATGGCTGATAAAACAGTGAAGTGGGTCCTGATTTCTAGTCTTACATTTTTGCTAATTAATTTTTTTTCCACTCAGCCCATCACAGGATGTCACACCTCTGACCATAGAGCAGTGCAAGTCAAAGTGGAACAAAAAGTATAAAAATAACATTTCTTCTAACTACAGGAAGAAAACTGCGTTTCTTGTATACCCCCATAAAGATGTAATTAAAGGAAAATTCTAGAAATTCCAAAATACAGGAAATCGGAAATTTTTAGAAATTTTTAACGAATAGTTACCAGTGGATTTGCATAGGACTGCAGGTAAAACTATTGCAGCCCAAATTTTTTCATGGACAATCAAAAAATGGTTTGTTTGGGGCGTCTTAAAAATTCTATGCGCTGCCCAGCTGCAATCAGGAGTATATCCATACATTTATTCTGTAGGGTGTAAATACCTTTAGTTAGTTTGGGGTAATCTTTTTGGCCATCATGTATAAAAGTGGTTGCATCAACAAAGTGTCTAACAAATGCGCCAAACAGGGGCTAATTTTTGGCATAGTATATTGCTGCATGTCCATGCACATTTCTAATGGGCTTAAAGGGGTTGTCTCACTACAGGGATTGCTGCTTTTTATGTTAAATATCTTGTAAAAGCAAGTCACTTTGCAATATATGTCCATTCCCATGTCCTACCTTTTCCTAGATATCCCCTCTTGTATGGGTGTTGCTCTCGGTCGTATGCACAGCCCTTTTGTCTCCCCGGGTGGCTGCAGTGCGGGTCATAAGTACAACCTGTTCTATCTCTCCTGAAAGGCGCCAGCACTGGTTGCATAGCTAAACCTGTTGACCCCTCTAAAAGGCTGCCAGCATGATTGTTTTAAAGCTAAGACCTGTTGACCCTCCTGATGGCGTCGCACGGTTGCTAAGCACGACTGTTTGACTCCCCCCTGCTGCCAAACACGGTTGTAAGTACAGACCTTCTAAATCTTCCTGATAGGCGCCAGCAGGGTTTTGCATAGCTACAGCCCTGTTTGATCTCTCCAAAGGGCTGCCCAGCAGGGTTGATAGCTACAGACCTGTTTTATTCTCCCCTGATGGGCCCAGCATGGTTGCTATAGCTACAAAACCTGATTGACCCCTTTATGGGTGCCAGCACTGGTTCTATATACAGACCTTTTGATCTCTCCTGATAGATGCCCATGTTGCTATACTACAGACCTGTTTGATCTACCTAAAGGCTGCTAGCACTGATCGCTATAGCTACAGATGGCTTCTACTGCAGCCAGTGGAAGCCACTAAACACACCCCTAAATTAAAAGTAAAACCAGAAACAGGACTGAGGTAGATAATGAATTAGTGAGAAAACCCCCTTTAAAGTTCTTTCTATACATTGCCATCGGGGCGTGTCAAGGGGTGTGTGGCCATGTTGGAAAGTGGGTTTGTCTATGATGTGTCCCACTGCGCAGTGAAATGCAACAAAATTCTGGTGTAGACAGTAAACCAAAAAGAACAAACTGGTCTACAAAGTTAAACAAATCTAAATCTGCACCAATTTATCAATCAGCATCAGCTACGGTGATAAATCTGGTGCATTTTTAGATTACTTGTTTAAGTTTATGTTGTCTAACTTTTAGACAGCGATAGTAAATAAGGGCCAGGGTTTTTTTTCTGCAACTGGAGGCGGCTTAATAGTGAAGACTGAATATTGATCGTTGTATGAGATATGTTTAAGTTTAAAGGGGTTTTACCACAAAGTGAAATTGAAATGGGAAGTTTGCAAATTAAATAATAAAAAATTTTCAAAATTCATCATTATTCAAATTCTGTACCATTTTTGTTTTAGCTGCTCCCCTTTGTGATCCCTAGTGTACAGCTGCTCCAGGGGATCGACTAGGACCTAGAAAATCCTCATCCTGGGCCCCGGCCAGAACTCACCTTTCCTCTTTGTCAGCTCGTCATCTCTTCCCCATTAGTAATCACCATACTCACTGCTGAGGAGTGTTCAACCTCAGATGTTCTTCTCTCCTGTCCTTTGTCCTTAGTAAATCACACACATCACTGCTGGCGATGATCAAACCCCAGGTGCGTCTTTTTCCCCCAGGTCCCTGTATCCTTTGTAATCATACACACAATGCTGGGCGAGTTTCAACCCCAGGTGCTGTTTTTACTCCCGTCTCGTACTCCCTTAGTAATCAACCCACCCCCTCTGAGCGAGTGTTCAAACCCAGGTGCGTCATTTTACCCCCATCCTCTGTACTCCTTAAATCCACACCACCACTGCTGGGCGAGTGTTCTCCCCAGGTGCTGTCATTCTACTCCCCTCCCTTTTTATCCTCATTTAAAAACATACAATCATGCTGGGCGAGTGTTCAACCCCAGGGCGCATTTTTCTCTCGTCCTCTTACTCCTTAGTAATCACACACACTCAATCTGGCGAGTGTTTAAAACCCCGGGGCTGTCATTTTACTCTCGTCCCCTATACTCCTTAGTTTTTGTTCAAACAGGGCAAAAAAAAAAAAAGGAAAAAAAAACCCAATAGGTACGTGCATTGAGAAAAAAAACAACGTTTGGCTTTTAAAGGGGATTTAAACCGGACCCATGCTGAAGGGGAGAAAAGGAACCATCAGCTGCATTGCAGCTACCAATCTCATTACAAAAAACAGCCTTTTTTTGACTAGGTGAGCCACGGGGGAAAGGCATGGTGATGTAAACCCTGCGGGTCACTTATACAGTTCAAACAAATCACACACCCCCCCTTTTCAGCAATTGAAAGCTGAAGAGGAAAAACCAGGATAAAAATCCCTTCATGGTAAAACCCCCTTTAGCTTTAGATTGAGATTTAGCTTTTTTTTAATTTCTATGAAATGGTTAAGTAAATATTGGGGCCCACATGTTGAAAATGTCGGTCTACAACTTCTTTGTTGCCATGAAACCAATCAGAATCATAGCAACCATCAAGCCCCCCTTTCATTTCTATAGTACTCTGGAAAAATTAAAAAAGGGGCGCTCTAAGGTTCTAGGGCAACAAAGTGAGTTTTAGATCTAGACAGTTTTCCTACATGTGGCCCTAAATTATAAAGGGGTTGTCCATAGATTAGAAAAACATGGCCACTTTCTTTCAAAAACAGTACCATCTCTATCCCAGGATGTGCCTGATGCTTCAGTGGAGCTGAGGTGCAATACCAAGCACATCCTGGGACAGAAGGGGCGCTGTTTTTGATAGAAGGCAGCAATATTTTTCTAATCCTGGGCAATCTTTTGAAGAATCTGGAATTAAAATGGGGTGGTGGGGGGAGAGGGGGCGCCGGGAGCAACCTTGAAGAATATATTTACAGCTCCCTATCATGCAATGCTTATATCTGGGGGGGCCCCCGTTTCATTGCACAGAAAAAGTGATTGTGTTTTTGAGATGGAGGAAACCCCTAACCGTCCTGCAGTTTTAAGGGGCCCTTACTGACCCTGATGTATGTATTATTGCATTTTTTTTCAAACCCAAAACCCCCACAATCTCACGTAATGAGGGACGATCTTAAAATGTTCTCAAAACACTGTATCAGATATACTGTAGATGATAGGTGTCAACTCTATGAATGCGTGTTTTTGTGTTTTTTAAGTTGTACTTTTCTTTTGGTTTTCTGCCATGGAAAATTCATTAACCAGTGGACGTCCTATGATTATTCATGATGATCCAAACACATTTGGTTCATGTAGAACCTAGGTTCTCAATCTCTGGTACATAAATAATGTTCTCATTAAGGTGCCTACAAGACATTAAGGGCCCAGAACCAATTCTTAATTGTGGTACATGACAATGTCCTATATTACGGCAGGAACAAAATTTAAAACATCCTTTATTAATTTTTCCTTTAAAAAATTTGTAGTTCACAGTACACTTGTGTTACTTTCATTTTGGATGGTAGAAATGCCGCGACCCGGGAACAGGCAACATCCAACATGAGCGTTCCCAAACCCCCGCTTGGGGAGAAATGTGGAGTGTAACTGGTGCTTGAGAAAGGGGAGGACTTTCCCCAAAACGTCGTGCAAGCTCACCTCGGCCCCACCTTCTGGTAACTCCCCGATTCCCCTCCAGAAGCGGAGGGGTTTGGAGACTGCTCATGTTGGATGATTGCCGTTTCGGTGCGCCATTTTTACCCCCAAAATGCAATTTAAAACTAAGTGTCATGTGAACTCAATTTTTAAAAACATATATTTAAAAAACAGATGTTTTAAAGTTTTTTCCCGGTATATAATGCATCAGTTCGGGGTCAGGGAAACCTCCTCAGTGAGGACTATTTGCCACCGGGTTATACTTTATATTATCTACCGAAAATTTCAAAAAAAATGTTTTGTCCTCATCCAGGGGCCTAAAAGGCATTTGGTTCACTATCCCTAATTCTCAGTTGTGGGAAAATTAATAATGTCCTAACAAGGGGCTACAAGGTCATCTAGAACCTAAGTTCTCAGTCTGTGGTACATGACTAATGTCCTCATCCAGGTGCCTAAAAGGCATTTGGTTCATCTATCACCTAAATTCTCAGTCTGTGGTAAATTAATAATGTCCTCAATCAAGGTGGCTACAAGGTCATCTAGAACCTAAGCTCTCAATCTGTAGCAAATGAATAATGTCCTCAGCAAGGTGAATACAAAGCATTTGGGGCATCTAGAACCTAAGTTCTCAATCTGAGTCAAATGAATAATGTCCTCAGCAAGGTGAATACAAGGCATTTGGGACATCTAGAACCTAAGTTCTCAATCTGTGATACATGAATAATGTCCTCACCCAGGTTCCTACAAGGCATTTGGTTCATCTATGATCTAAGTTCTCAGTCTGTGGTACATTAAAAAGGTCCTTAATCAAGGTGGCTACAAGGTCATCTAGAACCTAAGCTCTCAATCTGTAGCAAATGAATAATGTCCTCATCCAGGTGCCTACAAAGCATTTGGGTCATCTAGAACCTAAATTCTCAATCTGTGGTAAATAATGTTCTCATCAAGGTGGCTTCAATATTGTATATGGCACATGATAGGTAGAGGCTCTTTTGAAGATTTAGCCTTTTGACCCAGAAGCTCTAATTACAAAAATCTCAAGAGTCAATAGGGTGAAAATAGGGAATTATAAGACCTATGCACAAACCCAGTACAGACAGTGTGGTGCCCTTCTTATCATGGGATTACGGGATGGCAGAGGAATGTGTAATGTTGTTTTTTTTTCGCTCTAGCACAGGTCTTCTGTTGCAGGACAAACTACTGATGCAGGTGTGAATTATAGTATTACAATTGCTCAGGTTTATGTGCAGTTTTGCATCATGTCCGTGTGAAATACAAAGCCTTGTGAACCATGCCACTGTTTCGTAGACAGGTGGGGTCGATATTGGGAGCACTACTGGTGGAAGTGATAGGTGAGTCAGTAATGGTGGGACTATTTTGTGAGTAAGATCCCATGCTTGCACTATACAGGCAGTTTTTCCGTCCGGCAGTGTAATATGTGTTGTTCTAGGCTGAGAGCGAGAGCCTGACCGGTGTGGTATGGGGTGGTGCTGGGCCACCATTCTAGCGGACATATCCAGCTCCAAAATTTGAAGTCAAGTAGGAGCTGCTATTAGGACTGACCTTTCTTAGGATAACTGTATGACGCTCAATACCGCCCTATAAACCTCTTTTACCTCAGCGTCCACTATAACAGTCCTCCCCTCACTATATATACAGATATCATTTATATCACTGGTGATCTATATAACACTTTTTGAGCTTCCTGATGCTGAGAGGACAGGAAGTCACAAACACAACAAGAGCTTTCTTACCATACGTCTGCTGCTATCATCAGAGGAGACATGAGCTGCTGGATTGTTTTTGCCTTTTCTCTTTATATTCCAGGTAAGTCATTAATCTATTGAATTATTTCCTGTTAATAGTGAACATCACTGAACGTAAATCATGTGATAGTTAATACTACAACATGGATTTTCTCATTGTGCTTATGTCGGGTATTCAATAGCAAATGCATGTCTGCACTCTCGATAAACACACATGGAAAGAAATGCGAAAGAATGGAAAGAAATAGATAAATAGATATGGGATAGATGGTGGATAGATAGATAGATAGATAGATATGAGATAGATAGGAGATAGATATGAGATAGCTAGATATGAGATAGATAGATAGATAGATAGATAGATAGATAGATAGATATGTGAGAGATAGATAAATAGATAGATAGATAGATGAATAGATAGATATGAGATAGATAGATGAATAGATAGATAGATATGAGATAGATAGATATATATGAGATAGATAGATGAATAGATAGATAGATATGAGATAGATATGAGATAGATAGGAGATAGATAGATATGAGATAGATATGAGATAGATAGATATGAGATAGATAGATATGGGATATATAGATAGATAGATAGATAGAGATAGATAGATAGATTTGTATTTGATAGATAGATAAATAGAAGATAAAATAAATAAATAGATAGAAAGTTGTTCTGCTTTGTTCTTTATTGGGACTACTGCGATTTTCATTATTATAGATAAATAGATAATAGATAGATACATAAATAGATAGATAAACAGAATATGGCTGTAGTAACGTTTAACCTTGATTTTACAGCAGATCAGAACAAAGCAGTGAAAAAGTTGAAATAAACTTTTGTGCTAGGATATCATGGTGCATTATCTGTAAAGTTTATCTCAGCTACATCTGTAGATTGCAGATTTATAAATATATCTATTTATAAAAATAAAAACTACTCATAAAGATAAGAGATAATGACAGAGAATTTACAAATATTTCATTTGAAATTAAAATACATAAAAAAAAACACAAAAAAAATAAAAAAGTAAAAAAAAGATTTCTAGATAAAGATGAAATATAGATAGATGGTGGAAGATACATAGAAGGTTTATAAATGGAAAGATCCATTTGAAATAGAAAGAGAGATAAACTGTATAGATAGATACTATTTACTACTCGTACTTCTAAATACGTAGATGTACGACAAATAGTTGACGGTGTGTTACATTAATAAGTGCAGGACAAAACCATGCTCTGTGGCTGCCTGGCACTGGTAGTTACCATTGACTTTACTGTCCGCCAATATCCTCAAGTCTGTTTCTGTCTCTCTCACATCTATCCATCTATCTATTATATCTATTTATCATACCTATCTAAATAAATAGCAGCGTTATGTTACCATACATTACATGCATTAGGATGTCAGAGGTTGAACCTTAATCAAAAGTCACATACAGTACAGTAAAAAAAAACAAAAAATCTGCAGCTTGGAATTTACTCACACAAGTTATATGTGAAGTTTCAGTTCTATGCTATGACAGTTTTTCTAGTGAAATTAATATAAATGAATAAATCCTGTTTTTAGAGTTCTTGGTGCACAGGGGATTTTTTATTTTTTTGCATGTAGGAGACTCGTTTAACTATAAATAAAGGTTATAAACACATAGATTATCTATGAATTAAAATAGAGTTGATTGAGGGACAGATTTATTTTACACATTGTATCTGTGAAATGTCATTATTCTGCTCACCACAGGGCTCAATATCAGCCATGGCGTATATCGCTTATTGACAACTTTGAAGTCTTCTGTTGACCTCCTTCCGTCCGTTCTTTGTAACAATAATCCATGTTATGGTTTTCTTCCTACCAGGTATCATTACAAATGGAAATATTCTAGATTTACAACGAGTCAGCTTTGTAGAAATGGGCAAGAAAATCAATATCTCATGTAACGTTGGTAAAAACAGGAATAACGTACAGTTTTACAAGGAGAACGAGGATGGGGGATTAAATGCTGTGTCCCGAATTACATGCCACTCAAGCAACAAAGAGAGTAGATATCACTTCTACTGTGAAAATACATCTGTGGACACCATGGAGATCCGAGATGTCCTTACATCTGACTCTGGGGTATATTACTGCTCTTCATCAGGACTGGACCCGACCTTTCATCTGGCCAGCACATTAATTGTTACAGGTAAGAAAATCTATCTATCAATCTATCTATCTATCTATCTATATCATATGTATATATCTCATATCTATCTATCTCCTATATCTATCTATCTCATATCTATCTATCTCCTATATCTATCTATCTATCTCCTATCTATCTATCTATCTATCTATCCATCTCATATCTATCTATCCATCTCATATCTATCTATCTCATATCTATCTATCTCATATCTATCTATCTAGTACTTTCCCACCAGTACCAGCGCTCCATCTCCCATCTCGAGTTTTTATCCTTTCTATTGTGTTAAGAAATCCTTTTAGTGGTTTCCATGTCACCGTGATGTGATGATCATTGTATTAACCCTGTGGTTGTGAGCGCCGAGGCTATATCACTTTTTCTACATTGTTCCTGCTTATATAGCTATAGTGATGGAAAAATAAAAAAAAAGTTCTAGCTCGAAGACTGCAGAACAATAAAATATTTTTTTCATTAAAATCTTTCATTTTCGTGCCACAGTAGCAAAACATTAAAAACAAGACCTAGTTAGTATACAAAATTACATAACCTAAAAAGCAAAAAAAAGGTAGTTGCTTCTGTATATACCCCAAATTGTACCCATCCCAATTACGAATCATCCTACAAAATAAAAGCCCTCATATAGCTATGTCAAAAGAAAAAAGTTACTTGCTCTTGGAATACAAAAACTAAAAAGAAAATTAAAAAAATTTGCTGCAGTTTTTTAGGTCAAAATCGACCCGATCCAGAAAGCCTAAAGTTTGTCATACATGAGAACATGATTTGGACCTGATTAGAAGACAATGAAAGTTAAGGTGATTCAGGGGTTTTCTGGCTCAGTCCCTTGTATAGTGCCTAGTAGAGTATTTTATGGTAATAAAACCCCTTTCTGTGAGTAGGTTGGAGAGCCCCATCAAAAAGCAGCCATTTATAGTGAACTTATGTCCAATGAGTCTGAGAGCCCATTAATGTTACTGGGATGTAATGTAATGCTACTGACCTAGTCATGGAGAGTCATTGTTATGTCTATCTTGTGATCAGCCAGGGGTATAGCTGGGAGGGCAGATACCCCTTTGAATTTTGGCCTGGGGTCTAAGAAAACCTGTATGATCCATATGGTCAGCTTGTCATTGAGAGTGGCGTACCTATAAGGGTATGTTCACACGATGTACTGCGGTGCGTAGAGTACGTGCCGCAGTACATAGTGTTTTTGGGAGCTCGCGCTAATATGCGCCTACTCCCGCGGCGTGGGCGGGCCGGCGAGCTGCCACATGTCATTTATCTCCCCACGCGTACAATACTATGAGAACTATGGATTACAGTAATTTCGTCGTGCTTCTCGCCCGTATTAGAGCGCAAATATGCGGCAAAATGTGCACCGAAATTACCCCGTGTGAACATAGCCTAAGAGGTTCACAGGTAGAAGTTGTACTTAATCTGATATCGTCTAATGAGCATTTGTCAACGTAAGAGGAAACCAATATTGTACATGGCCCATGATAGTTTGGGCCCAGTTACTTTGCATTGGGAGAACCTGACCCTTAAAGGGGTTTTCTCACCATGCTGTTTCACATGTTTCAGTATTAGGGATCCATACAGCAAAAATACAAAACATAGCATTGTTCATAGGCCCTTACATTCCACATATTGCCATCATAGGCGATTTAGTTTAATGTGATTACAGTATCTAAAAAAGGGGTTTTCGCATCATGATGTTTCACAGAGTCACAGGCAGCTTCAGACTCACACTGTATGGTCAGGATATGGGTAGTTCTATAGCAGTAATTAGCATATTTGGCTCCTCTATAACTAACTGAGCTTACAGAGACATACATGCAGGAGATTTAATCTGTAGTAAACAAAGTTAAAGAGTTCCAGGGACTGAAAACAAGTACTGATCAAAGGTAAACAATATAATCTTGTTAGTGATAAATAATATGCTCCATCTGACCAGGGGGACCTCCCTCCCTGCTCTCTGTCTAATCAGGAATGGAGATATGGACAGTAACCTAGAAACACTGTGCACTCAGAGCAGATAAAATCTTTCTTATCTCAAGAGCAATGTATTTTGTAAAAGTCTCTACCATTTCGTACATTTAAAGCTAACCCCTTTAAATTACACTTATTGGGTTCTATGAATTTATGTCCCTAAATAATTTTGATCTTTTTTTTCAGATGATTTATCCAGAACACCTAGCATGTTAATACTTTCTTCAGTAGACGACCATCCAAAAAACTCAGCATCAATCGTCTTACTGTGTGTTGCTTTAAACTGGACGGAAAAATGGGATTTTATTAAATGGACCGTAAATGGGACAGAGGAAGAAGGTTGGACAACTCTGGATCCAGATGGGAGTTTACGCAGTTTATTTGTAATTTCTAAATCTCATCAATCTACAGATATTACTTGTTACATAAAGAAGTTGTCCAGCAATGAAATGATCTCAGAGATCACAAGAGTACCAGCCCTGGAAAAAGGTAAACAAAAAATCAGGGTCTAACTGCTGAAACACCCACTAATCAGAAGTTTATGAATATCCCATGGATATCGGTGGCGAAACACCCACACTCATTTTGTCAACTCGAAAGAACAATTTTCCAAGAATTTACAACAATTTCTATTTATTCCATTTACATTTAAAAAATTTACTTTACAAAAAGTTTTAATTTCAGATATCCTACCATTTTGTGTATACAGCTCCTATGCAGAACTATGGGCCACATGTATGAAAACTGTGTAGGTCTAAAACTCACTTTTTTTTACCCATAATAACCTATGGGCAAAAAAGTGAGTTTTAGACCGAAACAGTTTTCATACATGTGGCCCTATGTGTCTCCATCACCACACACCATAATTAGTCCAGTGTAGTCTAACACTGCAGTCATTCACATCTCTACTTCTTCACCTATTTTTCCATAACTTGGCAAGAAGTGGAAGTCAAAGAGAATAGAGAGTGCCTATAGGATCTGTTGACACTTTGGGCCACATGTATGAAAACGGTTTAGGTCTAAAACTCACTTTGTTGCCCATAGGTTACTCTGAGCAAAAGAGTGAGTTTTAGACCTAAACAGTTTCATACATGTGGCCCTATGTACCAAGTTGGAGGATCATGTGGTCCTTTGGCTGGCAATCTGACCCTGATTCTGTAGGAAGGGGGAGCGGAAGATCTGGAGCTGTGTACCAGAAAAATGGAGGTGTGATCTCTACGAAGGTTTGGACCAAGGTTTTTAAAACCAAAGTAGTGGTCATAGTTGGGGGAACACTTAAGTAAATCTGGCAAACCTGGGATGGAAAGAGTAGTTTGAGGACCATCATCATCTGTGATGGTCATGAGTTCCCTAAAGAACTCTCCCATTAAATTGACTAATAAATATTCTTCTAATTTTTTTCCATTCTTCTTTTTTCAGATAAGAATTATGACTGCTTTATGATATTGTATGTGGGAATACCCATCATCATCACTATCATTCTTATACATCAGATTATTCTTCAATGTAAACTAAGATCTTCATCTAAAAATACCCCTGGTCCAGAGACTCATCAGGGTATGTGTTCTGAACACACAGGTAGAAAACCTCTGCCTGGATACACAATTTGTCTGCTAATTGTAGCTTAGAAATCCTTTGTTAAATATCTCATTAGGGAATTCTGAGATAATTTAGGGTTTCCATAGAACAGTTCTCTTGGTGTGTATCTTGGTCTAGAGGAAATGACATGTCCATGCTCGACATAGACAGCTGACTAATTGTGTAGTACTTCATCTTTCCTGAAGTGGCGCTGTAGGAAATTTAAATACTTTCTGCCAGGTTCTTAAGTTACATGGGATCATTGCAGGTCCTTTTAGTGGGACATCCTCTGATTAGCCTGTTGGTAAAGGACTTGCTGTAAAAATCCATCAAGGGAATGTGTCATCAGAAAATGACCTAGTTTTTGACTCATGTTTGTGTGTTGAACACTTTTTTAAAGATTTTTTTTACTTTCTCATATTACCCCATCATTAAGTCTTGCAGGTCTCATTTTGGCCACTAGTCCTAATAATAATCTGACGCTTCCTATGCTGTAGAGAAAGCTTTTCAGCAGTCTCATTATCAGCACAGGCAGGATTACACTGAAAAGTGACACCAATGTGTATAGATAACACAGGACCCACCATTCAACATAGGCTAATGCCTCATGTTCTGTAGAGATCAGTTCTCTGCAGTCTCCTCATTATCAGCACAGGCACGATTACACTGAGAGGAGACACCAATATGTATAGATAAGACAGGTTCCACCAGTCACAATATGAGATAGTTATAGTTCCCCTATCCCCATCCCTTTCCCAGGTCACAGAGCATGCCTAGAAAACTCTCCTATAGAAGTCAATGGGTCTGCTCCTGTTCACAGGCTCCTATGTGTAGATAACACAGAATCCACCAGTCACAATAGGAGATGTCACAGCTCCCCCTCTCTGCACACTGACTTATTCCCAGGTCACAGAGCATGCCTAGAAAACTCTCCTATAGAAGTCAATGGGTCTGCTGCTGTTCCCAGGCCCCTATGTCCATGTAACTATAAGGATCCACCAGCCACAATAGGAGATAGTAATGGTTCACCCTCCCCCCCCTCCCCGCACACTGACTTCTTCCCAGGTCATAGAGCCTAGAAAACTCTCCTATAGAAGTCAATGGGTCTGCTCCCATTCACAGGCTCCTATGTCCATGAAGCTGCTGTAATGCATCTCTCTAAATGCTGTTAAAAACAGCTTAGGCAAGATATCCCTTAAGGACAGTGACAACACACCCTATAAAACTGTCAGCCACAGTCCCTTCCAGTCAAAGCCCCTACAAAAATGGACAGTTTTCTCTTCTATTCCATTCAGGAAAATATTTGGTCACACTTTTTTCTTTTCTTTTTAGAACGTCGTGTGAGATTTAGTCCTCAAGATGAGTCAGTAAGTATGAGTATACTGCATAGACGATACATTGGGTGCATGTAGCTCGTAACAAGTAACTACACAAGCCCTGATGTTTGCCTCCTAACAAGACACCCCTATTAAGAAGGGTACATGGTTGGTGAGGGGCCCATTACAAATGATCTATTAGGGTCTTGGAACTTGAACCTATGACTTTGAGGAGAGACAATATTGAAAAAAAATAACCATCCTATAACCTCCTTCCCTCCATGCTTGCTCAGTAGACATGCTTGTTCTAGTCTGATGTTAGAGAGGTGGTGTGTACTGATATTATGTGTCCCCCTGCTGCTCCCTCTCACAGAAATATAAGGTCATATCCTTATGCCCCTACTTATTCTTAAAACCCATAAATTTGCCTTTCTCCCAAAGGCACTCTAGACAACCCCTAGTCCTTCCAATAGAAGTGGTGGTCAAGCATGTGCAACCACTCCATACAACTCCACCATGGACATGTCAATAGGGACTTGCATGGACAACCAAAAACATGGCGCTCCACAGTACAGAGACCTTTAAGACTCTGGAGACCTCTATACTAATGGGAAGGGATTATTTGGAGTCACAAAGTCTTGGCCTCCAGTGAATAGTTAAGAAAAGTCAATGGCTGGAATCCCCCTTACATACATCCCCCATACAACATTACATTTGTAATTGTATTGTATTGTATTATATTATATTAATTGTATTTTTTATTAATTACATACATCCCGCCATACAACATTACATTTGTAATTGTATTTTTTATTAATAGTATTCTTATTTCTATGTATTTTAGGTAACTTATGCTGCAGTAAAATCATGATCCATTGTTCCAAGATTCTTCTGTTTTGTGCCCATCAAACTTCCTCTACTTGTTTGCATCTTGCCCAATGTATCTAAGCCTTGTCGTGGGGAAATGCATTACATTTCCATAGCCTCTTTCATCGTTATCTGCCAATATCCATAGTGGTCTCTATACACTTCTACTAAAGCTGGACCCCCACATTCTGCTACCTAAGTTCCCATTTTGTGTTCTATATAAATTGTAACAAATTCCACCTTTTAGCACCATTTTTGTTTTAAGTTAAAAATAATTTGCTATTTAATATATATGTAATGCATGAAGCTCCTTTTTTCTGATACAGAGCTTTAAGTCATCTGCATAGTTATAGATTAAAAACACAACTTTTTGGCTTTCTGCAACCAGAACAAAGAAGGTGCTCACTGTATACAGTATCATCATTGAGTTCAATGTATGAACAGTATAAAGTTCGCTCCTGAGCTCCCTCTTGTGGTAGCTGAGCACAGACAGAATTCAGTCTTACAAGAACCAAAAAGCAATCGCAGGCGCAATCAGCTGACCTGGGCCAGTCAGGAATTGTAATATTACATGGCAGCCATGTTGATAAATGGGCATCTATGTCCATATACCCTAGTATGCAACCTCTTTAACTCTATGACAATGCAGAGTATTGGAAGGTTTGTTACAGAGAAGCAAAGTTCTCATCACTATGAAAATTTATTAAAAAAATAATCAGCACAGAAAGACAAAAAAGATGGTATCCAGGACTATATATTTACTTGGATTGTAAATGGGATGGGGGACCTACATTTTATAAAGTGCATTAGGAATAAATTTCTATTTACTTAGTAATGGGGGGTAAGGAGCGTAGATGAGGTTTTATACAGCAGAATTAATAGGAAAAAAAATGTGCTTTTCTTTGTAATATAATAAAGGACAATGAAAATCTGTAAAAAAAATAAATGAAAAGATATATATTAACAAATAAAATAAATGTAAAAATTGTAAATAATATTATAATCGTTTGTAATATTTGCTTTGTACTGTGCATTGCCAGTTATTTCTCATATAGTTTGGTATTGTTAAAGGTAAATCCATAATAATCATTCCTTCTTTCCGGCTCATTAAGATGCCAATTAACGGCCCATGTAATGATGTTTGCCCTCGCTGAACAGTCCATTGAGGAATACATTGCCACAAAGTATCCTCTGGAGTCAATGGATTCCAATTAAACATTTCTAGAGCAAAACTTTTGATACACAAAAGAGAAGAAGATACAATTACTATAGCAGCTACAAAGGGATGATGTAACATTGTGTCAGGTGATGAGAGTTTCCTAACACGTCTAATATATTACAGTAAATCTAATGTCAAAGCACAAAGTTGGACAAAAAAGTTAGAGAGGGAAGCAAAGTTATTTTTTCTCTAATAGGTGATGCAGGATACAGGACCTGGAAGTCAGAGCGGCCGGTGAATGTAGCAAAGATAAAAAAAAACATAATATCTTAACATTAAATTCATACTCCAAACCTCAGCTACTGCAGAACCTCATAATACACCTCAGCTGCTGCAGAACCTCATAATACACCTCAGCTACTGCAGAACCTCATAATACACCTCATCTGCTGCAGAACATTATAATGCACCTCAGCTGCTGCAGAACCTCATAATGCACCTCAGGTGCTGTAGAACCTCATAATATACCTCAGCTGCTGCAGAACATTATAATGCACCTCAGCTGCTGCAGAACCTCATAATGCACCTCAGCTGCTGCAGAACATCATAATGCACCTCAGCCGCTGCAGAACATCATAATGCACCTCAGCCGCTGCAGAACATCATAATGCACCTCAGCCGCTGCAGAACATCATAATGCACCTCAGCCGCTGCAGAACATCAGAATGCACCTCAGCCGCTGCAGAACCTCATAATGCACCTCAGCCTCTGCAGAACATCATAACGCACGTCAGCCGCTGCAGAACCTCCTAATGCACCTCAGCCGCTGCAGAACATCATAATTCACCTCAGCCGCTGCAGAACATCATAATGCACCTCAGCCGCTGCAGAACATCATAAAACACCTCAACCGCTGCAGAACCTTCTAATAAACCTCAGCCGCTGCAGAACCTTCTAATACACCTCAGCCGCTGCAGAACCTCATAATACACCTCAGCCACTGCAGAACCTTCTAATACACCTCAGCTGCTGCAGAACCTTCTAATACACCTCAGCCGCTGCAGAACCTTCTAATACACCTCAGCCACTGGAGAACCTCATAATACACCTCAGCCACTGCAGAACCTTCTAATACACCTCAGCTGCTGCAGAACCTTCTAATACACCTCAGCTGCTGCAGAACCTTCTAATACTCTTCAGCCGCTGCAGAACCTTCTAATACACCTCAGCTGCTGCAGAACATTATAATACTCCTCAGATGCTACAGAACATTATAATGCACCTCAGCTGCTGCAGAACCTCATAAAACACCTCAGCTGCTGCAGAACATTATAATACACCTCAGCCGCTGCAGAACCTCATTAAACACCTCAGCTGCTGCAGAACCTTACAATACAAGTGAGCCACTGCAGAACCTTCTAATACACCTCAGCCGCTGCAGAACCTCATAAAACACCTCAGCTGCTGCAGAACATTATAATACACCTCAGCTGCTGCAGAACCTTACAATATACACCCCAGCTGCCCCAGAACCTCATAATGCACCTCAGCTGCTGCAGAACATTATAATACACCTCAGCTGCTGTAGAACCTTACAATATACACCCCAGCTGCTGCAGAACATTATAATACACCTCAGCCGCTGCAGAACCTCATTAAACACCTCAGCTGCTGCAGAACCTTACAATATACACCCCAGCTGCTGCAGAACCTCATAATCACCCAACTGTAGATTCTAGATCATTGAATTATTATTGAGAACATCTTTTAATCAAGTAATTACCCTAAACGAATGAATCCAACAAGCAGGTGACAACTTGTCCATCACTATCGAAACAGTTTCATAGATGTGTGATTTGGGTGGCACCATTGGTCCTCCTCTACCCTAAGCAGAAACCTGATGCAGTGGACCCAACATGAAGTCTTTTCTTTCTGATGCTGTTATGACATCACTATTCAGTTTGAACCCTTGAGACAGCAACACTTTATAAACCCCCCTCACCCCACACACACAAGATGTTACAATAAGTTACAACAACGTTATAGGCGTTATATTATTTTTCTTGCAAATATGCAAATTTAAAATATAATATAGTTTGGGGTCAAGGCAGGTGGTCATGAAAATCGTGAATAGAATTTAATATAGGGAGTTTTTCCATTAGAAATTATGAATAATTAAAGGACGAGGCCGACATTTTTTGCTGAGCACAACATAGATGATCAAGAGATGTCAGAATGTAAGAATACTGAATATAGAGACCAAGAATACTGAATGTAGAGACCAAGAATACTGAATGTAGAGACCAAATTAAATTCTTAGTTTTATGGAATGAGGTAGGTGCATTTTAAGATTTGCCATCTGTGCAATCCATCCATCCCTCCATCCATCAATCCATCCATCCATCTACTCACCTACCACCCATGCCTCCATCAATCCACCCATCCATCCATCCACTCACCTACCCATCCATCCATCCACCCACTCATCTACCCATCCATCCATATACCTATTCATCCACCCACCCATCCATCTATCTATCCATCCAACCATCCACTGTACCACTCACCTACCAATCTATCCATCCATCCATCCACTCACCTACCCATCCATCCACTCACCTACCATCCATCCACTCACCTACCATCCATCCCTCAATCAATCCACCCATCCATCCACTCACCTACCCATCCATCCATATATCTATTCATCCATACACCCATCTACCCATCCATCCACTCACCTACCATCCATCCCTCCATCAGTCCATCCATCCACTCACCTACCCATCCAGCTATCCACTTACCTACCCATCCATCCACCTACTCATCTACCCATCCATCCATATACCTATTCATCCACCCAACCATCCATACACTCACCTACCATCTATCCATCCATCCACTCACCTACCCATCCATCCACTCACCTACCATCCATCCACTCACCTACCCATCCATCCATATATCTGTTCATCCATACACCCATCCATACACCCACGTACCCATCCATCCACCCACTCACCTACCCATCCATCCATATATCTATTCATCCACCCAACCATCCATACACTCACCTACCCATCCATCTATCTATCCATCCAACCATCCACTGTACCACTCACCTACCAATCCATCTATCCATCCATCCACTCACCTACCCATCCATCCACTCACCTACCATCCATCCCTCAATCAATCCACCCATCCATCCACTCACCTACCATACCACATATCTCATCCATACACCCAACTACCCATCCATCCACCCACCTACCATCCATCCCTCCATCTACCATCCTACCCTACACCCATCCATATCCACCTACTACCCATCACCACCTACTCATCTACCCATCCATCCATATACCTATTCATCCACCCAACCATCCATACACTCACCTACCATCTATCCATCCATCCACTCACCTACCCATCCATCCACTCACCTACCATCCATCCACTCACCTACCCATCCATCCATATACTTTCATCCTACACCATCCATACACTCCCTACCCATCCATCCACCATCACTTACCCACCACCTACTATATCTATCATCTACCCACCACTCACACTCACCTACCCATCCATCCATCCACTCACCTACCCATCCATCCATATATCTGTTCATCCATCCACCCATCTACCCATCCACCCACCCATCCATCCACCCACCTACCATCCATCCCTCCATCAATCTACCCACCCATCCTTCCCCTCATCTACCCATCCACCCACTCATATACCCATCCATCCATATATCTGTTCATCCATACACCCATCCATACACTCACGTACCCATCCATCCACCCACTCACCTACCCATCCATCCATATACCTATTCATCCACCCAACCATCCATACACTCACCTACCCATCCATCTATCTATCCATCCAACCATCCACTGTACCACTCACCTACCAATCAATCAATCTATCCATCCATCCACTCACCTACCCATCCATCCATCCACTCACCTACCCATCCATCCATATATCTGTTCATCCATACACCCATTTACCCATCCATCTACCCATCCATCCACCCACCTACCATACATCCCTTCATCAATCCACCCACCCATCCATCCCCTCACCTACTCATCCATCTATCTCCTCATCTACCCATCCATCCACCCACTCAACTACCCATCCATCCATATAGCTATTCATCCATACACTCACCAATCCATCCATCCATCTATCCATCCATCCATCCAACCATCCATCCACTTACCTACCAATCCATCTATCCATGCACCATCCATCAATCCTTCCATCCCCCAAACTCCCTCCCCAAATTATAAATTCTTTTCCCACCCACCTACCCATCCATCCACTCACCTATCTTTTTTTTTTAAAGGCCATCCATTTTTAATAATCTCTGTTCAAAAGGGTTTTTGGGCCAACTTTAAAGAACTTTTTCAAAAGAAAGGGCAAACATTAATCTCCAAAGATAATATCATTTCTGGTTACTCAGGAGATTTTTCTTTTACGTATTTTTACAAAAAACCCAATAACGTCTCAGTTCTTTTAAACTAGGGTTTATAGTACAATTTTTTAAAAAGCCCCATTTGAAAAGCTAAACTCCATCCATTTCAAATGGAGGCCATTTTTTGTTTTGGCCTAGTTTCCCCAATTGAAAACATTGGTAAAAATTAATACATTTAAAGAAAAAAAATTTAAAAACTTGTTTGGATTACCCCAAAAAGCCCAAAATTTACCCCCAAAAGGAAGGGCCCCAATGCCCCGCCTGGGGGATTTTACACTTTTTTTTTAGGGTTGAAAAAAAAACATTTTTTTCTACCTTTTGCAGACTTTCGATTGCCATATTTGTATCATATTTTATTACATTTTTAACCTCTTTAAGAGTTTTTATTTTTTTAAAAACTTTTTGACCCTGTCTTTTACCCCGGGCCAATTTTTTGGTATCACTTACCTACAGCACCCTTTGTAAACTCTGCTTACCCCTTCCCCCGTTTGGGGGCCATTGACTTAAGGGGCCCAAAGGGGGTTTTACAGCTGCTCCGAATGAAAAGGAGATAAGGTAAGTTTTACTTCTTTTTGGGAGGGGAAAAAAGAAAAAAAACTGTTATTTAAGGGTCCACAACGAGGGGTTTTTTTTTAAGGGTGGGGGGAAAAAATAAAAGGGGGGGTTCCCCCAAAGGGTTTTTGATTTAGAAATGGGAACTATTTACGGGTAAATTTCCCAAAATTTAATATCAAATTTTTTTTTGGGGGGGGGGGAACTAGGGTTAAAAAAAAGGGTTTAAAAATTTGGGTGGAGGCACAAAACAGTCATTATTACTGTTTAGGGCAAAAAAGTGGTAAAGCATTATGTTTTGTTGGGGGCAACTGGGGGTCGGGTTTGCTAGATGACCAGGATGGGTATCTTACTCATACCTGACCCGGCTGATGCACAGCGCTCTCCTAGACGTCTCCAACATTGTTGACAGCCATCATTTCTGCTCAGAATGAATGGACTTTCATCCAAGAACAACACTGAGGGCACGGCCCCTCGTCCAGTGTAGATGTTTCCCTTTGGCCAAGACGATGATGCCTGTGCCTGGTGGTGCGGTCATATAATCAAACACGCAGACCCCTTGAGGGAACCCAGTTATGAATGGTCTGCCCTGAAAATTTTGGGGCCCACATGTATAAAACCTGTTAGGTCTAAAACCATTTTTTTCCCCCCTTAGAAACCCCAAAGGGGCAAAAAAAGTGAGTTTTAGACCAAAAACAGGTTCATAAAAGTGGTTTTTGGGTTGTTTTCCCCCACTTCCCCTTAAAAATCCCTGGATTTTTTGTGGAAATTCTTCATCGGGTTCCACAGGGTTTTTGGTTACAAGGGAGCCCCATCATTTGTGTGATGGAGCCAAAGGACTCCCCTTTTTTTTGGGCCTTTTTTTTTTTTGTGACTTTTTTCCCTCTCTCTGTTTCTTATACAACCTGCGGGTAAACCCTCTGGACACTCAAAAGCTAGTGGCCACTAAAACCCGGGAAAATGGCGGGGTTCCTATTGATCAAGGGGAAAAAGGTTTTGGTTTTGGGTCTCTTGGGCCCAATAAGTGAACAGGGGATGAGGGGGGAGGGTTTTATACCCCAAATTTTCAAATGCCCCCCCAAAATTTTTTTTGGGGGAGATTCGGGGTTTCAAAACCTTTTGGAATTTTGCAATTAAGCCCCCTTGGAAAGGAGACCCGAAAGTTGGGGCAAAAAGTACTGAAAATTGAACGCTGCGTGTCATAAAAAGGGAAAGGGTTTGATCAAATTTAAAAAAAAAAAAATTAAAGGGCTTTTCTTTTTTTTCACCCGGGAAAGTTTCAACCAAAAGCCAAATACCCAAAAATTTTTTTGTGATTATTTGTGTGTGTGTGTTTTGTGGTTTTTTAAAAATTTAGTATTTTTTATATATATATATATAAAATATATATATATATATATATATATTTATATTGGGAAAATTTGCGGCGGGGGGGTTTTATGCACCATCCATAGTTAAGCCCCCTTAAATCTCTTAAGCCCCATAGCATTGCTCCGGGGAAGCTAAGAATCAGTTTGGAGCCCTTTTCACTTCCCATTGGGGGTCAAAAATTTTGTGTTTTAAAAATGGGATTATTTTCTGTTTTTTTATGTATTCTTCTAATTCTACTAAAATGTAAAAAAGTGTACTTTTCCCCAACCCCAATTTGGGTTTGGTTTTATTTGGGGTTTTCTAAAAAGTTGTTTGAAAAAAAATTGAAATGCAAAAATATCCAAAAATACCAACCCGGGGGAAAACCCGGGAAACAGCTAGGGGACCCCATACGGGATTTTAAAAATTTATGTAAATGTATTGTCCCCTAAGAAAAAAAACCCCATTGTATGATATTAGGATGGTGATCCCGGACATCTGTTGGAATTTACAAATATTATGGATCCAAAAAACAGCAAAGATTTTAATATAAGGCCTTTAAACCTGGGCCCTTACATTCCACATATGGCCATCATAGGCAATTTATTTCAGTGTGATTACAGTATCTAAAAATACGGGTTTTCTCACCACGCTGTTTCATAGTCAGTTTCAGAATCATACTTCCTGGTCAGGCTGTGGGTGGTTTTATAGCAGTGAGTAGAATATTTAGCTCCCTATAAAACCCCCCCCCCTATTTAGTGTTACAGAGGCATAATTAGGAGATTTTATTTTGTTTAAATAAACCAAAAAACACTGAGCTAAAAATTTTTTAAAGAAAAAAGACTCCTCCATCCGCTATGGGAAAATCACTCCCTGCTTCTGGGCTCTTCCCGGAAGGGAGCTATAGACGGGGAAATTTGGAACACTTTGTGCACCCCAGAGCAGACAAAATATGTTTTTATCTCCACTATCAAAAAGGGGCAATGTTTAAAAAAATAAAAGTCTTAAAATTTTCCGTTCCCCCACATGTTTTGGGAAACTAAGCATTATAATAAAGAAAGCCCCTTAAGTATTTTGTAAATTACTAGATGGATAAAATGTAAGATTGAAAAAATTTTTGATGTTGTCCTGTGTCCCTTAGGTTTCCATTTACCCATGGTATGGGAAAACTGGAACAAACAACTTCATTCAGCTTTATCTTGGGTTGGTCCCCTTTTCCCCCAACCCCTTTCTTCAACCCCAAAAATATTTTTCCAAATTTTTGATGATGTATCTGACCATTCTAACAGGGAACATTTTGATAATTGTAGTGATAAGGACTAATTCCCGACTGCAAACCCCTATGTACTTTTTTCTCAGCAACCTCTCGGTTATTGACCTCTTCTTCTCCACCACCATCCTGCCTAAACTTCTGATGAATACTTTAGCTGAGGACAGAAGTATCTCCTTCTGGGGATGTGCTGCTCAGATGTACTTCCACCTTGCATTGGGAGGAACTGAGTGTATTATATTGGCAATTATGGCCTATGATAGATATGTAGCCATATGTCACCCCTTACACTACAACATCATCATGAACTTAAAGCTTTGTCTTCTTCTCTCTGTCGGAACTTGGGCTTTCAAGTTTCTGAACTCCATTTACTATGCATACATCACTTTCCGGCTGCCCTACTGTAGGTCCAAGTTTGTGAACCAATACTTCTATGAGATGCCTCCTCTCTTCTGGCTATCTTGTACAGACACCTTAATGAACAAAATAGCGGTATATATATCTGGTGGGATTTTAGGTCTTTGTTCTTTTGTACTGACCCTACTATCCTATGTTAAAATCATTTCAACCATCTTAAGGATCTGCTCCAGCACCGGTAGACGCAAGGCCTTCTCTACCTGTGTCTCCCACATTACAGTAGTATCTCTCTACTATGGTGCCATTGTTTTCATGTATTTATGTCCTCGTGGGAGCTACTCTGTAGAGCGAGACAGATCTGTGGCCATTCTGTATACTGTGATCACTCACATGTTTAACCCCATCATTTACAGCATAAGAAACAAGGAAGTCAAGGAAAGTCTGAGAAAAATATTTCTTATCCCCTTAACGTTTGCCCACTGTCTTTTGACGACGGGCGGATTGTGTTCTCTGTCAGCAGTGACTCCAAAAGACGTTGCTACCAACAGAGGGAGTTTGCGGCTCCCAGCTTTAGTTAACAGCTCTGTTCCTACAGAAGTCTCTGTGAATGGCAGCGACTGGAGGAAACCTCCGATCCCTGGCGTTTGACCATTTGATTTCTGCAATCAATGACCACTGCATAATCAAAGGGGATCCCCCTGCTCCATTGGGTTACCAGGATTCCCAGTGCCCGATGGACCCTGGGGAATATCTATGGAGTCATCCCTGGGCACCTGGAGTAGCTCCAGGACTGTCTGTATAGTAAGCCTGCTATCAGGACACACTGTGTGTTGCCCTGACAGCAGCTTGGGTCATACTGACACATAGGGCGACATGTATGAAAGGGTTTTTCAACCTTTTCTGGTGTAAAATGCGCCATAGGTGAGAGGTTCGCCTACATTGCCGATGTATGGCACGACGAATGAACGTGTTTGCCGCATTATGCACCAGACAAGACAATTGTGGGGACGTTCTGGATGTGTGGCGCACCACACTTGTAATAATAGACACATTCATGAATGTGGCTTGGCAAAACTAGGCGCATTACTGCTCGCACATGCAGACCTATTTCAATATGGGCTGCCTGAGTCTAAGCAGTCGTGATAGAACTAGATTTGCCATTAGTGCAAAAAATGTCCCTTTTTTCTAAACTTACTTATTGTACTATACCAGTACAATAACAAAAAGTAACTTATGATAATTATCAAAGTATATAACATTAAATTATATAAATTTCATAATAAATTATATGAGATAAAATTATTATAAAATTTATATAAAATTATTTAATATCCAAAAATATAAAATTATCTCCTATAAAATGTATTTAACATTAATATAATCTAAAATTAATTTAATATTAAATAATATACATTAATTAAACCGATACAGCATCTACTATAAATCCTGTTCTCAATCGTGTATTTACAGAGTTAGTGCAGTGTTATCAGTGATTACAAACACATCACAACAGGCTAGAAATAAAGAAAAGGTGTTAGAATAGCATGTCAGTAAATAGAAACGATGGTAGTGACCTTGCATATTGCACCACAAGCCTCAACAAGACCAGTGGTGCGTCGAGTATTGCTGTATGTCAAATACATGTTTGGCGCATTAGTAATGTAATTAGTAAATTCCGTTTCGCGGTAAAAACAGATGCAAGGCGCCTCGAACCTTAGGCACCATTTATGACCACACATCACCACTTTCACACATTTTACTGGAAAAAAGGCACAAAAAATGGTCTCAAGGCGCCAGTTCATACAGTCCCATAGTGATTGATCAGCTACGATATCAGCAGCACGCTAATACATGTAAAAAGTGAAAAAACACGTGCACAATAGTTATCCCTTAATGGGATAAAAAGAAAAGGAGAAAACATAAATTGTGGAAAAATAAAATAAAAAAATATTGAATTAAAAAATTGTCATGAATACATTACACACAAAAAAACTTGCATATATTAGGTATCTACATGACCGTAATAACTGATAGAAATAATTTAACAGGTTGTTTACTGTGAAATGTGTACAAAAATAATTGAAAAAAACAAATGAAGTAAAAAACTTTTTTCATACATGTCGTCCATAGTGTAATGTATTAGCATACAGGAGTATATAGGAGTCTGCTAATACATTACTAAGTGTAAAAAAAAAGTGTACAATAGTTATCCCTTATCAGGATTAAAAAAAAAAGGAGAAAACAAATTGTGGAAAAATAAAATAAAAAAGTAATTAAAAAATTATTGTGAATATATTACACACAAAATAATCCCCAACACATATTAGGTATTCACATGACCATAATAACTTATAGAATTAATTTAACAGATTATTTACTGTGAAATGTTAAAGGTGTAAATAATAAGTGAAATAAAAAATGAAGAAAGACGCTTTTTTATGTCCATGCTGCAAAAAAATGTTTTCGAATTACATAGTAATTTATATGTTAATTTAAACTACGCCCCCAAAATATACAACTTCTCCGACATAAAATAAGTCCTCATACAATCTCGTCATTGAAAAAATAAGAAAGTTAATACTGTTTAAATGCAGGGAGGTAAAAACTAAAAAATGTTGCTGCATCATTAAGGGGTTTTGCCACGAAGTAAAATTGACGTGGGAAGTTTGCAAATGAAATAACAAACATTTTCACCGTTCATTATTATTAAAAATTCTGCTCCGTTTTTGTTCTAGCAGCTCCTTTAGTGATCCATTGTTTACAGCTCGTCTCCAGGGGATACGACCAGGGCTGAGAGCTGCTCAGTCCTGGTCAGACATGCTCAGACATCACCTCTCCTCTCAGGCACCTACTGAGTGTTCAAACCCCAGGTGCTGTCATTCTACTCCTGTCCTCTGTACTCCTTAGTAATTAGTCAAACAGTGCAAATAAATAAAAAAGAAACCTCAATCAGGTCTGTGCATCGATAAAGAGAAAACAAAAAACAAAACACAGGTTTGGTTCCTGCAGGGATTTGAACCTAGGACCCTTGTGCCTGGAGGCAAAAACTTTACCTCTCAGCTACTCACAATGCTTTACATAAAAAACCTTTCTTTGACTACAGAGAGGAAAGGCCTGGTGATGTCATCCTGCTGCGTCACATGATATGTAATTCAAACAAATCACACACGCCCCCTTCTGAGCACACAGAGCTGCAGAGCTGGATGCAGGAGGTATGAAATGAGACCGTGGCAAAACCCCTTTAAGACCTTGTCAGGCCTGGGGCTTAAGGGGTTAACAGACGTTCTCAGTCTACAGTCCTTAATGTCCATCAGAAAATATATTTTAGGATAATGGAATATACCACTTGACATTTTATGTAAAAAAGTAAATTTTTTGGAAAATTTGTAACCATTGACTATTAAATTATAGCTCTCTATGTGCTTTAATGAAGGTGGTATGTGTGGTTTGTTGCTTGCATATACAGTATGTGTCCCCTAGGCACACCATGTGGTTAGTATGGTACTGCAAACTTAATAAAAAATGTATAGCCTTGTTTTGTGAGCTATGATGAATAAACTTAATAAAGTGAAAAAATAGATATATCAAAATATTAAAGAATCACTTTAATTTTTTTAATTTTTTGATTTTAAATTCAGTTTAGAATACTATTAAATAATGTAGAGACGCTTGATAACGCCTTGTGTAAATTTGTTTTACTTGATGGACCAACTTGATTACTTCCTTCCATCTAATAAAGTATCCATATACCAGCCTTGATTTCTCATTAGGCTTCTGGCTAAGGGTAAAATATCATCAAACGAAACTTGCCGTGGCCTATGTTCCTGAGTGATTTCTGTTCCCTCACTCAAACTGCAGAGTATCCTGTGTCAGTGGTCCCCAGTTATAGTGCCGTTGATAATTTGGTAACGGGCCAGGAGGTCTACTTGACAATCGAGTTACAGTGTAATACAGTAAGGACCTTGCATGCCTTAAACGTAGAGCATTGCGCTCACTTGGGGAATAGTACAGTGCAAAAATGGTCTTCCATGAAACTGGTCCATGGTGGGGACCACTCTTTAGATGGTCCGGAAATGTCAGAAAAAAAAAAAGAGTACAGAATTTAGAGACCAAATTAAATTCTTAGTTTTATGGAATTAGGCAAGCCAGGCTTTCCCACAGTTGAGCAGGGAAAACCCCCTGTGGACTCTTGGGCAAGGTGGACTACTGAGAACAGCAGGTTTACGACTACTTTCAGGGAGAAAGGCAAAGAAAGAGGCAGAGAGCATGAGTCATGTGCAGTCACGTACAGTAGCCCTCCAGGAAACAACTCCAGTGGTGGGCCCCAAGAATCATCTCCACTGGTGGGCCCTAAGAATCATCTCCACTGGTGGGCCCTAAGAATTATCTCCAGTGGTGGACCTCAAGAATCACCTCCACTGGTGGGCCCAGTTCACCCCTAAGTGAAAATGGACAAATTGTGCCCAAAATGTCAATATTTTGTGTGACCATTATTATTTTCCAGCACTGCCTTAACTCCCTTGGGTATGGAGTTCACTAGAGGTTCACAGGTTGCAGCCACTGGAATCTTCTTCCACTCCTCCATGACGACATCACGGAGCTGGTGGATGTTAGAGACCTTGAGCTCCTCCACCTGCCGTTTGAGGATGCCTCACAGATGCTCAATAGAGTTTAGGTCTGGAGACAGTTTGGCCAGTCTAGTACCTTTACCGTCATTTTCTTTAGCAAGGCAGTGGTCGTCTTGGAGGTGTTAGGGGTCGTTATCATGTTGAAATACTGCCCTGCAGCACAGAAGGGAGGGGATCTTGCTCGGCTTCTGTATGTCACAGTACATGTTGCCATTCATGGTTTCCCCAATAAACTGTAGCTCCCCACAGGCCCAAATCATGAAACTCTCACCACCATGCTTAACTGTAGGCAAGAAATTTCCACCCCACATGCTTGACATATTCTCAACCAAATTAGTTTATCCAGTAATGCATGTCCTTAGTCTGCTTCTCTTAAGCAAACTGTTTGTGAGCTTTCTTGTGCATCATCTTTAAAAGAAGCTTCCTTTTGGGACGACAGTCATGCAGACCAATTTGATGCAGTGCGCGGCATATGGTCTGAGCACTGACAGGTTGGACCCCCACCTCCACCCCTGTAACCTAAGCAGCAATGCTGTCAGCACTTATATGTTTATTTTGGGAAAAAATCTCTGGATAGGACACTGAGCATGTGCATTCAACTTCTTTGGTTGACCATGATGAGGTCTGTTCTGTGTGGAACCACTGTATGATCTTGGCCACCAGGCTGCAGGGTGTTGGCATTCGTTTTATAGTCTAGATCATCTTTATGTAGATTCTCAAACAGTCCTTTGCCATGAGGTGTCATGTTGAGCTTCCAGTGACCAGTATAAGAGAGTGTGAAAGTGATTGCACCAAATTTAACCGACCTGCTCCACATTCACTCCTGAGACCTTGTAACACTAGCAAGTCACATGACACCGGGGGAGGGAAAATGGCAAATTGGGCACAATTTAACCATTTTCACTTAGGGGTGCACTCACTTTTGTTGCCAGCGGTATGGGCTTTGATGACTGTGTGTTGAGTTATTTTGAGGGCACACCACATTTAAACTGTTACGCAAGCTGTGCACTGACAACTTTACATTGTATCAGTGTCAGATCTTCAGTGTTGTCAGATGAAAAGATATAATACAATATTTACAAAAATGTGAGGGGTGAACTTTTGTGAGATACTGTATCTATGCATCTATCTCATATCTATCTGACCACTCACCATCTGTCTGTCTCTCCATCCATCTATCCATCCCATTATCTGTCTATCTTCGCATTTATTTATCTATCCATCCATCTTATATCTATCTATCTCATATCTATCTATCTCTCATATCTAACTATCCCATATCTATCTTTTATATCTATCAATCGATCCCATATCTATCTATCTATCTATCTATCTATCTATCTCATATCTATATAATATCTATCTCTCATATCTATCTATCTATCTATCTATCTATCTCATATCTATCTATCTATCTATCTATCCCATATCTATCTATCTATCTATCTATCTATCCCATATCTATCTATCTATCTATCTCATATCTGTCTAATATCTATCTATCCCATATCTATCTATCTATCTATCTATCTATCTCATATCTATCTATCTATCTATCTATCTATCTATCTATCTATCTCCTATCTATCTCATATCTATCTATCTATCTATCTATCTATCACTACATTATCTATCTATCTATCCTATATCTATCTATCTCATATCTATCTATCTATCTATCCCTGTTTATGTTTGTATTTGCTACAATTATCAATAATATAATCAGGAAGGCAAACATTAATTTCCAAAGGGAGATTTCTGATTACTCAAGAGATTATACTGTGCTGTACATTAAAATAACCCAATAATTAGTCTCAGTCCAATTACTACAGTTTAGAATAAGATATATAAGTCACATCCTGGAAAGCTAACCCCCGCTCCATATCTATGGAGGCTGTTCTGCTTCTGCCCTAGATTCCAATGAGTAACAAGATTCATATATATTTGAATAAAATACTTGATAGGATTATCCAAAACCAGAATCACATGGCTGCTTCCCAGGAATGGCGTCACGCCGGCTGTTATTTCATACTAAATAAGCATCTTTTTTCTATCTTTTCCAGATTTTATTATTGCCATATATATTATATTTCTTATTACATTTTTTAATCCCTTTGAGAGTTTACGATATTACATAGCATTTAATACTTTATGATCTGTGTCGCCATTACACTGGCTTTTGTTAGGGTAACACTTACTCTACAGCAGCATTGTAGACTCTGCATTACACCTTCCTTGTTGGGCCATTGACTTAAGAGGCCAGAAGAGGCTACAGCTGCTCCGAATGTAAAGGAGCATAAGGTGGGTCAGGTGAGCATATGTTTTCTTTTGTTTGAGTGGGGAAAGAAGAACAATGGGGCACAAAGATGGACATTTTTATTGTGAGGGTACATAGGCACAAAACACGCATTGTTACTGCCTAGGGGATACAGTGGTGGGCACTACTCTGTGGCCTCCCAACTAGCACCCTCGCTCCCCTCCAATCCATCCTTAACTCTGCTGCCCGTCTTATCCACCTCTCTCCTCGCTACTTCCTGCCTCTCCCCTCTGCAATCCCTTCACTGGCTTCCCATTGCCCAGCGAATTCACTTCAAGCTACTAACCATGACCTACAAGTCTCTCCATAACCTCTCCCCTCCATACATTTCTGCCCTAATTTCCAAATATCTCCCCTCACACAATCTCCGCTCCTCACAGGACCTTCTCCTCTGCTCTCCCCTCATCAGCTCCTCACACAACCGACTCCAAGACTTCTCTCCCGTGCTTCACCCACACTCTGGAACTCACTGCCCCAACACATCAGACTCTCCTCCACTTCACCAGCTTCAAAGCAACCTGAAAACCATTTCTTCAGGCTTGCCTATAACCTACAATAACCCTGCTGCCACTGCACCCTCCACAAACATGTCTGCCCCTCACCTCCTGTCTCTTTCCCCCTCCTTGTAGATTGTAAGCCCTCGCAGGTAGGGTCCTCTCTCCCTCTGTCGTGCCAATTGTCATTAATCACTTATCACTGTACTCGTTTGACTTATGTAATGTATGTAACCCCCTCGAATGAACAGTGCCCTGGAATCAATGGCGCTTTAAAATAAATAGTAATAATAATAATACTGTGTGGGGCCTTAACAAGATCCTGTCTATTGTATCCTTGAGTTTGTACTCTTCAAGCAGCACCTACATGAATTTCCATCTTTTCTGACATTTTTACTAAACCTAGGTACCCTGTTTCCCCGAAAATAAGACAGTGCCTTATATTCAGTTTTTCTCCTGAAGATGCGCTAGGTCTTATTTTCAGGGGATGCCTTATTTTTCAACGGAATAAGAAATCACGTTTATTCCATGAACAAGAATTCATGTTTATTGTTAAACAAAAAATCCTAGTTCCTTAATATACTCTAGTCACGAGTATAACCAGCCCAACGCTGAATTCCATCAAGAATATCTTGTGACACTATTTCCATGTACAACAATCTATGGTACATTGACCGATCCCGGTATTTAGGAACAAAAAGCAACACTTATTCAGGAAGTCTGAGGAAGTGTGATACGCACGCAATAAAATTGGGTATTTTATACCCTTTTCTATATAAACCTTGGAGTTCTGTGCTTTATAGGACCTGTTCTCTGATACTGGCTTATTAGTAAGCCATATCACCGGGATTTCTATTCGGCTATGGTATATAAACATTTATTTAATAACAATCATGTCATCATCTTCTGGAACATCATCATCACTCTTCAAACTCTGAATCTCAGGGTGAATTTCTTGTGACTCCATTTCTTTTAGAATCATTGACCCCAATCTCTCATGTCTAGCAATAGCACTTTCCTTAAATGAACACCTCTTGTCCAGACAGCCTCCCACCCAAGGTAAGACCTATCTTAATGATCTGCTTACGCTAATGTATGGCGTGGGGGGAGCTGTAGCAATGACTGCCGCTAGGTCTTATTTTCAGGGGAGGCCTTATATTTTTAAACTTGAAAAAAATTGTACTAGGTCTTATTTTCGGGGGATGTCTTATTTTTGGGGAAACAGGGTAATGGTAGTGTTCATGGTAAGGTGTCATTACTGGTAATATATTTATTATTATTTATTTTAGAGCGCCCTTGATTCCAGGGCGCTGTAAAATTGAGGCGGGTGCAAAAATAACATTGGTCAAACAAATACAAAGTGACAATAAGTGACTAACAACTGGTACAGAGGGAGAGAGGGCCCTGCCCATGAGGGCTTACAGTCTACTTGTGAGTCGTAATATATTTATGTATACATATATAGGATATATGTTTGTACAACTGGGCAAATAAGTATTGAACACGTCACCAAATTTCTAAGTAAATATATTTCTTAAGTTGCTATTGCCATGAAATTCTCACCAGATGTCGGTAAGAACCCGTCCAATCGACACAGGCAAAGAAATCAAACCATAGAAGTTTGTCAATTAAGTTATTTGTAATAATGAGAAATGTAGATTTTGATTTTTGTATTGCAACAAATTATAGTTACAGACGTTATGTCAAATAATTGAAATAAAAAAACAGTAGAATTGTGACTCATACGACGTTACGGAGTATAATAAGCATGTAATCATGTATATTCACTAATGAATATAAAGCGGATTCATAATAAGGGTGATAGAATGTGAATCAATGGTTTGGAGAGCAATTGGAGAAAATCTCGTAGGCAAATGGGCACTGATGCATATAATGAAAACCTGGCCAGAACCTTCAGAGTATATAGGTACTATGGACCAAATGGACAGGCACATTTCCTAGGTATCAAACTATAGAAATTATCCTTACTATGGACCATACTTTTAAGGATAATTTCTATAGTTTTTCACTTAGGAAATGTGCCTGTCCATTTGGTCCATAGTCTTCTGTAACTTGGGGTTGCAATATCCCTTTCACGAGCACCGACATTCACTTGAGTGCTGGGCATTTATTACTTCTTAATAATGAGAAATGGCACAGGGAAAAAGTATTGAACACGCTTACTGAAATTTTATTTAAAACTCAGTATAAAAGCCTTTATTGATGATGACAAGATGCCTCCTGTATGTAGAAACTTGTCGCCTGTATTGCTCAAGTGGGATTTTGGTCCAATCTTCCACACAAACACTCTTTAAATCCTTAAGCCACCGTGGGTTCCTTCCATGGACTCGGAGCTTTAGTTCCTTCCACAGATTTTTTTTTATTGGATTCACCTCCAAACTCCACTGATGGTATGATGATTTGGGGTGATAGGTAGCGCCTTTTGGCTTCCAAACATGGTGTGTATCATGGCATCTAAAGAGTTCAACTTTGACCAGACTATGTTCTCACAGTAGTTCACAGGTTTGTCTAAATGTTGTTGAAGAAACTCTAAACACACTTGAGCATGCTTTTTGTTCAGCAATGGAGTCTTGCGTGGTAAGCATACATACAGGCCATGGAGGTTGAGTGCAATACTTATTGTTTTCTTAGAAACAATTGTACCTGCTGATTCCAGGTCTTTTTGTAACTCTCCATAGGTGTCCTTGACTCTTGGACAACTCTTCTGATAATTCTTTTCATTCCTCTGCCTGGAATATTGCAGGGAGTACCTAGTCATGGCTGGTTTATGGTAAAATTATGGTCTTTCCTCAACAGTGCTCACTGGAGCCTTCAGTAATTTAGAAATTCTTCTGTAACCAATGTCATCAGTATGTCTTGCGGCAATAAGGTTGTGAAGGTCTTGAGACAGCTCACTGGTTTTTACCCATTGTGAGATGTTTCTTGTGTGGCACATTGGTAATAGGCCATCAGTTGAACCAGCTGATGTTATTTTTCACTAAGTGGCAGAATTGCTTTCTAATTACTGATAGATTTCAACTGGTGTTATGAGTTAACAGGGCTTTTTGTCTTTCTTTCTTCATGTGTTCAATACTCTTCTCCTGTGTCATTTCTTATTATTACACATAACTTAGTTTATGGACTGTGCTCCGTCTGACCATGGTGATGTCAACCCCTGCTCTCTGTCTAATCAGGAATGGAGATATGGACGGTAACCTAGAAACACTTGTGTGCACTCAGAGCATATAAAATCTTTCATCTCTTTACCAGGGCAATATCAAAAGAGCAATGTATCTGGCAACAGTCTTCATTTACCGATCCCTACATGTTGAAAGCTTATCTTTGTAGTGAGAAAACCCCTTTAAGTATTTTGTAAATTAGTAGATGGAGAAAATGTAAAGCACCGAAATATTTTTTGATGTTGTCTCTGTGTCCCTTAGGTTACCACTGACCCATGGTATGGAATACTGGAACGAAACATCTTCAATCAGCTTTATCTTGATCGGTCTTTCCACCAACCCATTTCTTCAACCAATATATTTCACAATATTTTGATGATGTATCTGACCATTCTAACAGGGAACATTTTGATAATTGTAGTGATAAGGACTAATTCCCGACTGCAAACCCCTATGTACTTTTTTCTCAGCAACCTCTCGCTTATTGACCTCTGCTTCTCCACCACCATCCTGCCTAAACTTCTGATGAATACTTTAGCCGAGGACAGGAGTATCTCCTTCTGGGGATGTGCAGCTCAGATGTACTTCCACCTTGCATTGGGAGGAACGGAGTGTATTATTTTAGCAATTATGGCCTATGATAGATATGTGGCCATCTGTCAGCCCTTACACTACAACATTATCATGAACTTAAAACTTTGTCTTCTTCTCTCTGTCGGAACTTGGTCTTTCAACTTTCTGAACTCCATTTACTATGCATACATCACTTTCCGGCTGCCCTACTGTAGGTCTAAGTTTGTGAACCACTACTTCTGTGAGATGCCTCCCCTTTTCCGGCTATCTTGTACAGACACCTTAATGGACGAAATAGCAGTTTATATCTCTGGTGGGATTGTAGGTCTTTGTTCTTTTGTACTCACCCTACTATCCTATGTTAAAATTATATCTACCATCTTAAGGATCCGCTCCACCACCGGTAGACGCAAGGCTTTCTCTACCTGCGTCTCCCACATTACAGTAGTATCTCTCTACTATGGTGCCATTGTTTTCATGTACTTACGTCCTCGTGGGAGCTACTCTGTAGAGCGAGACAGAGCTGTGGCCATTCTGTATACTGTGATCACTCCCATGTTTAACCCCATCATTTATAGCATAAGAAACAAGGAAGTCAAGGAAAGCTTGAGAAAAATATTTCTTAACAGACGTTCTATGATCTCTAATGTCCATCATTGATCTCAGAAAATATGTTTTAGGATAATGGACTATACCACTTGACACTAATAAATAAATAAGTTCATTTTTGCATTATTTTTTTTATTATTGACTTTTACATTATAGCTGTACATGTGCTTTAATGAAATGTGTTTGGTTTGTTGCTTGCAGATACAGTATGTGTCCCGTAAGCACACCATGTGGTTAGGTGCGCTACTGAAAATTTAATTTAACTGTTTTTATAGCGTTGTTTTGTGAGCTACTGTATAATGAATAAACTTTACAAAGTGAAAAAAATAAAATATTAAAGAATCTCTTTAGGATGCTATTAAAAATAAATTTAGAGACTCTTATAATGCCTTGTGTACACCTGCTTTAATTTTGGACTAACTTGATTACTTTATCCCATCTGATATAGTATCCATAGTACAGCCTTCATTTCTCACTTTGCTTCTGGCTTTGCAGAAGGGTACAGTATCATCAAATTGCGCTTGCCTTCAAATAAGTCTGAAGGGCAACGAGTGATAGACCAGTTATATACAGTAGAATTTCTGGTCCCTAACTCAGACTGTGGAGTCTCCTGTGTATCCTGTGTAAGTACATAATCTCCAAAAAATTGGGAATCTCGCAAGAGAACAGAGAGTGACTTTTGATCACTATATTTACTATTTTGCCATAGGCAAACTTAAACTCTATCAGTTCTCAATCTATAAAACACTAAAACGTAACTTTTATTATGTATAACACTTAACCTTGATACACACTATTTAAAAACCTGATTTCTAACCTCACCATTTTACCCTTTTTGCTTCTGAAAGAGGCAATAACTCCCTTTATATTATCAAGTCTGGTGGAGCACCACCTATTAACAGGAGAGCCTTATAACTATAGCACAGTACTAGCTCCAGTAAGGGATCCCAAGCCTACTACTTGGGCAGTCGTCCCTAATCTCATAGACACAGAACAAATAAGGCCCCCTTGTGACACCCCTGCAGCGGGTGACACTTGTAGACAGAGGTGAGAAATCACTATTTAAAACATCCTATCTGACCTGCCCGACATGTTTCACCAGCTAACCTGGCTTCATCAGGGATTAGAGGTCCGATCGGGGCCTTATTTGTTCTTATGTGATACAGCATCAGCCTGCTGTTCCTTTCTCCTGGAATGGTCTTACCAAATCCGATAAATTGTTACAGGTCAGAAGACTTAAAATGGAAGTGTTGATACAGCAGCCACTTAGCAACTTTTTTTGAAAATAGCTTTATTTGGAAACTTTATCTGGAAAATCACCACTTACACGTTTTGAACTTTCATTGAGTTCTTAATTATGGTGTAATTAAGAACTCAGTAGCAGTTTGAAACGCATAAGCAGTGGTTTTCTCCATCCCTGCCCTGCTCTTTATGACAGTTTTATGCTATTTCCAAATAAAGTTGCTATTATATTAAAGAAGTTGTTGCTGGATTTCCATTCTTAATTTGGAGCATGTATACACGTTTTTACAGAATGGGACCCATGCAACGAGCAAGGAACTGGTAAGCTGGTAGTTTCTACTAGAGGTGAATATGGCATGCCTCTAGGTTACACTCATTTTTTATCCACATATATTTCACACAAAAGGTGGTTTTAGTGGTAAAGAAATAAAATAATAGGAAGAAATGGGCTTATTTTGATATGGGATACAAGAGGAATACCATAACATACCTATTTCAAACTAACAAACCCTTTGTATGGAGGTAACTGAGGAGAAGATGGAGGGGACAAAGCATCTATTGTTTCAGCAATCTACCTGGTCTCCAGTGGCATAGAAGAAAAGAGGCCCAATGCCAAAGATCGAGATAGGCTACTATTATGTTTCTGACTTTTTCTACTTAAGAAAGAAGGGCCTGGTGTTATGTTACCCTATATAGCTCTTCTGTTTGGGTGAATTCCCAACTCCCATGCTCAGTGTTGTGCTGGGTTGACTGTGACCCACCAGTGGAATAAATTCTTGAGGCCCAACAGTGGAATTAATTCTTGGGCCCCACCAGTGAAGTTTATTCTTGGGCTCCACCAATGGAATTAATTCTTGGGGCCCACCAATGGATTTGGTTCTTGAGGCCCACCAATGAAGTTGATTCTTAGGGCCCAATAGTGGAATAAACTCTTGGGGCCCACCAGTGGAGGTGATTCTTGGGGCCCACTAGTGTAGTTGATTCTTGGGCCCCACCAGTGGAGTTGATTCTTGAGCCCCACCAGTGGAGTTGATTCTGGGGTGCCAAAAGTGAAGTAAATTTTTGTGGGCCCACTAGCAGAGTTGTTCTTGGGGTCCACCAGCAGAGTTGATTCTTGGGAGCCCACCAGTGGAGTTGATTCTTGGAGTCCACCAGTGGAGTTGATTCTTTGAAGCCCACCAGTGGAATTGATTCCTGGTGGTCCAGCAGTGGAGTTGATTCTTGGTGGCCCACCAGTGGAGGTGATTCTTGGGGTCCACCAGTGGAGGGGATTCTTGGGGTCCCACCAGTGGAGGTGATTCTTGGGGTCCCACCAGTGGAGGGGATTCTTGGGAGCCTACCAGTGGAGATGATTCTTGGTGGCCCACCCTACAACTACTGTACTGTACATAACTGCACATACTACACACAACTCTTCCACTCTGTACCTTATTTTCAGCCTCTTTGTTTCCCTAACTTTCTCTCTGAAAATCAGTCCAGGGGGGTTTCCTTTACTCCACTGTGGGCCAGTCTGAGTCTGCCCATGATTGCTAGCAAAGCAGTTCCTCTAGAGAAGGGAGTCCTACTCAATTTCTTGCCACCTAGTAGGAAAGATGATGGCACCAACCAGGGCTGTGTCTCCTTTCTCCAAGGGCTCAGTGGAACCATATAGTAATGTCATTATAGCATGTATTCCCTTATTGGTCTCCTTAGCAGAGTTTAGCCAACTAGTTGTGATGTTAGTTGTGAAACATCACAGTCATGTGGATTTTGGTGTGCCAATCACAGTGTATTTTACTAAGCCTTATGATTTGAGGAAATACCTGATCCACAGGCTTTAGTCTTATGTATCCTTATGGGCACTATATTTAAAAATGGTTCAACAGTCAAATGGACTGAAACACTGTACATAGTTCAGGATCAAGCACGTCCAATCTGTTTGTGTTCGTTTTATCCCTTTGCATGTTCCCCCATTATACCATGCACTATGTATAACTTAATACATTAATTTCACCCATTATGTCAAATAATCTTTCGTCCTTTAACCAAGGAGTCTAAAAATAGTTAAAAGTCATACACCCACAGATAAGACATTTAATTTAAAATTAAAGGATTAACCTTGTTGGCAGGAAAATTTGAACATCTGTTTTCTTGGCTCAGTGATTGCTCCGGGACCAATTAGAGTTGGTAACATTATGTATAAAAGCAAATCTAAGGCTTGTGGCAGTGTATTCACACTATTATATTGGAGATCTTATCAAGGAATAGTTTGTATTTAACAGACATTACCCAGATATAAAAAACAGGGTTGCTTTATATAGGAGAAATATAGAATATCAGGACATAACCAATACATTTCAAGATTTGCTTCAACAGCCATGACGTTTACTATAGGATTTTATGAATATCTTATTGAGAACGTTGGAAGATGTTTCCTTAATCATTGTCTTAATATCATCACATTTGGATGGACCACTAGGTTGGAGATTCCTTAACAATACATTGTACTTCCAATTCACTGTTACATTATGGTTTCTACATTGTAGCACCAAGTGAGTGATTTTTCTCTTAATGAAACGTTTCTTCCGAAATATATTCTGAGTGTAAATTCAATGACATTTATATGTTGACTTTCTTTAGTGTCCAGTCAGGGTTGGGTCAAATGTAAAATTCTTATTAAACCAGAAGTAGTAAAGGAATCCCTACTTGTCAAATTCTTTTATCCAGATATGCGTACCTGCAGACGTTTTGGGAAAAGATCTCACGGTCATGAGACTCAATATGACTTAAAAAGGAACCGACAATAAGAACTCCTGAAAGTCGACTGCTAAGAGAGTATTACAAGAAATGGAGAAAGCAATGACTGAAAAACATAGAGCAAGAATCGATATTCAGCCTTTTTTGCTTTTTTTTTAACAGGCCATAAATATAGTGAGGGTTTTCATCAGCACCTGTATTCACTATTTTGCCATAGGCAAACTTAAACTATCAGTTCTCAGTCTATAAAGCACTAAAACTTAACTTTTATTATGTATAACACTTAACCTCTATAACACACTTTTTAAAAACCTGATTTCTAACCTCTCAATTTGTCTCATAAATGTATCTCTTTCTAATATGGGTGTAACGAAAATAAATAAAAAGGAATTTATTGAATTCATTTTTATTTGTTTATTTTCGTTACCCCCCTATTAATGTTCATTTTATATACACATCGGTACAACTTCGTGAGTCTTATCATCTTATTTCGGCCATGTACAGTTTTATTATAGATTGCATTAGAAAACCCATAAGAGCGTCGCTCGCTCTCCATTGGCTCAAATAACTGCGTCTCTTTTAACTTAGCCAATCACAAACAGAGCTCGCTCTGCATTTCTTTTCCCCATAGAACTCTATGAGAAGGTAGCTCACCCGCTGATTGGCTAAGCTGGACGAGCCCCTCTTCCCCCCCAACCAATCACAGTACTAGAATATTTCCATAGACAGTAATAACTTTTAGGGCGCCCTTCTATCGCGCCCTTCTTTCTCCACTCAAAATAGACGCACTGCATATGATTGGTGGATTCATATCTGCCACCTGGGCTCAACCAATCAGCTCTTTTCTGCCTTTTTTTACTGTATTTTGAACTGTCCCGCCTTTGCATTTGATTGGTCCATACTTCTCCATAGCTTATAATGGTTCCCTGTCGCTCCTATTCTGATTGGTTGGTTTCTGCCGACCAATGAGAAGAGCTTACAGAATTTGAAGTACTGTATTTCCCGGCAATCCTCTATATCGCAATTCCTGATGTAGCGCCGGTCTCGGCGACAAACGCGTAGGGATTTGATTGATTTATGTTTATAGAAGGTTTAAGCTCTTTTTCAGATAATATTTGACACCTAATAAAGACGATTTTATTAATCATACTCCATGCCGCACGGCGCTGAGAGCCGAGATTTCATTGCCCCGATCTGGCCATAGACTACAATGGGACAAAGTAGCTCGCACTCTGATTGGCCGAGATAGCCCAGCCCCCGCTACCTCAACCAATCAGCTCTTTTCTGCATTTTTACTTTATTTTGAACTGTCCCGCCTTTGCATTTGATTGGTCAATACTTCTCCATAGCTTATAATGGGTCACTGTCGCTCCTATTCTGATTGGCTGGTTTATGCCGACCAATGAGAAGCGCTTACAGAATTTGAATTACTATATTTCCTAGCAATTTCAAATATCCCAATTCCCGATGTTGCGCCGGTCTCGGCGACAAACGCGTTGTTATGGATTTTATTTCTGTATGTTTATAGAAGGTTTCAGCTCTTTTTCAGAGAATGTTTTACACTTAATAAAAACGATTTATTTACTAATACTTCATGCCTCACACCGCTGAGATTTCAGTGCCCCGATCTGTCCATAGACTACAATGGGAGAAAGTAGCTCGCGCTCTGATTGGCCGGGATAGCCAAGCCCCCGCTAGCTCAACCAATCAGCTCTTTTCTGAATTTTTACTGTATTTTGAACTGTCCCGCCTTTGAATTTGATTGGTCAATACTTCTCTATAGGTTTTAATGGGTCACTATCGCTCCTATTCTGATTGACTGGTTTCTGCCGACCAATGAGAAGAGCTTACAGAATTTGAATTACTGTATTTCCCGGCAATTTCCTGATGTTGCGCCGTTCTTGATTTTTGGAAAGTGATTTTATTTATGTACTTTTTTAGAAGGTGTGAGTTCTTTTTCTGATAATGTTTTACACGTAATAAAAACGCTTTTTTGATTCATACTCCATGCCGCACGGACATGTTTAATGATTTTTCGCTCATTTCCAGCCTGTCTCGATTCGGAATACATGTTAGGCGCAGTCCCTTCTGCGCCTAAGTCCCCGCACTGCGCCTCACACACTGGCGAGGCGCAGTGAACTTTTCCCCGCATGTATGAGCATACCTCCTTGGGCGGCGAATCTTAGGCGCAGACCCGCACTGTGCCTAAGTCCCGCACTGCGTCTCACACTACTGGAGAGGCGCGGTGGACTTTACACCACATGTATGAGTGCACCTCCGGCGCCGACATACATGAGGTGCAGCTTTCACGTTCGAGCGCTCGAAAACTTGCGCTCCGACATGGCGAGCTTCATACATGTCGCCCACAGTGTATATGTGAGGGAGTCATTTTTACAGAAAATTCTGCCAAAACAAATTAAAAAACACAAGAAAAATTTCACAGGCGACATTGTTGTATAGTTTACTTAAGTTATAAGAGAGTTCATTGTCACACTATGGCGCATGGGCCAATGCAAACCTTGAGCCACTGTGGATATAAAGATCAATCATGTAACTGGATCATTATGAAAATGTATGGACATCAAAAGTATTATCATGGGGTCCAGTGCATCCTTGTCCATTCATGTATTAGGAAATTGTTTTGAACGTGCTTTAATATTTTAGTTGATTGTTTACTGATATGCTGTCGTTCTGATGAGAGGTCAATAAACATGTTTCCAACTTCACATTTTGTCCATGTCAGGTTCTCCTTTAGATGTTATGGATCTGTTCAACCAATCTTCCTCAAGTAGATTTTTTCTCCTTGGTTTGTCTTCTGTTTCTTACTTGGAGATTCTCGGCTTCTTTGCATTCTTGGCAATGTATTCGATAACATTGTTAGCAAACCTTCTTCTGATCATTGTGGTGAGGATTAATCCAAAGCTCCAGACTCCCATGTACTTCTTCCTTACTAATCTCTCCTTCATTGATATTTGCTTCTCTACTTGCATAGTCCCTAAAATCCTGGTGATCACATTAACCAAGGACAGGAGCATTTCTCTACTAGCATGTGCTGCCCAGATGTACTTTCATTTGGCTCTTGGGTCTACAGAGTGTTTCATTCTTGCCGTCATGGCCTACGATAGATTTGCCGCCATCTGTAAACCCCTTCATTACAACAACATCATGAGCCAGAAGATGTGTTTGAGTCTGGCCGTTGCGTCATGGACCTCAAGCTTCATCAATGCCATGGTACATGTGGTTTATACCTTCCAGATGTCCTTCTGTCGTTCTCACCATATCAACCACTTCTTTTGCGAGTTACCCCCATTTTTACAAATATCCTGCAGTGATACCTGGCTCCATGAAGTAGCAATGTATATTTCGACAGGGATCATTGCTAGTTTGTCCTTTTTCTTGACCTTGATTTCATATATTCATATTGTGTCAACCATCTTGAACATCAGTTCCGATCATGGAAGGTATAAAGCTCTCTCCACATGCGCATCCCACATCATTGTGGTGACTGTCTTTTATGGGACCATTATGATTCTATATTTCCGTCCACATTCCCATTCCTCTCCAGACATAGACAAGTCTGTCTCTATCATCTACTCAGCTGTGGCGCCAATGCTGAACCCCATCATCTACAGTGTCAGAAATAAGGATGTCAAGGGCACCATAAAAAGTAATCTAAGCAAAGAGAGTCTAAAATAAAATAAAATAAAATATTACATTAAAAAAGGTTGGATTGAGTAATGGGTTAATCCACACAACAAGGGTTTTCAGTCATTTTTTCCAACGGTTTTCGGATTTTGAAACAGTCTGAAAACCGATGGTCCATCGTTCTCTTAGACATTGATAGAAAATCCGAACTGTAGTCTACACAGCTTGGATTTTCTGGCAGTCGGATTTCAAATGCAAAAACGGTGGGAAAAAAAACTTGGAACATGTACATTCTTCTGCTTGGTTTTCGATCAGAACATTTACTGTTCAATGGTTAAGGCGGACTTCTGAATCCACAAACCATGGACAGAACATCTCCTAAAACCGTTATAATAAGATAAAATAAGGGTCGGATTCTTAATCAGAATCCAACTGGCATTTTGTCACTGCCATATGTCCGTACCCTCGAATGAATGTCCCTATTTAGTCAAGCTCATTTAATTTTTTGAGAGTTTAAGACGGGAAAAAACAGGTAATAAATGGTGATTGAATTACGCTCCTTTCCGGCCACACATAACCTGGGAAATGTTGGAAAATTTGTTAGGGACTAGAAAAAATAAGTAGCCTAAATAGATTCTACCACAAAACTTAGCTTTTAATAAAGGTATATTATAAGAGCGGTATAAACATATAGACTGCTCCTCACACAGAAAATAGATAATGCAAAGGTTATACAATATATGAAAAGGTCAAGTAATGAAACTCAACAACTCTGAAGATGGAGATAAGGTGTGGTCCTCCAAGGGGTTCCAAATGGTGTTTTCTCAGCAAAGTGTCCAAATAAGATCTCAAATGGTGTCTACAATCGGAATTTTTTTTTCTTTTTCCTACCCTACAAAAGCTCTAAGGATAAACTGTCCCTTAAAAGAACAAATGCATTGAAAAGGGCAACACCCACATAAATGACCCTTGCCTTACCCTGCTTCTCACCCTGTGAACAAATGATAACCCATATGTGTTTCATCCATAAGTATTATGGACTCGTCAGTGGGAATATGAAACCCAGAAACACCAAAATGAAACCCAAGAAAGCGGGCAAAAAAGACCTGTGTATGATAGGAAAAAAGTGACTCGCTTTCATGGGTTTCATGCCTATAACCTTCACTAAACTTGTCACTACTTCCTCCATAGACATGTCTGCCCCTCACCTCCTGTCTCTTTCCCCCTCCTTGTAGATTGTAAGCCCTCGCGGGTAGGGTCCTCTCTCCCTCTGTCGTGCCAATTGTCATTATCCCTTATCACTGTACTCGTTTGACTTATGTAATGTATGTAACCCCCTCGAAAGTACAGCGCCCTGGAATCAATGGCGCTTTAAAATAAATAATAATAATAAATAATAATAATGGGTTTTACTTAGGTGTTTTTGTATTCCCACTGATGAGTCCATAATACTTATGGATGAGATGTGTACAGGTTATTATTTGCTCATAGGGTGAGAAGCAGGGTAAGGCAAAGGTCATTTTTGTTGGGTTGCCCTTTCCAGGGCACTTGCTCTGCTAAGAGAAAGTTTACCTTAAGGGCTTTTATAGGGTAAGAAAAAGAAAAATTGTTTTCCAATTGTAGACAACACTTGGGATCTTTTAGGACACCCCACTGAGAAGTCCCCATTTGGAACTCTTTGGAACACCACCCTTATCTCCATCTTAAAGTCTTCAGAGGTAGTGAGTTCCATTACTTGACCCTTTTTGTATCCTGTACGACCTTTATATTATCTATTTTCTGTGTGAGGAGCAGTCTAGATGTTTATACCGATCTTATAATATACCTTTATTAAAAGTTAAGTTTAATTGTAGAATCTATTTAAGCTACTCAATTTTGGTAGAGATTTGTTGATCTTCATTTGAGTTTCTTTTTGTCTAATCCCCGCAGAGGGGGGGGTTTAGTTTTTGGATGTTACAGGCTAACTCCCCGACGTAATTCAGTCCGAATTAGGGGAGGGATTTGGCCCTTGGGGGGGGAATCCGTCCCAGTATAGGTTTAATCCCATTTCTCATAGGAACTATTGATTAGTTCCTCCCCCTGCCGGCAAAATTACGAGAGGGGGGAGTAATTGCAGGTCCTTTCTGGGCGTATCGAGCCCTGTAATGATTGTTTGGGGCCGGGAGGTGCCGGCCCCCGCTCCCGCCCCGCCCCGGCCACACGGCTTAATTGGGGGTGGTTTTTCGTCCCGCATTAAAACCGTGTGAACATAGCCTTAGATTTGGTAGGAGTGGGATTGGTGCCAAGGGAGTTTGCAGAGTAAGGTAGCAAAAAAGAAGAGACTTTAAAATTTCGAAAGGATATTCATAGTCAAGAATTACCCCCGGGGTAAAAGTGTCATGAGAAAAACACGAGACTTGTCTAAGAGAAAAAAAAAACAACGCCATTTTAAAACCTTTGGTTTTTTAAAGCCCAAAATTTTCTATTTTTTTTCACTTTTGGGTGCCGAAATATCCTCCCTATATAGAAGGTATGTTTGAACTTGCTCTGAAATTTAGAATCTGGGGCGCGATGTATTTTGGGCCCCCCAAATAACATTTTGTTTGTGCGCATTAGTAGCATAGAATGTGCCTGAATCTCTGAACCTGTTCATTAGATTAAGCTCCAAAATGACAAATCAGGCTCAGGTAAACCACTTTAAACTTTATCTACCTGTTCCAGCAGTAATGCGTTCTCCCGCCATAAATATGTAGACTTGTATAGTTGTGGTCCAACACGCCTCCAGAACCCCTCCCACGATCTCAGACGCATTACAAAATTACGCGGGCGCCCGATAATGCACTTAGTTTTGAAGTGCGCCTGGTTATAAACCTAGTGAACAAGGCTGCGCCACGTTTTGGGCTGAAAGGAGGCCAGCCTTCTGCCGCAGCCCCGTACATACTTGTGGCCTCTAAAGTCACCAGGAGGGTTCAACGATCTGTAAATGGGCCACACACCTTTTGAAGATTGTGTCTGAATTAGGCTATTCAATTAGTCCCTAAGATTTCCCCTACTCTCCTATGGGCCAGTGCAAGTCTGGTTTTATGTAAATAAGGGGGGCAGTAGGGAAAAAGGCGAAAATTTGACGGGGGCCAAATCAAAGGGTAAAGGTTTTAACACGATTAACTACAGAAACATACATCCTAGTACATTATAAATGCAGAATTACATCTCCCTTAATGATCACTGGCAACCTTCGCCAACTCTAAGTACACTGAATTGGCAAATATGAATGGGTTCCAATGGGTTTCTTATGTGTTCCAAAGTCATATCATTAGGGGAAACAAAGCTTAAAAATTCCCTCTACGCTTTATTTCTTCCACATCTTTCCTCACCCCTGGTTGAAATTGATGTACACATGTCTTTTTTCAATTGTACTTTCCTATGTAATGAGTCTATTTAAATGGGGCAAAAAAAAATTCAAACCACTACATGGGTCACAAAACTACATTAAACATTGTTGTCAAGTGGGTCAAAGGAAACACACATAGGTATTGTTTGTCTATGTGTATTGTTGGAGTTTAGCTGCAAAAACGGTAGGCACAGGCGGGTTTTTGGATGCAAAAATAGCAGGGTGTTATATTTTTTACGGCAAAATAAAGGAACACCAAACAGGAACACGAAATATCTCCAGCCGGAGGTTTCACAGCATCTGGTTAATGTCCATAAACAAAGAACTGTTTGTGAAATTCAGCTAAGTAGTCCTAAGGGTCCGTATCCCCCCTTGTAGTGTTGGTCAAAAGTCCCCGTGGGAGTGTCGTCAGTCTATGTAGCACACCCTGAGGACATGGAAAAACACTCTCAGGTTTAGTTCTCACTGGGTCTGAATCGCGGCTTTAAAGGTCTCAAGATTTCCACTAAAGCCCAGAACAGACTGTGGGGACGGCCTCCCACCTTCACTACAGCTATCCTAGGAAAAGAGCTCATGTAAGCTACATGGCAGCTATACTACTATACACAAGTCAGTAACCTAGTGTCACTAACTAAAACGCTCTTTTCCCCAACAAACTCATGGACTCTGGTGGCACAAACACGGCAGTTCTCCTGCTGCAATTAAGTTAGATCGAAAAGCCGGGACGTACTGCCAGACCGGCCACCTTGACTTCCCTGGAAATTCCTTACTGAATACAGGAATCTGCCTGGCACCTATCTGCATTGCACAATGTTACCTGCTGGTTGGCTACTATACGAAGAGACATCTGAAAATAAGGGCTTCTGACAAAGCACATGCAGTGTTTCTTACTTCTATCAGTGGCCAAACTTAAAATATTCTTAAAGGGGTTGTCTCACTACAAGGATTACTTTTTATGTTAAAGATCTTGCATAAACAAGTCACTTTGCAATATGTGTCCATTACCAGTGTCCTTTCCTATTCCTAGAATCCCTCTTGTAGGGGCTGCATCAGTTCTCAGGTCACTATAGCTACAGGGCCTCTTCCAATCCCTCCTGATAGGCTGCCAGCATGATTGTATAGCTTTCAGACCTGTCTTCTACTGCAGCATAGTGTAGGGGTTCCCATACTCCAGTCCTCACGTCCCAGAAACAGGTGTTTTTTTCTGGCTTTCCTTGCAGTGCACAAGTGGATTTAATTTTTGCTTGCACAGGTGACTTAGTTATTGTCAGTGCATGCTGTGGGATATCCTGAAAACATGACCTGTTGGTGGGGCGTGAGGACTGGAGTTTGGGAACCCCTGGCCTAGTGGAAGCCAGTAACACGCCCCTGAATTCAAAGTGAAACCAAGAAAACAGGACTGAGGTGAGATGAATCAATGTAGTGAGACAACCCCTTTAAAACTTTTCCAAGCTGCCACACAGAGAATGATGTTTAATATTTAGCCTGAACTTCCAGGACCCAATGGAAGGAGCTAAAAAGGGTAGAGGTAAGGGTTACAGTTACGGATGATTTTTTTGGTAATTTTTGCACTCAGATTCAGGTCAAATCTGACGTTTACCCAAATTTGAAGCACAACTTTACTCAAAAGTCAATACATTTTTTTCATCCCTTTCTTAACGTTTGCAAGAATCTTAAAATAAAGCTACAGAGATAAAAAGCTACAAATAAAGTTTGTTGCCAGGAGAATTTGAACATTGTTTTCATGGATGAGCAATTGCTTCGGGGCCAATTAAAGTCTGTGACATTGTCTATAAAAGCAAATCTACAGCATGTGGCAGTATATTCACACTACTATATTGGAGATCTCGTCAATGGATCGTTGGATGTTAATGGACATAATTCATAGGTAAAAAACAGGATTAATTAATATAGGAGAAATATAGATTATTAGGACATAAACAATGGAAAATGTTGCCTTAATAACTGTCTTTTTATCCCCCAAACACATTTAGATGGATTTGAGTTGGTTTCCCTAATGTGACATTGTATTTACTATTATGTTTTGATTTTACTTGTGTACCCGGAGTTGTTTTTTTTAAAAACCCTCTTTTTTCCCCCCTAGAATTTTGCAAAAATTTTTTCTATGTAAATTTATTAGTTGAAGGGGTATTCCAATCACAGAAAGTGCTGCGGGAAAGGGCCAATTAGTAAATAAGCAATTTTTAAAGTGGATTTTATTAAAAAAAAAAATGTATGTTTCCTAATACATGCATTTTTTGCTCCTTCAACGTGCTCTCTTGTTCCAAAAGTTAAGGACCCAAAACCCCATTGCTTACAATTGTGGCCAGTAATGCAGCATTATCAAACACTGTCTGAAAAAAACTTCCTGTGTCTGCGCCTGGATAGTGGAAATCAAAACATTGTCTGTGTACTTTGGAAAATTTTTTCCAGACAGTCTGTGATTTAAAAATTTCATTATCAAATGCTGAAAGGGCCCCAAACTGCCGGAAGAAGCCATTACTTCCCAAAAAAAAAATTTAAAAGCCGTTTTTTGTTTGCAAAAAGTACAGGAAAAAAAGACCTACTTTTTTTGGGGGCATGTCTTTGGTCTGACAAAATTTTGGGGTTTTAAAAACCTTTTTTACTTTTTGAGAGGGAAAAGGGGGAAGTTTGGGAAAACTAAGAACAAAAATCCAAAAAAGGGGAAAAACGGGGGGTTTCAGCAAACCCTGTTGTGGGGTTGTTTTGCGCAGGAGGGGCTGGCAATTCACAAAAAAGATGGTTATTTAGGAAAGAAGATTATTGGAAAAATGAAAACAACACTCAAAAAAATTTAGCCCCGGAAGTTAAAACTTGGGCGGGAATTTGGGGCTTCCAAAAAGGGCAATAACTGGGGTACTGCCAAAACTGGTTACAAAAATGGCTTTTGGGGAAAAAAGTCAAAAGTTTTTGGGGTGGGCCCCACAAAGCCTGATGCAAAAACCTATTGGAAATTTAGGGAAAAGGCCCGAAAAGGCCAGTGCAAACACGAGACCCTCTAAACATGGCTCAGTAAACCAGTTTTTGTTAGGGGGAAGGGGCCAAAATTCCTACCAAATACTTTTGAGAAGCTTGTGGAAAGTTTCTAAAATGTTTGCCCCAAGTCCTAAGTTTAGGCAATGCTACCAAATACTAATTAATGTATGGAAACTTTTGACTTTGCAGAAAGCAATAAAAATGCCTTAAAAATCATCTCTCATTATTCTGGCATTTGGCAAATAGAAATAATTTTTTTAATCCTAATAGACCTAAAACGGGGAAGATTTATCCTCATTTTATGTCAGATAGTGAGAAAAACATGCATATGTGTCTTCTTATACAGTGTATGTATATAGTACATATATATATTCTCTCTTCAATCTTCATTGGTGTCCAATAAAAGTTTGTTACCATCTGTAAGTTTGCATCCAGTAAGAGTTGTAACCGGGCATAGTGAATTTTCCTGATAAATCTTATGTATGGATGGCTGTAATATAAGCTCTCTTCTTTATATTTGGAGAATCCTTGTAGGAATTGCTACATGTCAAACTCCTCTTGAAAATAAAAGGTATAACCCAAAAAGGAACCATTGCCAAAAACTTCTGTTGCCATCCTGGATATAGAGATGAATTATATAACTTTATCATGATGAATATTGATTAACAACCAAAACTATTAGCTATGATGAGGTCCAATCCATCCCTGTCCACTGACTTGGTAGGAAACTGTTTCGGATATGTTTTAATGTTTTTAGTTGACTGTTTTACTGCAACCAATAAGTGAGCTTCCAATTTTACATCTTGTCCACGTCAAGTTTTCCTTTTGCTGTTATGAAAGTGGTCAACCAATCCTCCTCAAGCAGATTTTTTCTCCTTGGTTTGTCCTCTGTTCCTTACTTGGAGGTTCTTGGCTTCCTTGTATTACTGGCAATGTATTTAATAACATTGTTAGTAAATCTTCTCCTGATCATTGTGGTGAAGATGAAACCGAAGCTCCAGACTCCCATGTACTTCTTCCTTAGTAATCTTTCCTTCATCGATATTTGCTTCTCTTCCACTGTGGTTCCTAAGATATTGATGGATACATTAACCAAGAACAGGAGCATCTCTCTACTAGAATGTGCTGCCCAGATGTACTTTCATTTGGCTTTTGGGTCTACAGAGTGTTTCATTCTTGCCGTCATGGCCTATGATAGATTTGCCGCCATCTGTAAACCCCTGCACTACAACACCATCATGAGCAGGAAGATGTGTATCTGTTTGGCCGCTGCATCATGGACCTCATGCTTTGTCAACGCCATGATACATATCATCTACACCTTCCAGATGTCCTTCTGCCATTCCCACCATGTCAACCACTTCTTTTGCGAGGTGCCTCCATTTTTACAAATTTCCTGCGATGATATTTGGCTTCATGAAGTAGCAGCGTATATTTCGGCAGGGATCATAGTTGGTTTATCCTTTTTCTTGACTCTGGTTTCATATATCCATATTGTGTCCACTATTTTGAAGATAAATTGTGCTCAAGGAAGGCATAAAGCTCTCTCCACATGCGCCTCCCACATCATTGTAGTCAGTGTCTTCTATGGAACAATAATGATTCTGTATTTACGTCCACATTCCCGTTCCACTCCAGACATAGACAAATCTGTTTTTCCTTATTTACACCGCTGTGATGCCCATGCTGAACCCCATCATCTACAGTGTCAGAAATAGGGATGTCAAAGGCGCTATAAGAAAAAATCTGATTCAAGAGGTTCCAAGTCTACTTTTACAAAAATCCTAATACCATGGCAAGATAGGGGGTTTGAGTTATGTCAAATTGCATAGAGCCTTCTCTACTCTAAACTCATTAATATGACAGCTTCAGATACAAAAAAACAGGTAATACCCTTTGTGCACTGGATATATATATTTCAATTAGCCCACAGAGACCAAGGAATGTCAGCGTTGTCAGGACTAGGTCAAGACCGAGATTATGCCGATGAGGGAAAAGCCATAGACATCCACATTTTTTGGTTTTTTAAGCCGATTTGTGCCACAAAATACTCATATAAATACATTTATAACCTGGGGTGGAAAAAGAGGCAATCCTATCTGTGATTTATCATTGTGCCTATAACCAAGGGTGTAACTAGAATTCATAGTGCTCCATAGAAAAATGAGATGGGCCTCCACCACTTTCTGACAAGAAACTGAACCAGCAACAGAAATAGCAATAATTAAAGGTAAAATAATAATATCACTATATATCAGATAACCCTCATTTTAGTGAAATATAGCAGAAAGTCACCAAATTGTTATTATTTACAAGAAAGTACAATGTTCTTGCACTTTAGTGGTAACCTTCAACCTCTGAGCCCCATGACTGTTGATATGGCTCATATGGCTTTAGATACGTCCATGTCTATATCCAAAGGCATCTAGAGTCATCAGAAGGGTTCAATGAGTTGTAAATGGGCCACGGACCCATTTTCCATGGTATGGAGATTGTGCCTACAGAAGACTATACTGTCAATGAAAATAACTCTCATAGATACTTCACATCACAAACCATGTCAAAAGAAGTTGAGGCCACATTAGTCATCCAATATTGGCCATGAGCAAGAGGTAACTATTCCGTGAGTAAGTCAAGCTACGTTAAGGTGCAAAAGCCTCTAGTAATTTAGAATTGGATACCTGCAGCAGAAAGATCCAAGATCCCTCTTGTGGCATATTCCATTTTCTCTAGCCTTTGGGACATAAAGGCTAAATCTATACAGGAGAAATGTACGTGTTACTGAGTAGCAGAACAATTATCTGTCCAAGAAAAATTTCCAACGTCAGACATTTACAAGACCATAGGCAATGCACTAATCTCCAAAATTAACAGGATAGACCTTTAAGAATATGTTTTGGGTTTTTTTAAACAAATTTAAAGACTAATGCCTTATTAAACTTTACATTGAGCTCACCAGCCATCCAAGATACGAGATACATAGCAAGATAACAATAGGCAAAAAAATACATTGCCAAGGTAAAAAAAAAAACAAAAAAACAATCCAGGAACAATCCTGTTTACCACAACAGTTTAAGGGGTGTAAGACTTACTATCCCATACAGGGGTGTCTCCATTTTGTACAGGATATGCCATCAAAGTGTAGCAGGTCAAGCAGTGTGTTCAGGGTTACTGATAACTCCCAAAGAACAGAATGGAGAGTCATGTGCAAATGCCACTGGGCCTTCAATCTGTGCAGAGACTTTTTGGGGCCCATTCCCGAGAGGTGGAACCCACACCTATGAGACTTTGATCTCATATTCTAGCAATATACCATCATAGTTCATAGTGGGAACACCCCTTTAATTAGTTAGTTATGAGTACAGACAAACACTCTGCTCCCTGTACTCAGAACTCCCAGAGAACAGAATGAAGAGTTGTGCACAAAGATGACCGACTCTCCATCCTGTGCCAAGACTTTCTGGGACTGTTCCCAAGATAAGTGAGGCTCCAAGAGGGATGATCTTTGGTGCCCACCAGTGGAGCTGATTCTTGGGTCCCATCAGTGGAGCTGATTCTTGGGGCCACCAGTGGAGTTAATTCTAGGGGTCACTAGTGGAGTTGATTCTTGAGTCCCACCAGTGGAGTTGATTCTTGGGGCTCACCAGTGGAGTTGATACGTAGGGACCACCAGTGGAGTTGACTCTTGGGGTCGACCAGTGGAGTTGATTCTTGGGTCCCACCAGTGGAGTTGATACTTAGGGACCACCAGTGGAGTTGATTCTTAGGGCTCACCAATGGAGTTGATTTTTGAGGTCCATACTATAGCTACCTTATGTGACTGCAGCTACAGCACATGACTCTTGCACTCTTCCTCTTGCTTTTTGCCTTTCTTTCTAAAAGGCAGCAACTGGCCTGCCATGTCCAGGGGCTCACCGGGGGTTTTCTCTGCTTCCCTATGGGCTAGTCCAAGCCTGATGGCTAGTGTCGTGGCAGACAGGGCAACATACAAGGTTGCAGGTCAGGATAGTTAGATAGGCGGCATTATGTTATCAAAGGCTAGGAGCAAAGCTTTACTAAGACCCCATTGAATAGCCTTAATAGGCTACTAAGCAGCTTGGGAGGAAAGTAGAGGAGGTCTTGGAGTGATCTAGGTCACTATTTCCACATGATGGAAGTACCACTGAGTGGTGAGGTATTGAAGTTCGTAGAAAAACAATCCTTAAACTGCACACTCAAGTCACACCCTAAAAATACATATTTTTAATCAACATATCGAAATAAATATTTTAATTTATTTTACTATAATTACTATTACTTTTTCCTTATCTACAGTTAACAAAGTCATTCTATGTTTTTTCTGCTTCCTCTACATCAATTTTAGCAAATGTTTTGTTTAAATTGGCATATGTCCTCCTTCTTCCATTGTATCTACATAACTATGTAAAAAGTCTACATAATAACACTAATGTTTTATTTTGAAGAATATAAAATTAAAAAATAATGTGAAGCTTGGGGACAATATTTTCTAGAGCCTTGTTATTCGGTGGGGCCACCAAAAAAACTTTCTTCTGGGATCATCAGGTAACAAGGATATTTTTAAGGCCAAATACTGCGATTTTTATTTTTGCCAAGAGCAAAAATCATCCTACCCCATGGTCGGTGATTTCCTCAACCGGTTGGGCACCTTTGCCCTCAAAAGCACACTCTCATGATGCAGTTTCTATACAGATAAAGAAAATTCATGGAATAAAATTTCCAAAACTGTCTGAGCAAGGAAACTTAATATTTAACCAAAAATTAATCTAAAAACTCCAGAAAATTTCATTTGCTCCCACTTTGGTTTTTTTTTGTGATTTATTTTTTACAATTTTTTATTTTGAATTTTTTTAACTTTTATTTGGGGAAATTAACCTGTAAATTTTTTTTAAAAATTATCTATATATAATGTTTTTTATTGATTCTTTTTATTAATCAAAATTTTCTGTCTTTTTAAAATTTTTATATAGTAATAATCGAAAAAAATTTAAAAATTATTTTTATGATTTTTAGAGGTAAATTAATTATTGTAATGACCCCAAAAGGGAAGCTGTGTTTAAAATTTAAAAAATTTTAAAAAGTTCTGAATTTTTTATTGCCTGATTTTTGGAATTGTTTTACTTGATTTTTGCATTTTTTTTTATTTTGAGTTAATTATTGTTATTATTGGTTTTATTCACTTTTTCGTTGTCAGTGAATAGTTGAAAAAGGCAACATAGGGGGCTTAGAGCAAAAATTTTGGACTTATTTTCTCTGTTTCGGTTTTCTACACTTTATGTACCCCAACAAAGTGTGGTGACCCTGCTTTTTTTTTCTGGGACAGAAACCATCATAATGGAAGAGCGGCCCATATTAGAGCAGTCACAGTCCATGTCTACAGGTCCATCTTTTACAAAAGTAGGTTCAAAAAAATTTTATGGGATCCAGCTTGTGAATGATAGTAGCCCCTTTGGGTTAAGTCAGGGGAAAGCATTTTGGGGGGAGTGATAAAAAATGATGCACATTTCCTAATTAAGTAAACTTTGGGAAGGTTTTTAAAAACACTTCAGGACAAAAAGGGTGTTAAAGGCCTTTTATATTTCGCTTAAAAATATAAAAAATTTCCCGCTTGCTTTAGTTTGTCTTTGGATGTTTCATCCTACTCGTGAAATTTGTTGATATTTTAAATGAATTTCTTTTTAAAAACATTTTAGTAAAATTTTTAATTAAAATGAAAGGGTTTTTTTTATCATTTCTATTTTTGGTTGGGGTCCTTCTTTAAGCGAAAACGGGCCGCCCCCAAATATTTGTGCTTTTTTTTTAAACAAAAAAGAAAAAAGCTTAATTTTTTACCATGTAATTTTGTAAATTATGCTATTAAAAAATTACTTAGATTTAGGGCTCCTGTAGAAGTCCCCACATGAAACGGGTTGTGTACCGTTTAAATATATAAAGAGTCTAGAAGTTCTTAGAATGGATCTCATTGACAAAATTAAAAATAGGACTTTGCACTTTTTAGGACTATTCATAAAGCTAAGTTTAAGTGTGTCCGAGGAGTACACAAATTCAATGTGTTGTTCTACTTAATAAATTTTTTAAATCAATATTAAACTTCCAAAATTTTTTAAAATCTTTTCCATAAAGGTTTTCCTTTCGGTTATGGAAATGGTAAAACCAAACTTCCCCCAAACGATTTTTTCTTTGGTTTGTCTCTGTTCCTTACTGGAGGTTCTTGGTTTTTTTTGCTTTTTGTTAATGTATTGATAACATACTGCAAACCCTTCTGCTTATCGTTGTGGTGAAGATTAATTTAGCTCCCGAACCCCTTTTTTTTTTTCTCACTTCTTTTCCCTTTTTGAATTTTCTTTTTCCCCTGTGGGCCTAAAATCCTGTGAACAATTCCCCAAAGACAAGAGCATTTCTCTACAGGGAAAGTGCTGCCAAATTACCCCCTTTTGGGTTTTGGGTCCACAGAGTGTTCCTCTGCCGTCATGGTTAGTAGATTTTCGCCATTGAAACCCCTTTGAACTACACACCCCATGAGCAAGAAGGGGGAAATGTTCAGTTGGGCCACTGCCTTAGGACCTTAAGTTTCAAATCCCTTCAAATGTCTACAATTTCGAGTCCTTCTGCCGGGGTTCCCCCCATGTAACCATTACTTTTGTGGACCTCCTTTTTTCAAATTCCCGCGGGGGAAACCTGGCTCCTGAGTTTCAAAGTTATAACAGTAGGGATCATAGTTACCCTAGCTTTTTTCTTGATTTTGGTTTAATATATCCATATTCTTTCCTCCATCTTGAAAATCAGGTCTTCTCATGGGCGGTATAAAGCTCTCTCTACATGTGCCTCCCACCTCATTGTGGTGACTCTTTACTATGGGACCATTATGATTCTGTATTTACGTCCACATTCCCATTCCTCTCCAGACATAGACAAGTCTGTCTCCATCCTCTACTCAGCTGTAACCCCAATGCTGAACCCCATCATCTTCAGTGTCAGAAATAAGGATGTCAAAGACACTATAAGAAATAATATTGTTAAAGAGTTTCTCCAATAAAATGAATTTTTTTGTCAAAAATCGTTTTAATTTGGCCGTGAAATAAAGATATATGAATATGTGGTCCAAGCCTGGTGGCTAGTGTAGTGGCAGACAGGGCAACATACAAGGTTGCAGGTCGTGATAGTTAGATAGGCGGCATTATGTTGTGAAAGGCTAGGAGCAAAGCTTCACCAAGACCCCATTGAATAGCCTTAATAGGCTACTGGGCAGCTAGGGAGGAAAGTAGAGGAGGTCTTGGAGTGATCTAGGTCACTATTTCCACATGATGGAAGTACCACTGAGTGGTGAGGTATCTGAAGTTCAGTAGAAACACATCCTTCCAACTGCACACTCAAGTCACACCCTAAAAATACATATTTTTAATCAACATATCGAAATAAATATTTTACCTTATTTTACTATAATTACTATTACTTATTCCTTATCTACAGTTAACAAAGTCATTCTATGTTTTTTCTGCTTCCTCTACATCAATTTTAGCAAATGTTTTGTTCAAATGTTTCCTTCTTCCATTGTATCTACATAACTATGTAAGAAGTCTACATAATAATACTAATGTTTTATTTTGAAGAATATAAAATTAAAAAATAATGTGAAGCTTGGGGACCCTATTTTCTAGAGCCTTGTTATTCTGTAGGGGCCACTTATAGACCTTCTTCTGGGATCAATTAGGATATGAATGTGATATTATTTAAGGCCGAATACTGCAGAGTTTATTTTTGCTCCAAGAGCTTAACACATCATCCTACTCCATGGTCGGTGATAGATACCTCAACTGGATTGGGCACCTTTGCCCTACGAAGCAGTCCTCTCATGATGCAGTTCTCTATACAGATGAAGATAATTCACAAATCACAAATCCTAAGAACTGTCTGAGCAAAGGAAACATTAATACTTAACCAAAATAAATCTAAACAACACAGTAAATTCAGCAGCTCCTCACTTTGGACATTTTTATTGTGATTTATCTTAATTATTACAATTTTTTATTTTGACATATTTTAACTTTTATTTGGGGAAATTAACCTGTCAAAATTTTTTAAAAAATCTATCTATATATAATGTATTTTTATTGCATTCTGTTTATATAAATCAAAATATTTCTGTCGTTAGAATTAAAATATAGTAATAATCAGAATAATAATAAAAATTATTGTTATGATTTTCTAGAGGATAAATAATAATCTACTCTGTAACTGAGCACCAAAGGCGAGAGCTGTGATTAATGAAAACATATTACATGTATCTGAATTTTTTATCTGTTCTGAATTTTGAATTGTTTCACAATAACTACTATTGCATTTTTTATATCTTGATGCTAATTATTGTCATTGCTAGGTTTTAGTGACATCACGTTATCAGTGACCTTGAAAAAGGCAACCTGAGGTCTATAGAGCAAACATTTCAGACTTTATTTGCTCTGTTTCAGGTTTGCCTACACTTTATGTACCAGACACAAAAGTGTGGTAGACCATGCTTTTGTTTCGGGTACAGAAACCATCAATATAATGGAAGAGCGGCCGATATTAGAGCAGTCAGCAGTCCATGTCTACAGGCTCCATCTCTTTACAAATGTAGAGTTCAAAAACATTCATGGAGATCCAGCTCTAGCTGAATGATATGTGTAGCCCTTGGATTGAGTCAGGGGATGCATTTGGTCATGAGATAGATCAAGAAATGTCACATTTCACTAAATTAAGCTAATTACTTTGGAAGGTTTAAGAACACTTCAGGACTAATAGGGTGTTAAAGGCCTTTCATATTTCAGACTCTATACTATAAAACTTTCCTGCATTGCTTGTAGTTTGATCTTTATGATATGTTTCATCCTAAAACGAAATTTGTTGCCCTATCTAAGTGAAATTTTCCTTTAAAAAAAACATTACTGTAACCTTGGGGCAAAAACAAAGGTTTTTTTTTACCATCTTTTTTGACGGGATTTTTTTCCCTTTAAGCTGAGCATCTGTCTTCTGACCCTTCCACTATTTGTGTTTTTAAAAAAACAAAAAAAAACAAACATGAAGAAAATTCATTAACTTATTACTACTGTATATGGGGAAAAATTTTATTCTATAAAGTTTTGGGTCCCCCTTAAAAATTTGGGGGGCCTTTTTCCATATAGAAGTCCCCTACATGTTTAACCCCCCCAGTTTGTGCTCACCTTTTTAATTAAGATTTTCCAAAAGGAAGTTTTTTTCCTTTTTAAAAATTTTATCTCTATTGACAAAATTAAAATTAAAAAACTTTCCTATTTAGGACTATTGGGTAAACCCAAAGTGTAAATGCCTGTTTCACGAAAAGAGCAACCCCAACTTTCAATGAGGGCTTATTTTTCTAACCCCTTAAAAAACATTGTTTTAAGCAATTAAACTTCCTTTTTAAACCCCTCTTGTCCATAAAAAAGGTTTTTCCTTTACGTTTTTAAGGAATTTGGTAAACCCAATCCCCTCAAACAGATTTTTTCCCCCTTGGTTTGTCCTCTGTTCCTTACCTGGGGGTTCTTTTTTTCCTTGCTTCTTTTTTAATGTATTTGGGATAACATTACTAGAAAAACCTTCTCTTTTTTTTTGTGGTGAAAAAATAAAATCCCAAAGCCCAACCCCAAATTATTTTTTTCTCACTAATTTTTCCCTTAAACGACTTTTTGCTTCTTTTTCCACTGTGGTCCCAAAAATTTTCCTGATGAACACATTAACCAATACAAAAAGCATTTCTCTACGGGAATTCCCGCCCAAAAAGGGCACCTCCTTTGGTTTTTTGGGTCCACAAAATTGTTTTCCTACTTGCCGTCAGGGCTTAAAATTAGATTTGCCCCCATCTGAAAAACCTTTGCACAACAACCCCAAACTTTAGCAAAAGACGTGTATCAGCCCGGGCCCCAGCCTCAGGATCCCCAAAGTTTCCCAATCAACTCCACCTTAAAAATTAAATCTCCCACCTTCCAGAAGCCCCTTCCCTGCCGTTCCCCCAAAAATGCAAACCATTCCCTTTGTGGGGAAACCCCCTTTTTTTTAAAAAAATATCCTGCAGTGATACCTGGCTCCATGAGTTATCAATTAAAAAACGAAAGGGATCCATAGTTCCCAAAGGCCCTATTTTTTTGGCCTTTTTTGGTTTTTCATATATCCTTTATTCTTTCCCCCCCAATTGAAGATCATTTCTTCTAAAGGAAACGTAAAAAAGCCTCCCACATGGCCCCCACACCCTCTTTGGGTTGGTAACTCTTTACTAGGAGCCATTTTTTGCCCCCTTTTGTATTTAAAAACGTCCACAAATTCCCATTCCCCCCAACAGAAGCAAAGCAATTTGTCCCATCCTCTATTTTTTTCTTTTAAACCCCCCAAATGCGAACCCCCATCATCTTCAGTGTTCAAAATAAGGATGCAAAGACACTAGGGGGAAAAAATAATTTGTAAAGATTTTTCTCCAATAAAATGAATTTTTTTTTTTTAAAAATCTTTTTTAAATTTGGGCCTTGAAATAAAGATATTTTGAATTTTTGGGGTTTCCAACCCTTGGTTGGTAGTTTTAGTGGCAACGGGAAAACATAAAAGGGTTGGGCAGGTCGTGAAAAGTTAAAAAGGGCGGCATTATTTTGTAGAAAAGGCTAGGACAAAGCTTAAACCAAGACCCTTTGAATACCCTTTAATTTGGGCTAGGGGCAGCTAGGGGAAAAGTGGGGGAAAGGTCTTGGAGTGATTTTCTCAAAAAGGCACCATTTCCCACATGTTTTAAGCTTACCATTTGGAGGGTTTGAGGTACCCTGAAGCTCAAAAAAAGAAACACCAACCCCTTTTTTCCAACTGCAAACTCAAGTCACACCCTAAAAATAAATTTTTTAAAACAAAAATTTTTATCGAAATAAAAATGTTTTCCCCTTTAATTTTATTATAATTTAAAATTTTTAATTCCTTACCCTACTTTTTTAACCAAATTTCCATTCAAATTTTTTCCCTGCTTCCCCCTACAAAAATTTTTTTTAGAAAATTTTTTATGTTCAAAGTTTTCCTTTTTCCATTGCCTTTTAAAAACTAACCCCCCAATTTAAGAAATCATTACAAACTACAAGATTTTTTATTTTAGAAGAAAAAATTAAAATTAAAAAAAAAAAATGGAAGTTTGGGGGGACCCCTTCTTTTCTAAGCCTTGTTTTTTCCCTGTAGGGGCCACTTAAAGACCTTCCTTCGGGGAAATCAATTGGGGATATAAAAAGTGTTTATTATTTAAGTCCGAATCCCGCAGAGTTTTTTTTTTTGGGCTCCAAGATTTTAAAACACATCATCCTACCCCCAGGGTCAGTACTAGATCCCTTTCAACTGGACGGGGGAAATTTTTGCCCTTTTAAAGCATTTCCCTCCATGTTTTTATTTCCCTCTATGAAAAGGGAAAAAAATTTTCCCCAAATCAAAAAATTTCCTAAAAACTGTCTGAGAAAAGGGAAACATTTAATATTTTAACCAAAATAAATCCAACAACACAGTAAGTTCAGCCCCCACAATTAAAAACTTTTGGGTGGTTTTTTTGTGATTTATTTTTGTTTCTTTAAAAATTTTTTATTTTTGGACATATTTTAATTTTTAAATTCTTTCAATTTAACTTTAAAAAAAATTTAAAAATCTATATATGTAATGTATTTTTTATTACATTCCATGTATATAAATCGAAATATTTCTGTAGTTAGAATGAAGATATAAAAAAAATTTTGAATTTTAATCAAAAGGGAATTTGTTTATATTTTATAGGAAAATAATACCCTTTAAATTTGGGTCCCCAAAGGCGGAGTTTGCGATTAATAAAAACCTTTTTACATGTTTTAAATTTTTTTTTAAATTTTGTTTTTAAATTTTTGAATTTTTTAAACAATAAACTACTATTGCATTTTTTATATCTTAAAGCTAATTTTTTTACTTTGGGCAAAGGTTTTTTAGGGGACATCCCTTTTCAGGCCCCCAAAAAAAGGCAAACCGGGGTCTAAGAGCAAACATTTTCCAACTTTTTTTGGCTCCCTTTCACGTTTGTCTACACATTATGTGCCAGACACAAAAGTGTGGTAGCCCAAAATTTTTTTGGGTTCTGGTAAAAAGAAACCACCCAATATAAAAGGTCAGCAGCCGAAAAATTTAAGAGCAGTCAGCAGTCCATGTCTACAGGTTCCATCTCTTTGCAAATGTAGAGTTCAAAACTGCTTTTAGCTCAATAAAATTCATGGAGATCCAGTTCTAGCTGAGTGTTATGTGTAGTCCTTGGATTAAGTCAGGGGATGCATTTAAGGCCCTCACAACATTTGAATTGACCACCACTGCACTGTACAAGTCATATGGTACCATGTCACTTCCCCCGGGTACTTTCCCCCAAACCCCCTTCCCAATTGCGTCCCTCTGCTTTGAAACCCAAAACCCCCCTTAAAGGTTTTTTAAATGGCGTGATCTTCTGCCCTTTTCCCAAGGGGCCCCAGAAGTGCCCTTTGGGCTGTTTTTATCACCAATTTTACGGGTTTCCCAAAGGGGTTTTCATAAGGTTTCCCTTTCCCCTCATTGTTTTTTGAGCCTGGCCAAAAAAACCCTTGGATTTTTTTCCTGCTTTCTGCAATGGTGTTTTTTTTTTAATTACTTCTTTTTACTGAACCCGGCTTTTTTTGGGTAACCTTCTGTCCCCCCCCCCCCCCTGAACCCTAATTACCCCAAGGTCTATTGGAAACAAGATTTCAATTTTTTCTGTTTTTTAGGACCCAATGACCGGGGGCTACCCTTCTCCGGTTTTTTAATTTGGGGGTTTCTTGCTCTTTTTTCCTTTTTTAAAAGTTCAGCTAACAAGACTCCCCGGGGAAAAACCTTTGTGGGAAAAATTCCACTTCCCCCTTTTGGCCCTTGTTTATCCTAGCCAAATCCAAAAAACCCCTTTAAAACTCCGGGCCTGAAAAGGCCTTAATGGACCACTTTTTTTTTTTTTTTGTTTTTTTGCCTCCTTTTTTCATAAAAATTTTTTTTTTTAAATTTTTTTCCCCAATGACGCAAAAAATTTTAGTGGATGGGGGGGTGTAAATTTGAGGGGGAACTTAGTTTTTTTTTTTTCCCAGCCAAAAATTTTTATTTTTTTTTCCAATTTTTTTTTGGTTTTTTTTAATTTTTTTTTTTTGTACCATTCACTTTTTCACACTAAATAATTTGGGTTAAATTCTAAAGGTTATTCCCGTGTTGTGTAGTTATTTAATATGTGTAGGTTTTTAAGTTTTTTTTTTTTAAGTATTAAAAAATTATTTTTATTAAATATTTTTATTTTTTTATTTATTTTATTTATTTTTTTTTTACCTTTTTAAGTTTTTTTGCTTTTTTTTATAATCCCATGAAGGGATAACTGTAGAATCTGCTTGGCTTTGAGGTGCCTAACCCCCAAAATTTTAAAACCTTTGGTTGGACATGGGGTTAAAATTTAAGGGTATAATTTTTTTTATTTAGATCTTAAAAAATCCAATTAGAAAACCAACAAAAACTATTAAATACAAAAATTTCCCCTTAGTAATGTATTTGCATATTCAGTATGCTGATAAAATTAGACTCTTTTTCATACTGACACAGCACAGTCGGGCAACACACAGTGTGCCCTGACGAAGTCTTTTTTTATACAGAAAAGCCTTTTGGGGTATTTTAGGTCCCCGGGGCCCGACTGTTACAGATGTTCCCAAAGGGGTCTTCAGGTCAAACCCGGGGGTTTTTTGATCACCCCAGGCGGAGGAATGCCCTTTGATTATCCCCAAAAGGGGTTTAAACTCAGGGATCCCAAAGGTTTTCTCTCGCCCCATCCTTGCGCTGCAGAGACTAAAACTTTTTAAAGGAACAGGGCTGTCAAACAACTCTTTTCCTAGCCCCTTTGCTTCAGAGCGGGGGCCGTTTAAAAACCCCCTTTTTTTCTGCTTTACTCTTGAGACGTCTTTGCAGATTAAAAAGCCTGCAATGGGGCCGGGCCCCTCAAAAGATAAATGGGGGGCCGTTTTAAGGGGTTTTTGACCCTTTCTGACTTTCCCCCATCCAAGGGAGGTCTTTGCTACAGTAACCCAAACTGGTGGGCCAAAAATAGATGAAAAATGTGAGGTTATTTTAAAAAAAGTGGAAAAAACAACCCACAGGTTAATCTCAACCTGGAAAATTTTAAAATTTTTTTACCCCCCCAAAACAACAGGGTAACAACCAAACCCAAATTTTTCCACAGAAAAAATAAACCGTACACCAACCTTGGGCCCGTCCAAAAAGAAGACGATTTTTTTATTTTTTTTATTTTCTAAGACATAAAAAGGGAGGAAAAAAACCCCAAAACAAAGGGGGCCTTTAAAGATTAAAAAATTTACAAGGAAAAGCCAGTACACCAATTCCCGCGGGGCTAACTCATGATTTAAAATGGTATGATTTCCCTAATGGTTTTCATCTAGAAAAAGGGGACCAACCCCTTTCTCGAGATGGTTTTAAAAAGAGAAATCTCTTTTTATCTACTAAAAAGAAAAGGTTAAAATGGGATAAACCCCTCATGGCGACAGAGTAGGGAGTTTTTCCCCCAATTTTTTTTCCCCGCGGGGGCACATTAAAAGTGTTACCGAAAAAAAGCCATGGGCTCTCCCTGGCAAAAAAGGGGAAAAAAAATTTTTTTGGAAACCCTTTAGACTGGGGAACCTCCCAAAATGTTTTTGGGTTTAAAAAATTTAAAAACATGGAGTGATGGGGGTTTTTAGGTTTTATCTGGGTGGGAAGGGGGGGACACCTGCATGATAGAAAGGAAATCCCCAAAAACGCAAAGCCCCTGTCAAAATTTCACTAAAATTTAAAATTAAAATTTCTTTTAAAGGGTTTTAAAAACCCTTCCCGGGACCAATAGGGGCTTTAGACCTTTCATATTTCATACTCTATATTGTAAAACCTTCCTTTCTCCCGCATTGCCCGTAGGGTTTATCTTTTTTGATATTTTTTTGAAAACCCAAAATTCCTGGAAATTTGATGTAAGAACATCATTACTGTAACATTAGCAATAAGCGAAGGTTTTCTTTACTCATCTACTTTGGACTGGAGTTCTTCTTTAAGCTGAACATCTGTCTTCAGACCCCTTCCACTACTCTCAGGGAAACCCGTGATTTGGGCTAAACAAAAAATTTTTGTAAATTTCTAAATGTATTATTTTGTAAATTTCTACTTTTAATGGGAAAAATTTAAACTATAAAGAGTCTTTCCTTAAAATTTTGGGCATCTATATTTGAATCCCTACATTTGGGAACCTGACCCTTTTGCTCCCTGTTTTTAAACATATAAAAGAGTCCCGCAAATTTTAAACCTTTTAGGAATTGATTTTCATTGAAAAAAATTAAAAATAGGACTTTGTACTTTTTAGGACTATTCGTAAAACTAAAGGGCGACATGTAAAGAAGGGAAGGGGGTGTCGAAGTGAATTTGTCGAGAAAATCAATTTCAGTGTATAAAAAGGGCGCTTTGGAAAAAGTATGAAAATTTTGGTTTTTTTTTTTGGGGTTCATAAAAAGGGGTGGGAAAGTTTTGACGCGCCTCGCCTAGTTTTAGACCCCATTAGGGGAAATTAGACGCATAAGTAATGCGCCTAACATGTAAATTTAAGCTTATAAAAAAGGCCGGAAATAAGAGAAGTCATTAGAATAGCATGTCAGTGAATAGAAACTATGGTACTGATCCTGCTTGGAGGACCACAGGTCCCAGCAATATTTGTGCTGTGCTGGCTCTTGCTGTATGCAGAATAAAGGGTAAGAACAGCAAAAATACATTTAAAATTTAATGTAGTAAAAATGTTAAATATAAAAATCTGAACAACATAATCAATGGGCTTCTGAATGTAAAATTAGTTTTAGATTCTATTCATTTTAAATACATTTTATAGGAGATATTTTTTATATTTTTGGGATATTATATATTTTATATTAATTTATTTGCTCATATTTTTCATTAAATTTCATTACATTTTATACAGTTTGATAATTATCAGAAATTACTTTTTATTATTGTACTGGTGGAAGTTGAGAAATATTGGACATTTTTTGCACCTTACAGCAAATCTATCTCCACTTCGACTCCTCATGCTCAGGCAGACCATATTGAGATAGGTCTCTGTCGGAGCAGTAACACGCCTCCATAACGCCCCCTGAACACCCCTTCATGTTAGGCGTATTAGAAATTGTCGAGTCTTACGAACAATGCGCCTAACACATTCATAAGGTGCATTAGACATTGTAGACTGCTCAGGTAGGTGCATTGTACGCCAGAAAAAGGGTGAAAAACCCTTTCAAACATGTCGCCCTAAGTGTAAATGTTGTGATCCACTTACCATAATAGCATTGTTTAAGTCAATATATAAGCTTCCATTTTAACCTCTTGTCCATAACAGGTTTTCCTTTACGTGTTATGGAACTGGTCAACCAATCTTCCTCAAACAGATTTATTCTCCTTGGTTTGTCCTCTGTTCCTTACCTGGAGGTTCTTGGTTTTCTTGCGTTCTTGTTAATGTACTTGATAACACTACTAGCAAACCTTCTGCTTATCGTTGTGGTGAAGATTAATCCAAAGCTCCAGACTCCCATGTATTTTTTCTCACTAACCTTTCCTTCATTGACATTTGCTTCTCTTCCACTGTGGTGCCTAAAATCCTGATGAACACATTAACCAATGACAAGAGCATTTCTCTACAGGAATGTGCTGTCCAAATGCACCTCCATTTGGCTTTTGGGTCCACAGAGTGCTTCCTACTTGCCGTCATGGCTTACGATAGATTTGCCGCCATCTGCAAACCTTTGCACTACAACACCATCATGAGCAAGAAGACGTGTATCAGTCTGGCCACTGCCTCATGGACCTCAAGCTTCATCAACTCCACCTTACAAGTGATCTACACCTTCCAGATGTCCTTCTGCCGTTCCCACCATGTTAACCATTACTTTTGTGAGATACCTCCATTTTTACAAATATCTGCGGAACCCCTGGCTCCTGAGTTATCAATTTTTTACAGCGGGGATCATAGTTACCCTGTTTTTTTTCTTGTTTGGTTTCTTTTTATCATATTCTTTCCTCCATCTTGAAAATCAGGTCTTCTCATGGGCGGTATAAAGCTCTTTAATGTGCCTCCCCCTCATTGTGGGCTTTTATAGGGGGCCCTTTATGATTCTGTATTTAGTAAAATTCCCTTCCTCCCAGACTAGAAAAATCTTTTCCCACCCTCTACTAGCTGTGAGCCTGCTAAAACCCCATCATTTATAGTGTCGAAATAGGATGTAAAAGCACTTAAGAAATAATATTGTTAAAGGGTTTCTCGAATAAAAAGCATTTTTTCAAAAATCCTTTTAATTTGGCCGTGAAATAAAGATATATGAATATGTGGTATGAATAATGTCAAATCTGTCCTTTCTGTGCCCAAAGTTTAGTGCCAGTTTAGACTTAAAGGGGGTTTTGTCCCCTAAAGTTAGCTTTCCCCCTTTTGGGGGAAAGGTAAAAGAGCCTTTTTCCAATTTTATTTCTTTGTTTATTTTGCTTTGTTTGGGGGAGAAGAGAGATTTTTTTTGCTTGAGTGCAACGGTTTTTCCCGGTTCCCTGCTCTTCTCTCTCTCTCTTTGTCTTATCTGAGAGCAGGAAGTGACGTCTCCACAGGTCGGCGCACAGGACGCTGGCAGCTTGAGAACAGAGTGTGTTATCGCTAACAAACAAAGGACACTAATTACTTTTATTTACTTTGAGCTCTGAAGCTCTCTGCACCATATATAAGATCTCCTGTTACCCCGCGTGCAATTTGAAGGTGTGAATACGGAGCCCCCACAGTTAACCCGGGAAAAGGCAGTAATCTTTAGAAATTTCCCGTTCCCGAGGTCATCCTAAAACCCAGCCCCCCGTTCCTATTTTTAAAGAAAGGGTTTTGGGAGTTTTTTTCTATGATTTGTGCCCAAATACCCAGTTTAAATTAAAAAAAATGACCCCCTTTTTGTGTGTAAAAAGTGGCAACCAATAGGTAGTGGGAGTGGTAGGAACCCTAAGTGACATTTGGCAAGCAATGCTGGAGTTCAAGGTTCAAATAAAACTAAATTCAAACATTTCATATCAAGGGATATAATCAAAATGAACACGAGAATTTTAATCAGTGACATTGGAAAAATATACTAGTAAAAAACTTAATGTGAATTAGGAAGATGGTTAATTTAGCCAAACTATGTACAATATATTGATCATTTATCGAGTTCACCATCTTAAACAGACACATAAAAGGCCAAAAAAGCAGGTTTATCCCAAGTTAAACAAGTGCAGTCCTTTGCACTTCTCTCTCTTCACCTAAAGATTTGCCAGTTGATCAGAAGCCTCTCAGAGGTACCTAGCAATCACTCTTTGATTCTACTATGGAGTTGTGTTCCTTACTTCAGTCTCTGCTCACTGTGGGGATTTAACATCATGGTCAAACCCCTTCAATTTTAGGAACTTCTGATGAATAAATACCGCCTCAGTGGTTGTTTAAGGTGATGAATCATTAAGTTCTAGACACACTAAACCATTTGACTTCTCCTGTCACTCAACTCACTCAAATGCTCAACTTTATAGTTACCACTCATCGAATGGTTTTATCCACCTGTTCTGTCTAACATATTTCTCCTCTTTCCATGTGACAACCTCTTTCAGGGTTGCCGTGTCATAACCTTTTGTCATAAACCTTACTTTGTTAGTATCTCTCTAATGTTAATCCTTCCTAGTTCACTGATAGGTTAACCAATTAGAAGGCTGCTGAGTATAATTCTCTCCCTCTTGTGCGTGACCCAAAAGGTTGGTGCTACCCTTGCACCCCTGCTCCAGTGGTCAGCCACAGTTGCTTGCAACAGGCTTATTCTATAGATCCTGCTGACTACACCAAGTGTGAGGATGTGTCACCCAGCTGCAATGCTGCAAAAACTTTTGTACTAAACAAGTAGCTTTATTTTAATCTTCAAACAGGGATAAAGCACTCTTGACAACTTCACACAAGTAGCACAAATACATAGTGGTTGAGACTTACATTTGGTGAAATAATACATTGAAAAAGTTGGGAAACACTAACATTAGGAAATTTTGAGTGGTCACTTAGTGGAACTAAAAGAACCATGAGATAATTCATGACTCTTCCAGAGTCAGGTTACGCCCAATAATGCTGTTAGCTTTTGTCTAATCCTTCTGTGCTAACAGGAGTGTCTAATAGACTACTTCCTATTACAGCCTACATTGCCTAGGTATTACTGGCAGAGCATGGTTAGCTACATACCTTCTGTGTGCCCATGTCTGCATCTGTACAAACGTCCATGTTAATCATACTTGCAAACCCTTGCTTAGTGGTCTTCCTGCCCTTACGACGTTGGACTAACTGGTACATCAAGTCACTCAACAAAACCTAGAAATGATGATTAATGAACACTTCTAAAAGGTTTTCATATCGAATGGAGAATATGAGGGGTAGAAGAACAGTTGTTTATCCCTGTTATACAGTCACTATCCACTCAACACACTGAATATACTCGTAAGCACACATGAACACTTTAAGGCTTTCTTACTGTTTTCTGTAAGGTTTAAAATAAACAGTGTAATAGATTTTTTTCTCACTGCATCCTTTCTTGATCTGAGTATCACCCTGTTGTCTACCTTCCTTTCTATCATGTTGTGCTGGTTCTTCAACCAATAAGAAGAGAAGCACATGTGGTGCAAATTTGTGTGACAACTGAATTATGGGTTCCAAAATATCCCAAAGACATTCAAGTACTTGTAAGGTCTGACCTCATCTAAATAACAGTGATGGCCTATCCTAGAAGTAGGCCATCACTTAAAAAACTGGACAACCCCTTTAAATACATTGGCCCATGTAAGCATCCTCTGGATCAACAAAAAGAATTTTCATGTTATTGTTGACACCATCTTTGTCCATTTTCTTTATATAGGAAGTATATATAATAATATGACTGTTTTATTTCTAAGAATACACAAATCAAGACTAATGTGTAGCTTGGGGATATTATTGTCTAGAACCTCGTAATTGGGTAGAGACCATTTCTGAAGCCTTCTTCTTCTTCTGGGAGCAACCAGGATATGATTATGATATTATTTAAGGCTGAACACTTCACGATTCATGTTTGTTCCAATCTACAGGAGAGACGGTTACCCTAATTGAACTGGGTACCCATAAGGTACACCGAAGCAAAGCTCTCAAAATGTAATTCTTCATAGGTCTGAAAACAATTCCCAAAGAACATCATCCTAATAGCTGAGCAGACGAAATATTGATTTTTAACCAACAGAAAACTTCAAAATGCAGTAAGATTAGTAGGTATCTCACTTCTCCATGTTCAATAGTTGCAGCTTGTATTCATTTTCATTATTTTTATATTTTAAGCACTTTCTTGTAGCTTGTTGGGCAATTGTACTGCGTAAAGGTTTTAAGCAGGTGTGGAAAAAAATGCTACAAAGTAAGAATGCTTTCCAGAATAGGAGTGTTAATAATTTATATTTTTCAATTAAAAAAATATAAAGTAAATGACAAAAGAGAAATCTAAATTAAATCAATATTTGGTGGGACCACCTTTTGCTTTCAAAACAGCATCAGGTCTTCTAGGTACCTGAAGGTAATCAAAGTCAGTGTTTATAGGAACTTGTCAGGAAGGTTGCTCCAAACATCTTCAAGAATGAACCACAGATTTTCTGAGGATATAGGCTTCTGTCTTAATGTAATCCTAAACAGATTCGATGATGTTAAGATCAGGGCTCTTCTAAGACTCCAAAGCCGATTCTTTTCATAGAGCTATAGGGAATCTCAACCAGCTTAGCTCACTTACTACCAGAATTTCATATCATTCCATTTCTTTTAGAATCATTGGCCCCAATCTTTTGTGTCTTGTAATGGCACTTTCGTTAAATGAGCACCTCTTGTCCATGTAGCCTCCCACACAAGGTAAGACCTATCTAAACTTTTGCTAATACTAAGGCATGGCGTGGGGGAAGCTGTGGCAATGACAGTTGCTAGGTCTTATTTTCAAGGGAGGCCTTATATTTCTAAGCTTGAAAAAATTGCAATAGGTCTTATTTTACTCAAATGATTCTTTCCACAATCCAATCATATGTAACACTTTGTCTACATTTATACACTAATTTCATCCTTCTTGCTCTTACTGATGTTCTTCTTCTACAGCTCTATTGTGATAAGTGCTATGGAGAACATGAACTAAACGGCTTCATTCAGATTTATTCTCATTGGACTTTCCACTAATCCTCATCTGCAGACTTTCTACTTTATAATATTCTTGGCCATGTATATTGTCACCGTACTAGGGAATGTCCTCATCATTGTAGTAGTGAGGATTGACTCTCGACTCCAGACCCCTATGTACTTCTTTCTCAGTAACCTCTCCTTCATTGATCTGTGTTTTTCTTCCACCATCGTGCCTAAACTTCTTATAAACACCTTGGCCGAAGACAAGAGTATCTCCTTCTTGGGATGTGCCACTCAAATGTATTTCCACTTATCCTTGGGTGGAACAGAGTGTATTATTTTGGCAATTATGGCCTATGATAGATATGTGGCCATTTGCAACCCTTTACGCTACAACAATGTCATGACCACACAAATTTGTATTCAGTTGGCTGTTGGAACATGGTGTGCAAATTTTCTGAATTCAATGTCACATGCCTACTTCACTTTCCATTTGCCATTCTGTAGGTCAAATAATGTTGACCATTATTTCTGTGAGATGCCACCTCTCTTCCGTTTGTCCTGTAGAGATACTTTAATGAATGAAATAGCAGTGTATGTCTCTGGTGGACTGGTTGCTGCCCTTGCTTTTGCCCTTTTGCTCATGTCCTATGTCCAGATTATTTCCACCATCCTGAAGATCCGCTCAACCCAAGGAAGACACAAGGCTTTTTCGACTTGTGCCTCCCACCTTGCAGTGGTCTGCCTCTATTATGGTGCCATTGTCTTTGTGTACATGCGTCCTCGAAACAGCTATTCACCTGAAAAAGACAGGGCAGTGTCCATCCTATATACTGTGGTCACACCAATGGTGAATCCCATTATCTACAGCATAAGGAATAAGGAAGTTAAAGGAAGTCTAAAGAAGATGCTAGTACCAAAAGCCAATCAGTAACTCCAACATGAATGCCAAAATCTTTATGTATATCTATGTAACATATATTTTTAATAAAGAAAATGATAAACTTTTCTATTGTTTTTGGAAGGTGAGTCTTTACTGTCTGGTCCCAGTCAACTGCTGTGTTATTATATACAATGCAACAAATGAACAGCAGTTTTCAGCTTATGTTTAGCAGGTTTGCATTTATTTAGTCAAAAAATAAACTATAAACGAACAGATGGTTTAACTTCAGCCACTACAGAAAGAGTCCATGTGAAAAATAGTAACTTACAACTTTTTGGTAATGCTTTAAAGGGTTTCTTCACATGCCAGAAATTCAACAGAAATCACAGTCCTTATTACAGAGAGGAGCATAGTCACACCATGCGTCTGTATCAGAGTGTTATCTCTTTTGTTTGTAGGCAAGAATCATACACTCACCCCCAAGCTCAGCTGGCTTGGATACCTGGAGGTAGTCATCCCACCCTACTCTTTGATTACTCCAGTAAAGAGCTCGCTCTGGATCAACTACTACAAGAAGCTATAAAGTTACTACTTTAAAAGCTATACTACAAAAGCTAGAGTATCAGTAACCTAGGATACTCTACCAAGACCCTTGTACCTGTTTTGCACAATGGCTCCTTGAGCCTTCTTACAGAACCCACAAAAATATTACAACTAAATGATTTCTAAACTATTGTCTGTTTAACACTTGTCTTACCTTGACGCCCTGCAGTCTTGTAATAAGCGAGTCATTTTAGAAAATGGTTCCTCAGAGTGCCTAATGGCAACATAATACAGAACCATAAAATCTCTACACAGATTCTGTGAACCTGGTTGAGACATGTGCATAAGGCAGTATGGACATAGGCCCTCTTAAATGTTTTAGGACTGACGTTAACTGCAGATGACTACCATTATGGAAAGAGTTCCTCAACCAAAGGGTACTTTCGATCTATGTGTAACAAGAGTGGCCCAGACCATAGTTGGATAGGAGGGGATGCATTCTTCAGGATCCCTTCAGATCAGTGCTATAAATGGGTGCTCCTGGGACCATTGTATCTCCTTCATTATGCACATAAGCACAGTGACTCGTCTGTATGAGTGACTGTGCCTAGTACTGCAGGTTATCTTATTTACGTTGAAGCCAGTGGGATGAGCTTCAGTACCAGGCCCAACCACTTGTATGGATGACCTATAGCACATTTGGGGCCCCTTTATTGTACTAATTAGTGGAAGCTGTTAAGGTCTGACCACAACAGATCCAACACTGATTTTTTATTGAAAATATTTAGTGACAACCCGTGGTCTAAACAAGCATACAATAACCTATGAAGGGAAAAAGGAGAAGGGAAAGAGGAATAACAGATAGAGGAAAACAGGTCCGAAGCTTTATTTAAAGACAGAGAACCACAGAGGAGAATGGGGGGAGGACAGAGACTAATCCTCATCCTCCTCGTCCAGACCGTCTAAGATGGAATAGTCTCTCAGCAGGCTGTGGATCAACCTGCAACAATCCGCCACCAACATCCTTTCTCTCCTCAGGACTAGGCGATTCCTGGAGATCCAGATAGTGTCCTTAAAGCAACACATAAGGCGCCAGGCCTCCTGAATGGCCTCGATAGTGTGTACGCCAGGAAAAAGATCATAAAGCACAGAAGTTCATTCTGCCAACAGAGTCAAGATTTTGAAAAGATAAAAAGACTATGGGCGACATGTCAGAAAAGCCACCATGGCAGTTTTAAGGCACATTAAATGAGTGTATAGTGCACCTAAATGTATGAACCTGTCATATGTGAGTTCTTAAATCTGGCGTGCGGTATGTCTTGTATAGCATAGCATCTCTTAGTTGCATAGCATATCTTAGGCACATAACTTTGACACATTCAAATGTGTCGTGTCTGGCGCAAACTGCGTCTGGTTTTGGTGTACGACTGTTCATACATATATAGAATAGGGACACAACAGTTTTTTGGACCAAAATACACCAAAACAAAATGTCACAGATGAAATCTGACCTGTTGCCCTATATCTTCAAGCCTCAAGCCATTGTCATATGTATAGGGTTGTCTAAAGCAGATGACTTTAACCTTAAGATTTTAGCAACATAGTAATGTTAATAATAGACCAAGTCCTTTAATTAGCACCAGCCTTCTCTGCAAAAAGGAAAAGACAATGAACCTGTGAATGCTGCTGGAATGGACAGTGACTTGTAGATGAAGTGTAATAGCTTTTATTGTGGTGTCTTCATCAGACTATAATCAAATGATGTTACAGGCACATAGAAATACACACATAAATTGGAGGACAAATTACTTATCATGGTCAAATGTGATTGGGCAAGAAACCGGCATAAAGAAAGTGTAATAAACAGTAAGAAATACAAAGGTAGATGGTATAGGGATAACAATGTTACCTAAGAGGGAAAGATGTGTGGAAACACTCCCCCCCCCCCCAACACTTGTCTCAGGTTGAACAAGGGTAGTCCTTTGCACTTCTCTCTTTCTTCCTAAATGTTTGCCACTTGGTCAGAAACCTCACATAGCCAGCCAGCATCACCATCGCTCCCCTTCGTTCTACTATGATGTAGTCTTCTTTACCCCCTGCAGTTTCGGATACCAGTACAACCACCACGGCGGGCTTCAATGGTTCTACCAATTCAGTGTGGTCATCAGTGTGGATAGCCATTACATATTCTAGAATGCGTCTACAGATGGATGTCTGCTCGAGAGGTCGAGACTAGTGATGAGTGATTACGTCGACTATCGTCATCGGGTCGATATTGTCAATTATAAAGACGATTTCCGATAGTCGATAGTAGATTATCGTCGATGACCATTAAAGTCTATGGGAGAGGACCAACACCTTCAGGGCTGGAGAAGCTGGAATTAACATCCAGAACAGTAAACTGGATACGTGCTACATCTTAGGCACCACAATTAGGTTATAAAAGTCACAGAAAAAAAGTCACAGACCATTCACTATCCCTGTCTTGTACCACAGCATGACCCTTAAACCTGCATGACCCACAAATTAAAAAGTGCCAGAAGGCAGTATTATTTGAACCATCATTTTACTTGAACTGGACATTGACTTTCCCTGTCCTGGAACGCAGCATGACCCTTAGGCCGTGTTCACATGGCTTATTCCCAACGGATTTGTGAGCCGTATTGAGCGCACAAATCCGCGAGTGAATAAGGGCGTGACGGGGGCGGGGCCGGAGCGTGGCGGGGGCGCCGCTCCCGGCCCCATAGACAATGCATTGTTTACGGCGCGTCTGCGGCGTAAATAATGTGCATGTCACTTTCTCCCCCCGCGGCGGATTTGCCGAGCGGGGAGGAGCGACGGAATCCACTGTTCTCTATGAGAGCAGTGGATTACCGTAATGACTCCGACGGATTGGCGCTGTATTGAAGCGCAAATCCGGCACGGAATACGGCGCCAATCCGTCGGCAAATAAGCCGTGTGAACGGGGCCTTAAACCTGTCTGACCCACAGATTAAAAAGTGCCGGAAAAAGGAGTCTTTGAACCACCATTTTAGTTGAACTGGACATAGACTATCCCTGTCCTGGGTAGCCTACATCTGTTCAAGTCTTCCTGTACCTCCCTTGTACAATTCAGAGGAATATTTGTATTAGCTATTTTGTACATGCAAGTTTTTTAGTAGTTTAATTCTAGAAAACACATTTTTAAAATAGGATGGAATCCCACCACGTCTTTGTTTCTCTTTTTTTTAATTGTATTAAATGGGTTGTTTCACTACAGGGATTGCTAGCTATGTTAAAGATCTTGCAAAAACAAGTCATTTTGCAATATGTGTCCATTAACAGTGTCCTACCTATTCCTGTTTCTGACAGCACCATCACCCTTGAGCCACTCTTGACAATTGTGAAGAACAAATGTCTGTTAGAAACCACATTTTTTAGAATATGACCTGTAGTATAGCTGCATTTCACAGCAACATGCCCCCAAAAATTCAAAACATGACCCTTGAGCCACTCTTGACAATTGTGAAGAACAAATGTCTGTTAGAAACCACATTTTTTACAATAGGACCTGTAGTATAGCTGCATTTCACAGCAACATGCCCCAAATTTATAAAAATGACTTCTCAGCCACTGTTAAAAATTGGGAGGGAGAAATGCCACTTAGAAGCCACATTTCTGTTCCAAAGGACCATGATTATAGCTGTATCTCACAGCAACATGACCCCAAAACCATTGACAATGTGAAAAATTCTAAAGATAAAGTGAGTAAATGGAATACGGTTTTGTCATGAAACCTTGGTGTCTTTTACAGTCTCCACACCGCAAAACCAGCAAAATGATCTTTTGGGAACTGAGAATAAAAATTGCAGTAAGAAATGATCATTTAAAAAAAAAAGTTTTCAAGAGGACCATTTCTTTTGGAAGAGGAATGTGAAGTAGACCGGCAACTAATCGGTTTGACCTCGGCAATTGGGGCCACAACATCATCAGAGATCCATGCCGAATCTTTCTTGATGAAAGTCAAACGATCCACATTATCTGTGGAAACCCGGATGCGTTTGTCGTAATAACTCCTCCAGCTGTGCGGGAAGGTCCGCTCAGATATGACGCTGGCTGCTGGCAGGACAACACCTCTATGGCGTGGCGAGCGAGCTCGGGCCATTCATCCATTTTGGATACCCAGAAGTCAATTGGGTCCGGACAGTGTCCGATTGGGGGGTCTGGGGCCCACAGGGGAGTTGATCTTGGGGGGCCCACCCTACTGTACATGAAAATATTACCGGTCTCTCGGACATAAATGCGCCCATTTTACCACATAATACAGTGTGCAAAACAGAACTGTATTGAGTAGTACAATATCAAGGAAGTCACACATTTTTCAGTCTAACATATCAAAGACACAGGGCTAACAAGCTCCATCCATATCCCCCTCCACCCACATACAATATCCCCCTCCATGTTTCCCTTGGTCACGCACCACACCACCTTCTAAAATAAACACCAGCAAGAAAGTAAAAGTCTAACTCCTATCACAGGGTCAGGTGTTCCCTCACTCTTACAATCAGGAACACGTGTACACTGCCACTATACCCGCGCCGATATAAACTACACCTCTGCTATATGGAGACCACATAGAGGTCCGACATCAGCTCAGGTCACCATCAAATTACAATATAAAAAATAACCCCTGAAATCGGGGACTCACGGGAGACGTCTTATCTGATGAGTCGTTCTCTTCTCTCATGAGTCGTTCTTATTCCCTTTTCTTCTGCATCCGTTCCACACCACCATGATGACTTGTCCCGGCCACCACCCCACCCCTGCAGAAATTAGACACAAATATCTTAGAATCCTCCCTTTTCCAGCCATCTTTTTTACCTATTCCCCCCTCTGTAAAAAACTACCCAGGGGTGGGAGAGCGGGTACAAGCCTAAACTTAGAGGCCTAGTTTTCCTAAGTGACTGGAAGGTGGGGAGAGGAAATAACCCCCTGGAGATAAACTGCAACTATGGGCTGCTGCCCTCTCAATTATATTACCAGGTAGGTAGGCCAGACCCTAGGTAGGTAGGCAAATGGGCAAGGTCCCAGGTAACTAGATAGGCCCTATTTAGGTAGGTAGACTCTCGCTGGATAAGTTGGTAGGCCAGCCCCAGGCAGGCTGGTGGATACCTAGCCACGGGTGGTTAGGTAAACAGCCCCCAGGTAGATAAGCAGGCCCCAGTTAGGAAAGTAGATTACAGTTAGGTTGGTGGACCCCAGTTAGGTAGGCTGTAGGTAGGTGTTGGGGAGTCCCAATTAGTTAGGCTGTAGGTAGGTGGTTTCCTTCAGTTAGGTAAACTGTAGGTAGTTAGGGTCCCCTTTATATAGGCTGCAAGCAGTTAGGGACCCCCTTTAGGTACTATACAGGCAGTTAGGGGGCTCCTTTAGGTAGTATACAGGCTGTTAGGGCTTCCCTTGAAGTAGTATACAGGCAGTTAGGGGGCTCCTTTAGGTAGAATACAGGCAGTTAAGGCCTCCTTTAAGTACTATACAGGCAATTAGGGCCTCCTTTAGGTACTATACAGGCAGGGGCCTCCTTTGGGTACTATACAGGCAGTTAAGACCTCCTTTAGGTACTACACAGACAGTTAGGGGTCTCTTTTAGATAGTATACAGGCAGTTAGGGGTCTCTTTTTGATAGTATAAAGGCAGTTAGGACCCCTTTAGGTAGTATACAGGTAGTTAGGGGCCTCCTTTAGCTAGTGTGCAGGATGTCAGGGCCCCCCCTTTAGCTACTGTGGAGGTAGTCAGGGCCCCCTTAAGTATTTAGGTAGTCAGGGCCCCCTTTAGGTAGCCAGGGCCCCCTCTGGTAGTCAGATCCACCTTTAGGTAGCCAGGGCCCCCTTTAGGTAACCCGGGTTCCCCTTTAGATAGCCAGGGTCCCCTTTAGGTAGCCAGGGTCCCCTGTAGGTAGTCAGGGCCCCCTTTAGGCAGCCAGGGCCCCCTTTAGTAGCCAGGGCCCCCTATAGGTAGTCAGGGCCCCCTTTGTAGCCAAGGCCCCCTTTGTATTAGTCAGGGCCCCCCTTTCATTAGCCAGGGCCCCCCTTTGTATTAGCCAGGGCCCCCCTTTGTATTAGCCAGGGCTCCCTTTCGGTAGCGAGGGCCCCCTTTAAATAGTCAGGGCCCCCTTTCAGTAGCCAGGGCCCCCTTTGAAGCCAGGGCCCCCCTTTAGATAGTCAGGGCCCCCTTTAGATAGTCAGGGCCCCCTTTGTAGTCAGGGCCCCCCTTTAGATAGTCAGGGCCCCCTTTGTAGCCAGGGCCCCCCTTTAGATAGTCAGGGCCCCTCTTTAGATGGTCAGGGCCCCCTTTGTAGCCAGGGCCCCCCTTTGTAGTCAGGGCCCCTCTTTAGATGGTCAGGGCCCCCTTTGTAGCCAGGGCCCCCCTTTAGATAGTCAGGGCCCCCTTTGTAGTCAGGGCCCCCCTTTAGATAGTCAGGGCCCTCTTTGTAGTCAGGGCCCCCCTTTGTAGCCAGGGCCTCTCTTTGTACCCAGGGCCCCCCTTTGCAGTCAGGGCCCCCTTTGTAGCCAGGGCCCCCTTTAGATAGTCAGGGCCCCCTTTGCAGTCAGGGCCCCCCTTTAGATAGCCAGGGACCCCCTTTGTAGCCAGGGCCCCCCTTTGTAGTCAGGCCCCCCTTTGTAGCCAGGGCCCCCCTTTGTAGTCAGGGCCCCCCTTTATGGTCAGGGCCCCCTTTAGATGGTCAGGGCCCCTGTAGGTAGAGTAAAAAATAAAAAAAACAACACACAGCCACTTACCTGGCTCTGACTCCGGCCGCTCCAAGCTGCCGCCGGTTTCTCCTGCGGTCCTGCATAGGCGGCGCGGTAATGTGACGTCACCGCGCGCCTACGTCAGCAGTAGGGGCGGTGCTTGGCTCCGCTGACAACGCGCAGCCACGGGAGTCGGGGACATTAGTCCCCTGCTACCGGGCCCGGGCGTCCAGATGCACGGCCGGGCCCCGGGGAGTGACGGCACTGCCTCCGGGTCCCACAGCGGCTCGGGGGGGCCCACAAGGGATTCACCGATCCCCCTGCGGCCCAGTCTGAGCCTGGGTCCGGAAAAAATCCAAAAACATCGGTGTTGAGATGCAGATAGTCGTGCACGATGATCTTAAGCTGGTCTCTGTGTGTTGGATGTGTGCCCTGCATTACATGCGTTGGTGAGGTGGTAACTAAAGATTGCCAGAGGTCACCCATTAGGCTTCTGCCACATTGCCTGCTGCTGCTACGGCTACTTGGCACTCTACTGTTGTCATGTCGCTGACGTTGTTCCACCGTGACATTTGAAGAACGTAAAGCAGACGCAACAGATGTCTCCAGTTGATCAATCAGAAACGGTCCCCAAATTTCCCCTGCATTTTACTCTCTTTTTTGGGGTGGGTGGAATGAAAGTGCTGATTTTTGCTTTGTACCCGGGGATCGAGGAGGGGGCCCCACCCAGTAACTGTTGTTCATTTTGAATGGCCTTAATGTGAGGATCATGTTGGAGGAAATGGAGCATCCAAGCACTCATGTGAGAGATGGAGCCTTGATTTCGTAAGCCTCTGGGTCGAGGGGCACTAGCAAACTGATCTTCCTCATCTTCCTCCTCCGCCTCAAATTCGTGCCAAACCCCTCTTTCCAAGGCAGGACGTCGGTAACGTCGGTGTCCGGGAAATACCCTCCTCCTCCTCCTCCGGTCCTCCGGCACAGTTTCTACACAGCCCTGACTTGCCTCAGATTATGCACTCTGAGAGCTGAGGCGCCGCCTTGCACTAGCCCTGGACCCTGAACCACTGCCTAATGAAGACCGATAAAATTGTGAAACTGTCAGGCCTTGTGGATTCGACGGAGAGAAAGGCTCCGTGCCCCGCATCTTTTGTCCGTCTCCTCCCCCGGGCGCGGGTTTACCTGATGTTTCAGAGTGTCCAACATCGTTTCAGACTAAGATCACAAAAATGCTCATGCTGACAAGGGCATTGCCCACACTGACCATTTTGGCGGCTTCTTCAAAACTGGCAAGGATGGTGCAGAGCTCTTTCACCTGCCTCCACTCTCGGTGGCTCAACACCCCAAGGTCCGCACCGCTGCTTGTCGGGCATGTTCACTTCGTACTGCGTAATGGCATTGCGCTGCTGCCACAATTGTGGAGCATGTGGAGGGGGGAATTCCAGCGTGTTGCCACGTCAACATGAGACGGTTGACGGGGAGGCCGAGCTGACACTGCAACGCAGCCAGGCGGGATGAAGCAGGGTGCGAATGGCGGAAGTGCGAGCTCAGACCTCGAGCCTTCCTCAGCAGGCAGTCCAGACCCGTGTAGCACTTTAGAAATTTTTTTGGACGACAAGGTTCAATGACATGTCCAGGCAAGGATGTGCTCCACCACCGATCTTAAGGGCGGCTAGCAGATTTCGACCTTTAAATCGCACACCACCCCTTGCCTGCACAAAGTTCTTGTCACCCAGCCAGCGCTGGGTTCCTTGCGGAGAGCCGTCCACACTTCTGACCTGTGTGCGACGGTCTCCAAGACAGATTAATTTCAACAAGGCCTGGTTTCTCTGGGCATGTGATGCCACCAGAGGACCTTGGGGGAAAGAACCCTGCACCATCCCTGCGGTTTTGAAAAGCTTTGCGCTGAGCCTGAGACCCAACTGTCACCCCCAGAGACATCCACCCAGCTCACCCAGTGAGCTGTCACAGAGATATAGCGGCCTTGGCTGTGCTTACTAGTCCATGTGTCGGTGGTCAAATGGACTTTTCCAGACACAGATGCAGACAACGCGCTTGAAATTTTAGATGACACGTGGCTGGCCAGGGCAGGGACGGCTTTTCTGGCAAAGAAATGCCTGCTCGGCATCTGGTATTGGGGGCAGGCAATGGCCCTGACGGGCGGAACCCCATCTGTGTCCACCAACGGAAGGCACCATTTCCAAGGACAAAAGCCTGGCAAAATGCCGACATTCAGGCTTTTGGTTTTGGGATGTTTGGGTTAAAGTGTTTCTTCTGCCCCAAAACCTGGAAGACAGAAGCGGGCTGCTAGACGGCCGCTGTACGGCATGCAGGTCGTCAAACTGGTGGAAGGAAAAATGGGTATGGATGGGTCTCTGGTGGTGCTGGTGGTACTGGGGTGACGGTGGAGGCTGAACCGGAGGCTGATCCCTGATCATGACTCTGAGAGACATGGGCAGCTGAGGAACAATTGGTGGTGGCGGAGGAAGAGACAGAGGGTGTGACAGTGGTTGGAAACCCGGCATCGGTGTGGCCTTTTTGGCCAAGTTTTTCCGCTCCATTTCAACTCATGCATTCGCTGCATGTACTAGACATGTTGGTGGTGGTTAAACACCTAAGATTCTTGCCTCTACTAATGTGTTTACAGCAAGGGAGGCATATGACATCATTGGGTGAATCAGAGGTTTGCTCGAAAAAGGCCCAGGCTTGAGAAGTCCTGGACCTTTTTGACGGCGATAAGCGGGGAGCGTGTTTCCGCAATCGTGGGTGGCGGAATCATCTCAGCGGACTACTGCATCGCCCTCTCCCTTTTTTGAGGCGGGACCCGTACTGACACTACCCCATCATCTTTCTCCTCGTCCAGTGATGCGCTCGCAAGCAAATTCTGCTGAAAAGACCACGTTGGATCCGCAATGTCGTCATCATCACCATCAACACAGGTGACTTCGTCGTCCTGACATTCTGCATCCAGGAGCTGCGGGCTACAAGCAAGGGGCACTGCAAGGCGTTCCCGACCTCCCGGGATTTTTGCCGATTGACCGGCTTCCTTCTCCTCCTCTGATGGCATCAGTAACTGGGCGTCAGAGCAGACAAAATCATCCTCTTTGGCCTCTTGATCTTTTAAACATGCCTTCTGACCCCAACCGCTTTTTGGTCATCAAAGAGGTCTTCAGAAAATGGTTTATCCACAGTGGTGGGTACACGAGTTGACATTTGGGCTGCCTTCGCTCGTGTTGGACGATCCGACGATGCTGATGACGACATTTTGGCCGTGACTGGGAGGACGAGGAGGTAAGACGCTGGATCAGGTTGCATTAACCACGAAGAACAATTGGTGACGCCTTTTTCATTACTGAGATTCACAGGGCCCTAACCCAGCGATGACGTCCTGCAACCGACGACCCTGCTGGCTTGCGGTTGTCGCCAGCACTGGAAGGAGCACCTTCTCTCGTACCTCAAACCTCCTACACCCTTCTTTACTTCGCTTACCACCTGCATTTCGCTCCATGTTCAAAAAAGAAAAAATTTAAGAAGGTATGAAGAGTTTTTGAAAGTCTCTATTAAAAGCCCGGCAATCACACCCATTCTTAAATCCCTCTAAATTTCCTACAGCCAACTAGGATTAGAAACTAAAAGGGTTTCTAGCGAATACCTATGATATGCGGTCTGGTGGAATAACCGTAAGACAAAATAAACAGTGATCTTACTTCAGTCCCAAGGATTTAAAAACTGCCCAATAGGACTAGAATTGATATTTTCAACAAACAAATCATACAAGTGCGCTATCTGAGCCAAACTGAGATTCACCGAGCGCAATAAAACTATTCAGAAGTTAAAACGGATGAACTTTGCTTTTTTTTGGCAGCAATGACAAACGGAAAATGCTAGAAAAATTTTTTTATCAAATTGTCGTACAACTATTTGAAAAAAAAAATAGGGGGGCACCACGTCAAAACAGCTATTAAAAGTTATAGGGTAACAAACGGTGGTTTTTGCACAATGAAATACAACAGTACAAAATGGGGCTTTCAACAAAAAAAGGGCCCGCCCAAAGGGAAAAAAAAACCCAATTAAAAAAAAGGTTACGGATAATAAAAGTGGTTTTTTTCACCTATGAAATACACCTGGCGGGAACTAAAAAGTTCGTATCCCGTTTTAAGTACAAAGTTGGGGTCTTTGAACAAAACTGAGCCGCCCAAAGTGAAAAACACGAATTAAATTGTTCTGATAATAATTGGTTTTTGCACCTATGAAAACAACACCAATTTCTACAAATTTCGTATGGTAAATAAGTCAAGAAGGATCTTTCAACAAAAATGGCCTGCGCCAAAGTGAAAAAAACTAATTTAAATTGTGTACGGATAATAAAAAGGGGTTTTTTTTACCTAAGAAAAACACCTGCGGTGACTAGAAAGTTTTGTATCCTTTGTAAAACAAAGTGGGTCTTTGAACAAAAAGGCCCGCGCCAAAGTGAAAAAAACCTAAAAAAAAATCGTGTAAAATAATAAAAGGTGATTTTGCACCTATCAAATACACCTCAGGACAAAAAGTTCTGTATCTTATTTTAAGTACAAAGTGGGTCTTTGAACAAAACGGCTGCGCCAAAGTGAAAAACTGTAATTAAATTTTGTACTGAAAAATAGGGGTTTTTGCACCTATGAATACAACACCAATTACTAACAAAATTTTTGTGTGGTAATATAAGTACAAATTTGGGGCTTTCAACAAAAAGCCGCCCAAAGTGAAAAAAACCTAATTAAATTTTGGGACATAATAAAAGGTGGTTTTCAGTCAACCCCCGCGGTGACTAGAAAAGTTCTGTATCCTATTGTAAGTACAAAGTGGATCTTTGAACAAAAATGGCCTGCGCCAAAGTGAAAAAAGCCTAATTAAATCGTGTACAGATAATAAAAGGTGAGTTTTGGGACCTAGAAATACAACACCAATTTCAACAAATTTCTGTATGGTAATATAAAATAAGATGGTCTTTCAACAAAAATGGCCTGCGCCAAAGTGAAAAAAAACCTAATTAAACTGTGTACGGATAATAAAAGGTGGTTTTTTTCACCTATGAAATACACCTGCGGTGACTAGAAAAGTTCTGTACCTATTGTAAGTACAAAGTGGGGCTTTGAACAAAAATGGCCTGCGCCAAAGTGAAAAAAAAACCTAATTAAATTGTTTACAGATAATAAAAGGTGAGTTTTGCACCTATGAAATACACCTGCAGTGACTAGAAAAGTCCTGTATCTTATTGTAAGTACAAAGTGGGTCTTTGAACAAAACTGAGCTGCGCCAAAGTGAAAAACATGTAATTAAATTGTGTACTGATATTAATAGGTGTTTTTTTGTACCTATGAAATACAACACCAATTACTAACAAATTTCTGTATGGTAATATAAGTACAAGATGGGTCTTTCAACAAAAATGGCCTGCGCCAAAGTGAAAAAAAAACCTAATTAAATTGTGTACGGATAATAAAAGGTGGTTTTTTGCACCTATGAAAAACACCTGCGGTGACTAGAAAAGTTCTGTATCCTATTGTAAAATACAAAGTGGTCTTGAACAAAACTGAGCCCGCACAAAGTGAAAAAAAACCTAATTAAATCATGTACAGATATTTAAAAGGTGAGTTTTTGCACCTATCAAATACACCTACGTGACTAGAAAAGTTCTGTATCCTATTGTAAGTACAAAGTGGGTCTTTGAACAAAACTGAGCTGCGCCAAAGTGAAAAAAACACGTAATTAAATTGTGTACTGATAATAATAGGTGGTTTTTGCACCTATGAAATACAACATCAATTACTAGCAAATTCTGTATGGTAATATAGGTACATGATGGGTCTTTCAACAAAAATGGCCTGCGCCAAAGTGAAAAAAAACCTAATTAAATTGTGTACGGATAATAAAAGTTTGTTTTGCACCTATGAAATACACCTGCGGGGGGGGGGGGGGGGGGGGGACTAGAAAAGTTTTTGTATCCTATTGTAAGTACAAAGTGGGTCTTTGAACAAAACTGGCTCACCCAAAAATGAAAAAAAACCTAATTAAATCGTGAACAGATAATAAAAGGGAGTTTTGCACCTATCAAATACACCCTGCAGTTACTAGAAAAGATCTGTATCCTAATATAAGTACAGGCGCACAAAATACAAGGTAAAATTTCACCAAAAACTGGTAATAAAAAGCCATTTCAATGCCAGGGTCAAAGCAGTCTGCACTGACAATAAAAACAAATCTCCTTTCCAAAAGCCTGCCGTCTGTGTTCGCCTGCCCTCACGCTGTACAGCGCGGATGCTTCTTTCCAAAAAATTTTCAGCCTAACTAACTAAAAACTGAAATTCTCTAACTAAATTCCTCTAAACTTTAAATTCTTACCTATGTTTTTAATTGATCCACAGCCTAAAAGAATATTGTCTCTGTGAACAAAGGAGAACTGTGTTCCGCTGAGCGATATTGAGGATAAAGCTGACTACACGTACTGCTCTAATGAGACACATGGCACACTGATCCTGAACAAGGAAACGCTGTTCTAATGTAAAAAACACGAGGGTTTAATGTGATTTTTCCAGCCAATCACAACCCAAAAACACATCCAGGGTCATGATGTCCGCACACCCAGCTCACCCTGCTCTATTCTCTAAGCTGATTTGCTGGCCGCCAAAATGACAGAAGCGCAAAAATGGCGCAAAATTAATAGATTATGTGCAGATTTTCACCTAAATTATCGCGTGATTGGAAAATTCCGATCAACATAAAAACCGTGCCGATTTCAACTTTGTCGATTATAATCGCTCAACACTAGTCGAGACCTTTGGCTAAGCCTTGAAATCTATGTGAACCACATGCTTCAGGGCTTAGCCGGCTGGAATACCTTTTTGCGATGATTCTCCAGGATCATTGCATGATTGGATTCCTTTCTTGGTAGGGGATTATGTAGACAAGTCACACAGACAACCAAAATGCCCCTGTTTAATTGCATCAGACTCCCCCCTCTTCTCTCCATTTTAGACTGTGCAGACTCTGAGGAAGGTCTTATTTTTAGGAACTTGTGATGAAAAAATACCTCCTCACTGGTTGTTCAAGGTGATAAATCCTTGAGCTCTAGACACAGTGAACCAGTTGACTTTTCTTCTCACTCAAGTAACTAGTGCCAAGCTCTATAGATACCACTCATCAAATTGAATTCTCCACCTATTCTGCCTGTCCTGTTTCTCCTCTCTCAATGTGACAAACTCTTTGAGCACTGCTGTGTCGTAACTTTTAGTCATAAACCTTACTTTGTTAGCATCTCTCTGAAGTTAATCCTTCCTAGTCTACTGATGGGTTTACCAATCAGAAAGCTGCTCCATATAATTCTCTCCTTCGTGTGTGTGAACCAAAAGGTTGCTGCCACCCTTGCACCACTGCTCAAGTGGTCAGCCACAGTTGCTTACAACATGCTTGTTCTATAGGGATAAAGCACTTGACTGCTTGATACAATTAGCAAAAATACTGAGTGGTTGAGACTTACATTTGGTGAAATAATACACTGAAAAAGCTCCAGCGGTCAGCCACAGTTGCTTGCAACATGCTTATTCTATAGATCCTGCTGACTACGCCAAGTGTGAGGGGGTGTCACCCAGCTGGAATGCTGTAAAAACTTTTGTACTAAACAAGTAGCTTTATTATAATCTTCACACAAGGATAAAGCACTCTTGACAACTTCACACAAGTAGCACAAATACATAGTGGTTGAGACTTACATTTGGTGAAATAATACATTGAAAAAGTTGGGAAACACTAATATTAGGAAATTCTGAGTGGCCTATTAGTGGAACTAAAAGGACCATGAGATAATCCATAACTCTACCAAAGGGTCAGGTTATGCCTAATAAGGTTTTGGCTTTTCCTAACCTTTTTTGCTTCCAGGGGGGGTCTAACAGGTGTCCCCCCACCCCTATATTACTAGGTTTTACTTTTGTATTCGGGTTTTGTTATGTTACTGATCCCCCCCATGAAAGTGTAGTCCAAAAGTTGAAAGGGTGGAAACCAAAGCCAAAAGTGGGGTTTTTCCCCAGAGTTTAAAACATGGCGTTTGAAATAGAAACAGGGGCAGACAGAAAGTATTTAGTAGCATAGATTTTAGAAGGACCATGGAGGTGTTGGTCAAACCAGATAAGTAGCTAACCCTGCCCTGGAAGTCCAATCCTTTTCACAGTGCAAGACTTAGTCACATGTGAATTGAGGATAACTACATCCCCCAAAAATATTTCCCCAAAAAACTTTTTTCAGTGCAAATGCCCAGTGAGGTGCCAAAAGTTCAAAAAGTCCTCACACATCAACATGGTGCCTCTCCCGAATAGGATACATTACCCCTTTTATATATACAGTGTAAGTGATTTTTTTTCTCACAGTTTCCTTTCTTGATCTGAGGCATACGTTTTTTTTTTTCATGTATGTGGGGTTCAAAAAAGAAAAGAGAAGACTAGGGTTTGGGGTTTTTGTGACAACTGAATTATAGGTTAAATAATATCCCAAAGAAGGTCAAGTACTAACAGGGTCTGACCTTATAAATTGGGTTACCCTGGGGGTTAGGCCATTTATGGCTCCTTAAAGAAATTGGCCAATGTAAGGTCCTGGAAAACAAAAGAAAGAACTTTTCATTTATGTTGACCCTTTTGTCCTTTTTCTTTAATGGGGAATAATTAAAAAATATGATGTTTTATTTTAAGAAACACAAATCAAGACTAATATTAGTTGGGGATTTATTGTCTAAAACCCTCGTAATTGGGGGGGCAATCCGGGACCCTTTTCTTTTCTGGGACAATTCAGGAAATTTTTTTTATATATTATTTAAAGCCAAAAGCAGGGTTATGTTTGCTCCAATTAAGGGGCTCTGGGCTATTCTACATCAAAAGTCAGCGAAAAAACACCTCAGTTGAAGGGGTCCCCTAAGGTCCCCCGAACAAAGCTTTCAAATGAACTTTTACAAGACTGAAAATAATTCCCAAAAAACATCATCCTAATAGTTGAGCAGACGAAACATCGATATTTAACCAACAGAAAAATTTTAAATACAGTAAGTTTAGTCGGTGCCTCATTTCTATATGTTCAATGGTTGCAACGTGTATTCATTTTTTGGCAATTTTTATATTTAACTTATTTTAAGCACTTCCTTGTAGCTTCTTTGGTGTTTATACTGCAGAAAGTCTTTAGAGGTGTGGGAAAAAAGTGCAAAATAAGAAATTTCCAAAATGGAGTATTTTAAACATTTATTTTTTTTTTAAAAATCAAAGTAAAAGAACAAAAAGAAATCAAAATCAAATCAATATTTGGGGGGGGTACCCCCCAAAAAAGCATCAGGTCTTTAGGGACAATTTAAGGAAACAGGGGGTTGTTCCAAACATCCTGGAGAACGAACCAAGGATCTTCTGGGAAAGAAGGGGTTGCTTGATTTTATCTTTATTTTTTTCAAAAAAAGTAGAAAAAAACCAAAAGTATATCATAAATTAATCTTTTTTGAATAGAATAAAAATAAAAAATGTATTACATTTTAAGATACGCAGAGACCATCAAAAGGCAAACACCACCGCCTGAGAAATAACAACATGAAAATGGGACATGTAAAATAAATTTTAAGGCCCGAAAAAGAGATTTAAAGATATATAAAAATTTACATGAAGGAATATATTCATAGTTCTATTATATTATTATTGACATTTTTTTGTATGTTTTAATAAAGATTTATTTATTATTTTATTTGGTGTTACTAAGTTTTTATCTATCCCCTTTTTTGGGTTAGCCGCCCTATGTATATAGTAGCACCATTAGCCCCTTTTTGTAGGTTGTTTTTTTATGTAATCCCGAGAAGAGTAGGGGGTTGAGACAGAGCTCTTTTTGGGGGATATTTTTACTTCTAGGGGCCCAAAAACCGACCTTTTTTATAGGTTATAGGAAATTTAAATGCTTGCTATTTTATTTTTCAGATTTCCCATTCATTTTAGAAGAGAATGGGCCCCCAATTAGAGGGGTTTTTGTTAGTGGAAGAGGTAGACCTCCAATCTTTTCTTTTGTGACATTCTATCGATGGGGGCATAAAGTAAAAAAAGGTTTTTTTTTTATGGTGCAGATAAAAATTTTACTTAAATGATTCTTTCCACAATACAATCATATATAATACTTAGTGCCAATGTATAAATGTTTAGGTCTAAACTTACTCTTTTGTCCCTGAAACAAAGGGGAAAAAAAATGAGTTTTAGACCTAAACAGGTTCATACATGTGGCCCTTTGTCTACATGTATACACTTTTCTTAGTCTTCTTGGTCTCACTTGTGTTCTTCTTCTACAGCTCAATGGTGAGAAGTGTTATGGAGAACATGAACAAAACGGCTTCATTCAGATTTATTCTCATTGGACTTTCCACTAATCCTCATCTGCAGACTTTTTACTTTATAATATTCTTGGTCATGTACATTGTCACCGTACTAGGGAATGTTCTCATCATTGTAATAGTGAGGATGGACTCTCGGCTCCAGACCCCTATGTACTTCTTTCTCAGTAACCTCTCCTTCATTGATCTGTGTTTTTCTTCCACCATCGTGCCTAAACTTCTTATAAACACCTTGGCCGAAGACAAGAGTATCTCCTTCTTGGGCTGTGCCACTCAAATGTATTTCCACTTATCTTTGGGTGGAACAGAGTGTATTATTTTGGCAATTATGGCCTATGATAGATATGTGGCCATTTGCAACCCTTTACGCTACAACAATATCATGAGCATACAGATATGTATTCAGTTGGCTGTTGGAACATGGTGTGCAATTTTTCTGAATTCAATGTCACATGCCTACTTCACTTTCCATTTGCCATTCTGTAGGTCAAATAATGTTGACCATTATTTCTGTGAGATGCCACCTCTCTTCCGTTTGTCCTGTAGAGATACTTTAATGAATGAAATAGCAGTGTATGTCTCTGGTGGACTAGTTGCTGCCCTTGCATTTGCGCTGACGCTCATGTCCTATGTCCAGATTATTTCCACCATCCTGAAGATCCGCTCAACCAAAGGGAGACACAAGGCTTTTTCGACTTGCGCCTCCCACCTTGCAGTGGTCTGCCTCTATTATGGTGCCATCGTCTTCGTGTACATGCGTCCTCGAAACAGCTATTCGCCTGAAAAAGACAGGGCAGTGTCCATCCTCTACACAGTGGTTACGCCAATGGTGAATCCCATTATCTACAGCATAAGGAACAAGGAAGTTAAAGGAAGTCTAAAGAAAATGCTAGTACCAAATGCCAATCAGTAACTCCAATGTGAGTGCCAAAATCTTTGTGTATGTCTATGTAACATATATTTTCAATAAATAAAATGATCAACTTTTCTATTGTTTTTTTGATGGTGAGTCTTTACTGTCTGGTCCAGATCAACCACTATGTTATTGCATACAATGCAACAAAGGAACCCACAAAAAAGTTACAACTATATGCTTTCTAATCTATTGTCTGGTTTACTCTTTTCTTAGCTTAACCCTCAGCAAACTTACTGCTAATAAGTGGGCCTGGGGTCTCATAGCAAAATTTTGAAAGAGTGTCTATGGCAGCATAATACAGAATCATAAAAACTCTATGTTCCTCTACACAGACTCTGTGAGTCTGACTGAGCCATGTGAATGTGGTAGTATGGACATAGGTACTCTTAAATCTTAAAGGACCGAGAGACTGCAGAAAACTACCTTCTTGGCAACAGTTCCGCAATTAAAAGTAATTTTTGATTTATGTGTTACAGGAATAGTCCAGACCTATATTTTAGTTAATGAGGTTCTCTAGGGCTATATCATTGATAAATAAGTCAATGTCTGAAGCTTGTGGTCAATGTCTTCAGGAGCCCTGGTGATCATTACAATGAAGTGAGGCTCCTTGGAGCATTGTATCCAATTCATTATTTCCATAGGCACTTTATGAGTGATTGTGCCTATTACAGCATGTTGCCTCATTCACTTGAAGCCTGTGGGATGAGCCGCAATACCAGGTACAGCCACTCAAATGGATGACTAATAGTGTGTGAGTGGTCCCTTTATCGTACTAATCAGTGGAAACCCTGGAGGTCTGACCACTGAAGATCAAACATTGATGTTTCACCCTAAGGTTAGGTAAATCTGGGAATTTCCTTGAGAGGTCATTCTGCCAGAAGAGTCAAGCTTTTGGACAGTCAAAAAGGCTAAATCTTTAATCCTCACACTATTTTGATGCCCTGTCATGTCAAGTAGTTTATAAAAAAGAATCAATTAAGACTCAAAGTATCAATGAGGTATCAACCACAATTTCCGAACATAAAGTTCAGTTTTAGGCTATAAATCAATAGGCTGCTTCATATGACACTAGGTAGACCCATAATGGAAAATCAAAACAGATTATTATAATAAAATTTCTCCAATGTGTTTAAATTAGAAATGTAGCAAACAGTAACACTGGATCCTGGTAATAGATTAAGGGTCAAGTTAAGCTTTGCTACCTTGGAAAAGTCCCACGCTTCTGATCACTCAGCACTACATGCTATTAGGTCAAAGCATGCCATGTACTAGATGAGACCTTGCCTACATGCCTGATGAAGGGTTTGTTAACTTGAAACATTGCACTCTTAAAATCTTATAGACATCAGTAATACTTTATTCCTCAAGTGGTATGTAACTCTGAGGTGAAAATAATTCGAAAGATAATTGTTGAATGACAAGTAATCAGCCCTCCTAGAAGTCTGTGCCCAAGAAAAGACTACACCTAAAAGTTGAGCTACTTATTTTTGTTTGTACAATCAGTATTGACTGGATAGAGACACACCCCTTTGACAAGGAGAATGTAAGACCCAGATGTCACAACAAAGAAACCACAGAAATGCAGAGTTGCAGAGAGAGATGCAGTTACTGAGAGAGATCCTCTAGAAACTAGTGTTTACTAACGGTCCAGTTGCATGGATTCGCAATTTAAAACGCCAAAAATCCATTGAAATACCACCCAATATTTCAATTAAAATTTGATTTGAAAAAACCACACAACTCGGTTTTTTTAAAGGTCAGTTTTTAAAACCAAAATTTTTAAAACTTAAAATTTTTAAAAAAATTTGAAAAAGGGTGCCCATAGTTTTCATACAGCGGAGAACCCATCCCATGGTTATTTTTATCCACCCTTGGTTCTTGGTTCTGCCTGATCACTTTTTTCTGCAGAAATTTTTGGGAAAACAAATTAAAATTTCCCCTAAAGCTTTCACTCTATAAAAAAACCCGCTGGTTCTGCTTCCCAAAATTGCTCGCAAACGGGTAATGGGCAAAAAAATGCAAAGGCACAAAAGAGGAGTAGATGAAATTGCCTGTAGTACCGAAGTCCACAAAACTTGTGCAGAAAATTGAGATACAAAAAACTGCGGTCACTAATGCAGTCAAGGGATGTTGGGGGAATTTTGGGCCTACGGCCTCCCACACTAGCCCTAGGTGCTAGAGTCTCCTGGTCTGTCAGGGCATTCATAAAGTAAATTTTTGACCGCCATAGGTCTGCTACCAACTAAAACATGTCCCCTTTAATTGCCATTTAAAAGGGAAAAACGGGGAGTAAGTTGGCTAAGTTTTGTTTGTACACTTTGTGCAACTTCCCCCCCGTTTGTTTCCTTTTATGTAGCCATTTGCGAGACAAGTTTTGGTTGGTGATAGACATTATTAGAAATGAGCGAATTTCTCAAAAATTTGATTTGGCCCCGTTTGCCAATTTTCCCCAAACATTAATTTTGTTCTGAATTTATTCACGACAAATCGCGTTAAAAAACAACAATTTACTAGCTGCAGAGAGCCTGTATGGTATTGTAGAACACTGTGCCATGTAGAAATTGTATAGAGGCTTTTGGATTGAAAAAATGTGGTTTTAGTTGACACACAGAGACTTCCGCCCCTTTAGAATCGCTTCACAATTCACTATCTGGACACTTAGGGTAAATGATCAAAAACTGAAGGGGGAAACACAGCCTGACAAGGTAATGTAGCGACTCAAGAACCGACCGGGCCAAGATCCCACTATAGTAAAGAGCGTGCCCCTTCTAAAAACCGTCATCAGATTTTTCCCACAGATTATGACAAAAACCCGTTCTGATAAATGTGATAAAATTTAAAACCCCCCACCCCCCCCGAAAGAGGGAGGGTGTGGAAATTTTTTTTGCGTTGACGTCACGATCATGTTGCCCTTCCTTTGTCCGTCAGGCCCCCTTTAAATGGGGTCAATAATCCATCAGTATTACCAACCCAAAAAGAAACGGGAATTGATCCAAAAACAGAGTGACAAGTAAATGGAATTTTCATATGTTTCGTGTTTTTTTTCCACTCCTGCTTTTGGTACCAAATCATCAACAATCTGATGCAATAAGTAAATGTTTGATGACAGGCTAGACTGAAAAAAAACCCATAAAAATTCCAAATATATGCAACCTTATATTATATTTCTACAGTAAATGAAATTATACATATGATACTTAGGGCCACATGTATGAAAACGGTCTAGGTCTAAAACTTACTTTGTTGCCCATAGCAGCCAAAACTGGGGCCCCCTTTATTTGTCCGAGCACTAAAAAAATGGAGGGGCGTTTGATTGGTTGCTAGGGGCTCTGATGGTTGCAGGGGAACAAAGAAAAGTTTTAGACTAGCCCGTTTTCTCATTGGCCCTTAGTGTGTATTTATAAAACTAAAAGATCAAGTTAACAGGGATTAATTCATCGCATTAACACCATAATGAAGATGATCCTCCCAAATGTGGCAAAGGCCTTGTAATTGTATTGGGAGAATCCAACACTCAAACCAATCATTGAGTTACATTGATTGTAGTTTTACCTCTAAAGATCATAAGTTAAATAAGACTCAAAGGAATATTAGAAATATATATGCATTTACTAAAGCCATGTTTAGAAACATTGCTAATATTTTTCATGTTAGCTGTAAGATGCTGTTTTTCATGAGACCATTATTAGATTGAAGAGTACAAGACTTCTCCCGTGCTTCCCCCACATTTCTGGACCAAACAATCAGATCTCCTCCTCTAAAACCACTTCAAAACCAACCTGAAACCACCCCTTCCCAAAGCCTAAAAACCTACAATTCCCCCCACCATGTGCTAGCCCCAAACATGTCTGCCCCTCCCCTTCGTCTTTTCCCCCTTTCATTTTTGATGGTAAGCGCTAAGGAAGGGCCACTCTCCCTCTGTCCCCAGTTTAAGTCATTCACATTATATTGTACTTTTTGACATTGTTTGTATGTAACCCCCCTTTGAATGTACAGCGCCCTGGAATCAATGACGCTTTAAAATTAATAATAATAATAATAACAATGGCTGTGTGGAGATGGATCTACTTTAAAACACAAGGAAATATAACCACTGAAGCTTTTTTTGTGTCCTTAACCTGGGTAACCCCAGATCCTTTGGGAAGTCCCTTTTTAAACAAAGTAGATAATTTTAACTGTTAAAATTAACCTACCCTTAAAATTATAGACTGTTAATGTCTTTGTCAGTGGGCAAACTTACACAATAAGCAAGGGATCATATAATTACTTCCTTCACTGTATGTATTAGAGTATTCACATACAAGAAAACCATTTTTCCAGTCACGAACACCAAGCTAAGAATTAAAATGGTAATGGAACTGAAAGACTATGGGCGACATGTATGAAAAGGCTGCAATTTTTTTGGGCATGCTTTGGACAAAAATGCGTAGCCTTTTCTTTTTAAAGTTAAAACCTCGTATTTGGGCAAAACTTGGTGCAATCTGCATCATACATGACACTTTTGAATGTGCCAAAGATGTGCGGTCATATTACTTTAAAATAGTACAATGTGCTAAAACTACACCATAGTTTGGGGCAAAACTGTCGTACAAATCCATACAAGGTTCAAAGTGGCGAGGCTAAGACTACTTTTGGCTCAGAACGGGACACATTTATAAAATTCTGTGAGACACGTTCCTACAGACTGTTGGATTGTACACTATTAAAAACAAAGGTAGAACTGGCGAGTCGGCACCAGGTTCATACATGTCCCCCTAAGAGAGTTACAGAAAATGTTAATGTACAATACCCTTTTTAACATTAAACTGGAAACCAATATGTATGGTCATGATTGGTAAGAGTCAATCTTATCTTTTAGGTGAAAAATAAAAAAAATATGGAGAATGTGAACCAAACATTGATGAGAACCTTCATCCTTCTAGGACTTTCTAATACTCCTGAATTGCAGTTGGTGTTCTTTCTCTTGTTTTTTTCGATGTACACCACAACTTTGTCTGGTAATCTTCTACTGATCACTGTGGTGAGACTAAATTCTCGTCTCCAGACACCTATGTACTTTTTTCTTAGTAATCTTGCATTCATTGATATTTGCTTCTCCACCACTATCGTCCCAAAAATTCTTTCAAATACAATATCACATAATAGAGAAATTTCCTTTTGGGGATGTGCAACACAATGTTTTTCCTTTTAAATCTAGGGGCACAAAAGTTAATATTGGCCCATGGCCCATGTGTTTTTTTGCAAATTTCAAGCCTTTGCAGTATAATACTATCATGGACAAAAAACTTTGCCTATTTTTGGCTGTCGGATCATGGACCTTTGGCTTTTTGAACGCCGTCATCCATGCAGTCTTTACCTTTCAGTTGCCTTTTTGCAAGTCCAACCGAGTCAACCACTTCTTCTGTGAGATGCCCCCACTCTTCCGCCTTTCATGTAGAGATACTTGGTTTTTTAAATTCTATTTATATCTCCCCGTGGACTTAAAAGCCCCCTTTTTCATTACCCATTGAAAAAATGTTTATCCTATGTTAAAACATTTCCCCAAAAAAAATCCAAGGCACACAAGGAAGACAAAAAGCTTTCTCTACCTGCGCGTCCCACCTTACAGTTGTCTCCCTCTACTATGGAACCATTATGTTTATGTATTTCCGCCCACGATCAAGTTACTCCCCAAATCGGGATAAAGTGGTTTCCATCCTTTATACAGTAGTGACTCCACTGTTGAATCCCATCATTTACAGTGCAAGAAATAAGGATTTTTCAAAGGAAAAACCATTAGAAAAACGTTTTGGTCTATATCATAAAGTGTCAAACTAAAATTAACAAAATGTGCAATATGTATTTTGGCCTTTTCTATAATCTGGTCCCCAGTTTGGGAAAAAAATTTTCCTTGCCTAAAAACCCTGTTTTGTAGATATGCCATCTTCACTTTAGAGAAGTAACTTATTTGCATCTTATATGCCAGAAAGCTTAACAAACTTTCCAGCAATCAACTATCAAAATTGGGGTTTCCATGACTCCAAATCTACTAGATAAGAAAATTAGCTCTGACATCATTCAGATGAAGATTTTATTCTTGCCATGTTAGTCTTCCAGAATTATGGTAGAAACCACCAGGAAGGTGGGGTCCGTCCTCACCTATACAATATTGATTGATACACACCACTATTAAAGGGGTTGGGTCAACAAAGAACTGGGGGCACCGTTAACAATCATCAAAAAATTTTTTTCTTATACTGTTTTTTTAATTAAAATAAATAACCGTTCAAATTGAAAAAAAAAAAAGTTTCTGTTACGGAACTTCCAAGTTGGGGTTTAATTTAAAATTTTCATGATATATATATAAAAAATTAATACTATAAATTATAATATATAGCCCAAATAATAATAATTTAATTTTATTTAATTTACGTTGAAACCATAAATTTACATCACTAAAAAAAAGCAATATGATGTTTTTCTCCCTTCCACAGAAAAACAGAATAAATTTACCTGTTTTAGGTCAATTATGATTACCAAAATGATTTACATTTCTTCTTTCCTCATGATGCCATCAATTTTGTGAAGTGCACTAGTCCCTCCTGCAGCAAAACAACCCCACAACATGATGCTGCCACCCCCCATGTTCACAGTTGGGATGGTGATCTTATGCTTCCAAGCTTCTCCCTTTTTTCTCCAAACGTAATGATAGTCAATATGGCCAAACAGTTACATTTTAGTTTTGTCAGACCACAGGACATGTCTCCAAAAATGTAGGTCTTAGTTCCTATGTATTTGCAAATATTAATCTGTTTTTTGTATACTTCTTTTGATGTAATAGCTTGTTCCTGGCAGAGTGGCCTTTCAGCCCATGTTGATACAGTACTCGTTTCACTGTGGATAATGACACAATCTTACCAGCTTCCACCAGCATCTTCACAAGGTCTTTTGCTTCTGTACTTGGGTTGATATGCACATTTCGGAATGAAGCATGTTCATCTCTAAGACACAGACTGCCTCTCCTTCCTGAGCGGTATGATGGCTGGACATACCTATCTCGTTTGTGTATAATTGTTTGTACAGATGAACGAGGCTCCTTCATGTATATGGAAATTGCACCCAAGGATAATCCAGACTTGTGCAAGTCCACAATTAATTTCCTGATATCTTGACATGACATCATCATATGGGTGGTCCCAAATTGTTTAAGGCAAAGTAATCCCAGTGTATGTAAACTTTTGACTTTCCTGAAAGTAATAAAAATGCCTTAAAAATTATTTGTCTATCATTACTCTGGCATTAGGCAAATAAAAATAATTTTGGTTCCTAATTAACCTAAAGTGGGAAAGGCTTATTCTGATATAATGTCAGACAGTGAGAAAAACATGCATATGTGTATTATAATATAGTGTATGTAAACGTCTGGTTTCAACTGTATCTGTAAGGATTTTTTATAATTTTTTTTTATTTCTGTTTGGTCTATGTTTCTCTTTAACTTCTTTAATGTGTAAATCCTATTAATCTAAATCCATGACTATTACTTGCAGATAATCTTTTGTAACTAGACTTTGCGTGTCAGTGTAAGCACTGCTTATCTTGTTTCTGCAGTACAATTCTATTATTTAGCCCCAACTACTAGTAATAGTACTGAATAATACACTTTGGTTTCAATGTAGGCTGTGAAGTTAGATATTTTTTACTATGCTCAATTTTAGTGTAGCTAAATATTCCAAATTTACCTATTGAATGACTGCAACACTTTGCAACTCAAAGTATTTCCTCAATCAGCAGCTGAAACCTAAAACAATGCTTCGAAAAATGGCCAAGTTGCTTCAAAAAATGTCCAAGTAGTCCAAGACTAACTTCTGCATTAGTACTATGGACATGTATGTATTTTAGCAGCCATAAGACAATTTTATTGCGCGCATTACTAGTGTAGAATGTGCCTGAAATTATGAACCTGTTCAAAGTGCCCGTAATGCGCCTGAGATTGAGGGGTGTGCTAGAGGCATATTGCACTACAACCGTAGTATTCTACAGATTTATGACTGGCAAATCCAGGTGCATTACTGCTGGAACAGGTAGAGCACTTCAAACGTGGTTTACCTGAGCCAGAATTGTCGCTTAGTAGCTAGAAAGCGCTAAATCTATGACCCACAGTAGAACAGGATCATAGAGTCAGGCGCATTCTACGCTACTAATGCGTGCATTAAAATGGTGTCTGAGCGCTAAAATACATATATGTCTCCCTTAGAATCTATTAATGTGTCTTCAAAAACTTCTGCAACGTCAACATCTGAAATGAAATCTTCTTGGCTCCAATGTATTTTTCTTTATTCTTCTTTTTACGACTGTGGAATACTAAATATAAAGTTGAGCTTAGTATTCCAGTCATGATTCCATAGAACCAAGAGGTTCCTTGGAACTTGGTCAATGGTCCCCACCAGTTGTTTCACAGTGGACATAAGTAAAACAGTTAAGAAAACCTCATCTAGGTAACTTTAATGCATGATTTCTTGGTCTATTTTACAGTACACTGCAATACTAACATATTGCAGTTTACCACATTATTACTGTATCACAGCTGTGGAGAGGGGTGACCGGGTGGAATCCTTTTGGGAAAGATTTTCATAGAGAAAGGTCTCTTGATCGAAACATTTGTGGGAATGATTCTCTATGAAGTGATTTTAATGATATTGTACATACATGTTCCCCCGTTTTCTTTACATTATGTTAAAATGCTGTTAAAATAAAATCTTTTTTGCAAATCAATAAACAAATTAGAAAATGGAATTGCATTTTTTCATAGGAAGAAAAAGTGTTACACTCTATTATTTAAAGGGGTTTTTGTCTCATACAAGTTTTCATTTATTTACCCGTTTTCTGGGTTTTCCCTTTTTTTTTAAATCGGGGGTTTTTTATTGACTTTCCTGGTTACCAGGGGCCTGCAGTAATGACTGCTTGGGGGACAACGGTATTGCTAAACAAAACCAACGCGGGAAGCCATCAGGAAAAGCTCGTAAGGTCTGTACTATGCAAAAAGTGCTGGCAGCCACAGGAAGGGTCTTTAAGGTCTGTAGCTAAGCAACCATGTGGCAGCCTTTCGGAAAGAAAATTTTTAGGTCTGTAGCTTAGCAACCGTGCTGGCACCCTATAGGAAGATCAAAACAGGTTGTAGCTATAGCACTGGGGGGGAGCTGATGCAGCCCAACAAGAGGGGATATTAAGAATGGTAGACCTGTTAATGGCACATATTGCAAATGACTTGTTTTTTGAAAAAGATCTTTAACAAAAAAATCAGCATTCCCTGTATGGGGGACAACCCTTTAAGGGCCCACCACCTAAATTTGGGGGCATCATAGCTTCATGTACAGGGCCTGTAACGCCACAATACGGCAGGTATGGCTTCTTGCGGTGTTGCACTGTCAAGCGTTCTTCAATAGCATTGTTAAATTCTTTCTAGATTATTAACTTTTTATGTTATAGTTATAGTTTTTATGTTGATTCTCAAACCAAATTTTCTATTTTTCACAAACAACAAAAAAAATGCTGGCAATGCCATGGGGATTGGAAACCAAAAATTCGGTGAGAACCTTTTTTTCCTTCTTGGGGTTTCCCCATTCTTCGCTCTTCAGATTGTTTTCTTTTTTTATGTTTTCCCACCAGTACCTAATAACCTTATTTCAGGAAATATTATACGATAAATTTTGGATAAACCAACCCCAACTTCGACACCCCCTGTACTTTTTTCTTGAGTAAACCCCTTCTGTGATTGGGCATCTCTTTTCCCCAACTTTTAACCCTAAAAAATTTTTTTAAACACAATTTTCCCATACAGGAGTATATCCTTTTGTGGGATGTCAGACAGATGTTTTTTTCATTTGGTCTTGGTGGCACCAAATTTTTTTTCTACTGCCGTCTGGCAATGATGATATATGCTATCTTTTAAACCCCTTACTTACCCAAAACTTAGACCGGGATTGGTGTAGGGAGGCCCACGGAGTTGGATTTTGAGTTTCTAAATCTTTTCATTCTTACATTTTTAACTTTTCAACTTCCCACTGAAAGCCAACCTTTTATCCCTTTTCTTCTGTGAAAGCCTCCCCCCCTTTTCCCTCCCTGCCGAGTTTTTGGTTGAATGATGGCGGAGTAAAATTGGGCAATATTGTTTTGGGTTTTTTCATGTTAATTTTTGCCTATTGGAAATTACTATAAGCTCCGGTTTCACAGGGCTTATTAACCCCCCCCGGTTGCGAGCCGGATTGCCCTCGAAAATTCCGGCTTTTAAAAAAGGGGGGGCGGGCCCCGCCGGCCCCATAGACTTAATTATCCATGGCGCATATTGCGCCGGGAAATGTGATGTCCCTTTTTTCCCCGCTCGGCCGAATCCGACTGGCGACGGAATCCACTGTTCCTATGAGAACGGTGGATTCCGTAATTACTGCGAGGATTGGGTGGGCCTACTGCAGCGCATATCCGGCGTGCAGCCGGCGCCAATCTGCGGCAAAAATAACCGTGTGAACGGCCCCTAACTTCTTAAAGATCCGTTTTCAACAGGGGGGCAGAAAGGTTTCCGACATGCCCCTCCCACATACTCGTGGGATCTCTTAAATTGGGGACCCCTCAGTTCATGCATTTCATTCTAATCGCTTCTTCTCAGGCAGGTAGATTGTCCCCATTTTCTACACAGTTGTGACTCCAATGTTGAAAACCCCCTTATCTAATATAAGGAAAAAAGGATATTCAAGAAGCTTCAAAAAACAATGAGCAATTGTAAATTAGTACATCACCGACCTTGAGGTCAACAAGACTAATTGATAATAGACCATTGAAAATGGTAGTTCTCTATCAAGGCTTTATTTATTCTAAAATAGTTGATGTATCATTGATAATTTATTAAAAGGTTACCTGCCCAAAAGAATAACTTTTAGTATATTTTATATATTATTCACAGGGGAAAAAAAAACAAAGAGGAATTTTTTTGTAAGTGTTTTTTTTCTAGGAGATCTAATTATATTAAAGACCATAGACCCCTTTGATACAGAATTTTTTAATTTACATATGTTTGTAATAAAAGAGAAATTGCACAGTTATGAAGGTATTCTTTCATTCATTACCAGACCCCTTAAAGTGTTTTTATTACTACAATGAAAAAAGACCGAAAAAAGTAAAGCTGAATGAAGATGTTTTGTTCAAGTATTCCATACCATGGGACAGTGGTAACCTAAGGGACATAGAGAACATCCAAAAATACTTCAGTGCCTTACATTTTCTCCATCTTCTAATTTACAAAATACTTTTAAAGGGTTTTTTTCACACAATGATTTGCTTTTCAACAGTAGGGGAAAAATAAACGATACTTTAACTAAATACTTTCCCCTTTTGATATTGCCTTTTTCAGGGATAAAAGAGATTTTATTTCCTCTGAGTGCACACAAGGTCTCTAGGGTTAAAAGTCCATTTCCCTTCCAAACCCCAGAGAGCAGGGGGTCGTCACCATAGTCAGACCAAAAAGCAAGATTGTTTAAATTAGCAATTGTTTTCACTTTTTGGGTTTTGAGTTTGTTTCCACAAATTAAATCTTTGCACTTTTTAGGTCCCCTCAGCTAGTTTTAGATTTTAGCTAATTTATGCTGACCTGACCAGGCAGTGTGAGTCTGAAGCCACCTGTCACTCTGTTAAACAGCATGGTGAGAAAACCCAGAACAAGTCGGCTCGAGTTTTGTCCACTCAAAGAAAAAACTGATCAATTTTAAGGCCTTTCTATATAGAACTGAACCTCTCCTTTATGGTTAAAAGTATTTGCATGAAATGTTCACATTTCTACTAGATAATAAACATTTAATGACAACCTAGACCAAAATAAAAAAAATTAAAAAACGAAGTATATGCAACCTTTATTTTATTATTATATTTCTACAATAAATGAAATTATATATGTAATACTTAGTGTGCTATTTATTAAAACTAATGAGTATCAAGACAACAGGATTAACTTCATCACATTAATACCATAATGAAGGTGATGATCACAAATGTGACAAAGGTCTTGTAATTGTATTGGGAGAATACAACACTCAAACCAATCATTGAGTTACATTGATTGTAGTTTTACATCTAAAGATCATAAGTTAAACAAGACTCAAGGGAATATTAGAAATATATATATATATATATGCATTTACTAAAGCTATGTATAGGAACATTGCTAATATTTTTCATGTTAGCTGTAAGCTGCTGTTTTCATGAGACAAATAGTAGATTGTAGAGAACAATGGCTTTGTGGAGAGGCGTCCACCTTAAGGCACAAGGAAATATAACCACTAAAGCCTTTTTGGGGCCCTTAACACTGGATGAACTCCTGGCTCCTTGGTAAGTCCTTGCAACCACAGTAGAACAGTCTAAATCTTGAAGTTCGCCTGATCTTAATCCTATAGTACTCCCAAGAACCGTAGTAGGACCTTCTTTTGATAGTTCACATTTTAGGTTCAACCAGTCTGCAAAGTTCAACATTTAAAGAGTGTTTCTCACCATGCAGTTTCCACTCACAGCCAGCTTTAGACTCATACTTCTTGGGCAGACTTTGGGTGGGTTTATAGCAGTGATTGACACATCAGTTCTTCTGTTTCTAGCTACTCCTGATACACTGGCATCAAGGGAAAGAGATTTATAAAGAGTAGTTTTCGGGCTTCAGGGCTCTAAAGGGTGATTACTTAGCTAAATGAGAAGCTTTTAGTCCGTTACTAGAGATAAGACTCTGCAGGAGGTGACACCATGGACTGACTGAGTGAGTGACAGCAGCTTAGAAGAATGAGATATAAGGGAGGGAGAGATGGCTGTAACCAGAGACACCTGTGTGCTCTAATAGGAGATTACATCTCCTTTATCTCCTGACCAAAGAAAAATCAACAAAGCAAAGTATTTAGAAAAAGTCTTCAATTACCTGTCCCTACATGTTAAAAGTGTGAAAAGCCAATCATTATAGTCAAAAAAAACCTTTAAGGTATAAACTCCTGCTGCTGTATAAGTGTGAAAATCACTATTAATTCAGTAACATCAAATAACATAAACTATATATAGTTAAGCCATTGGACAGTTCACGTACGGAATCTATCCCTTGTCCATTTGGAACAGAGTTTTTTAGGTTGTCTGATACAGGATGTACAACAAAGTAAAATTGTAATAAAAAAAAAAAAGGAAATATCTTCAATTGGAGATGAAAAAATGTTCATATTTAGATATTTCCCTCAGCTTTCTAAGGGAATAAATGAATAGACAGCAATGTGAATGCAATGCACAGACCAGCTGGTTCCTCCAGCAGCTCCAAAGACTCTTTTCCATCATATCTAAATGCCATATTTATAGGGTTGCCTAAAGCAGATCATTTTAGCCTTAAGATTTTAGTAACATAGTAAAGTTAATAATAGTCAGGTCCATCAAATTCAATATCCAGTAATACATTGTTGATCCAGGGGAAGGCAAATCAATCCTATTACAGTAATGGGCAATTCCTTCATTACAAGAAAAATTCCTCGAAATCGCTGGATCCAGTTGTGGACATACCAGTGTTGCAACCTATACAGCAGCACAGGGGGCTAGTAACTAAGGGGCTGTGGCACCTTAAAATAACTTTTTATTGTCTATGAGACTGCAGGTTAATGAACTTCATGGTTAAAAATGACCAGTGGATTGTAAGAGAGACACTCTATGATAGGATGTTGGATAAAACGTGACCACTGGACTTTCATGAGCTGTCTACGTCTACCTGAGCCTGTTCCAATGACACATCTCCTGCAACTATAATTAATAATTTGTAATACCATGTGGAAAACACCCAAACCATTTACCATTCAAGCATTCCAGGACAGAAAGTTCTATATTCTCATTGCTCTTACAGTAGAGAACCCCTTCTATGCTAATAGTGAAAACCACTTCTCTCTCAATGTATTGGATGCATATTCGTTCTATTTTAAGTTTTAGGTATGAAAAGATATTTAGACAGATCCAAGTACTATCTATGATAAAGTTATATAAATATACAGCCAGCCCCCGGGTTACGAATGGGATAGGGACTGTAGGTTTGTTCTTAAATTGAAGATGTATGTAAGTCGGAAACAGGTAGATTTATTAAATGTAACTACAGCAAACAAAGTTTTTTTTTTAGTTTTGGATAGTGCAGGGAAAGGTTACTACATTTGTTTTGCTGTCTGTGCCCCTATCAAGAAGATTTCACCTCATGTGTTGCTGTGGCATGCTGGCACTTCTTGTTCCACAGCTACTATCTGCTGTTGAACATGGAACTACAAGTGCCAGCATGCCACATAAGTCTCCTTTGGAACTAGGGAACAGATGTAAGTTGACGACTGCCTGTAAATTGATTAGATTTCTCCTAAAAGAGTTGTCTTAAGAGGGGTAACTGCACATCATAGAGAGATGCTCCACTTGAGACTCCCAATCTTGGTAAACTGTTCTGTAAGAGCAGTTCTTGCTCTTGATGAAGTCAAGCCATTCATGCATTATATGGATGATCATTCTTCAGAATGACCTCTCTGTATGTAGTACTACATTTAGTCAGACAGGACTTCCTGGCAAAATAAATTGTTCGGTGATGGTGTCAGGAGCCAACTGAATCCAGAATAAGGCTGATGTTTGAGTTGTCGCAAACGTGTTGACCCATTTAAAATACCAAGACAGATGATTAATTATTGGGTTACTTAAAGACCACCTTTTTTTTTTTTTAAAATTTTTTTTTTTCAAAACCTCCATTTTCGCTAGTGTTCACATACAAGAAAACCATTTTTCCAATCACTAGCAGCAAAGCAAAGAACTAAAAATAGTAATGGAACTGAAAGACTAAGGGCGACATGTATGAACAGGGCTGCACCATTTTTTTGGCATGCTTTGAGACAAACTGTCGTAGCCCTGTTTTTAAAAGTATGAAAATGTATGCCAAATTTGGTGCAATTGCACCTCACGTTTTTGAAATGTTTTGGGGTCATGTTATTTAAAATATACATGCGGAAAAAAATGACAAAAGTATGGGAAAAAATGGTACAAATCCATACCAGTTTCTAAGTGGCTGAGACTACTTTTGGCTTAGAACAGGATACATGTATAAAGTGCTGTGAGACACGTTCCTACAGACCAGGTTCATACATGTCCCCCTAATAGAGTTACAGCAAATGTTAATGTACAATACCCTTTTTTAACATTAACTGGAAACCAATATGTATGGTCATGTTTGGTAAGAATCAATCTTATCTTTTAGGTAAAAAATAAAAAAAAATATGGAGAATGTGAACCAAACATTGATGAGAACCTTCATCCTTCTAGGACTTTCTAATACTCCTGAGTTGCAGCTGGTGTTCTTTCTCTTGTTTTTTTCAATGTACACCACAACTTTGTCTGGTAATCTTCTACTGATCACTGTGGTGAGACAAATTTCGTTGCGAACCTATGTACTTTTTTTCCCGAATTTGTTTTATTGATATTTGCTTCTCCACCACTATCGTCCCAAAAATTCTTGCAAATACAATATCACATAATAGAGAAATTTCCTTTTGGGGATGTGCAACACAAATGTATTTCCATTAAGCTCTAGGGGCTACAGAATGTTTAATATTGGCCGTCATGGCCTATGATCGATATATTGCTATATGCAAGCCTTTGCAGTATAATACTATCATGGACAAAAAACTTTGCCTATTTTTGGCTGCCGGATCGTGGACTGTGGGCTTTTTGAACTCTGTCATCCATGCAGTATTCACCTTCCATTTACCTTATTGCAAGTCCAACAGAGTCAACCACTTCTTCTGTGAGATGCCCCCACTCTTCCACCTTTCATGTAGAGATACTTGGCTTAATGAAATTGCTATTTATATCTCTGGTGGACTTAACGCCCTCTGTTCATTCTTATTGACCCTGTTATCCTATGTTCATATCATTTCCACCATACTAAAAATCCAAGGCACACAAGGAAGACAAAAAGCTTTTTCTACATGTGTGTCCCACCTTGCAGTTGTCTCCCTCTACTATGGAACCATTATGTTTATGTATTTCCGCCCACGATCAAGTTACTCCCCAAATCGGGATAAAGTAGTTTCCATCCTTTATACAGTAGTGACTCCAATGTTGAATCCCATCATTTACAGTGTAAGAAATAAGGACTTCAAAGGAACTATTAGAAAAACTTTTTGGTCTATATCATATTACTAAAGTGTCAAACTAATATGTAATAAAAATGTGCAATATGTATGTTGGCCATGTCTATAATCTGGTCCTGATGTTTGTCCAAACAGTCTAGTTGCCTTACCATGTTTTGTAGATATGCCATCTTCACTCTAGAGAAAGTAACTTCTATGCATCTTATATGCCAGAAATACCCAACCAACTTTTCAACAATCAACGAGGGGTTTCCATGACTCCAAATCCACTAGACAAGAAAACAAGCTCAGACCTCATTCAGGGGAAGACTGAACTCTTGCCGTGTAAGTCTATCGGAGTTATGGTAGAAAACACCAGGAAGGTGATAATCACCATTGTAAAATAGGTTGGCTCAACAAAGAACTGGGGGGCGCTAGTCAACAATACAATCAACCATTTTATTTATCAACCTTTTATACTGTTCATCAATTACAATAAATAACCTGTTCGATTTAATAAAAAAAAAAAAAAGTTTGTTACAAAGCTTCCAAGTATGAGTCTAATTATATACATGACTATATATGTGTGTCTATAAATATATATACATATATAAATAAATGTTTTATTATGTTTTCATTCTGTTCAGTCTCATATACCGTATATACTCGAGTATAAGCCGACCCGAGTATAAGCCGAGGCACCTACTTTTGCCCAAAAAAACGGGAAAACATTGACTCGAGTATAAGCCTATGGTAGAAAATGGCAGCGGCTACTGTAAATTATTTAAAAATAAAAATGTTCATACCAATAAAAATGACATAGGCAGTTTTAATGTCCCCCATAGGCATTTATACGCAGATATATGGCCCCATAGGCAGGTATATGTTCCCGAAAAGGCAACGTATAATTGTTCCGATAGGCAGGTATAATGGCCCCATAGCATGTAATAGTCAGTTAACATGTCCCCCATAACAAGATTAAAGGCAGGTATAATGGCGCGCACATACGACAGTGTAAAGGCAGGTATAGGGCAGCTGTTGTAGGCGAGTCAGGGGCAAGGTATAGCAGTATAGGGCATGGCTGATAGGAACAGGTATCAGGGCAGGCTATAGCCAGTTTCAAAAAGAAATAAAAAAACAACCACTTACCTCTGCTCCCCGCTGCACCATCTCTCCCGGGCGCTCATCCACGGACTTCTCCGAGCACAGTCGTTGATTGTCATCAGGCCGCCGCACACACGCGTGATGACACACGCTGCCTGTGCCGGCAACTGCGGCGCCCAGGAGCGCTTGCCCGGAGTCCACTGCGTGAGCGTCAGGGAGCGCTCGCTCCACTGCTCCGCAGTGAGTATCTTCACCTATATGCGCTCGGAGAGTCGCATATAGTGAAGGTGTTTCACTGTACTAGTGCCCGGGCCACCGCAGCGTCCGGACACTGTGCGCTCACTCGGCCTTCAGTTAAAAGCGCTCCCTGAGGAGTGCCGACAGTGACTCGAGTATAAGCCGAGGGGAGATTTTTCAGCACATTTTTTGTGCTGAATAACTCGGCTTATACTTGAGTATATACTGTATTTCTCTTTAACTTTTTTAATGTGTAAATCCTGTTCATCTAAGTCAATGACTATTATTTGCAGATAATCTTTTGTAACTAGACTTTGCAAGTGTCACTGTAAGCACTTCTTATCTTGTCTCCACAGTACAATTCTATCATTTAGCCCCACCTACTAGTAAAAGTATAATACACTTTGGTTTCAATGTAGACTGTGGAGCTAGATTTTTTTTTTAATATGCTCAATTTTCTTTTCTTTGAAATTCAATAAAACTATGCTAAATTTTAATATTAAAATACTAAACCAAATTCAGGTAATGGGAAAACACTCTGGGGTACTAGGGTTATTGTCTCACAAAGCCTAAAGATATCGTAATTGTGCTGGGAGATTCCAAACACACAACCATCATTAAATTAAACTGATTTCCCTATTCTACCTGAAAACCAAGTCCTCTGGGAAAAGTGTAGGCATATTTATTAGGCAATAGTTAGGGGTGATGATTATACATTTGTTGGATGGGCAAGCTGTGCAGGTTAAAAATGTGTTGGCTTGGACAACAGTACAGTAGGTATAAATTAGGCACTGATCTCAAAATGTAAATGTATACTATCCTAAATTAACAAGACCGAACCACTTTATCGAAAGGACAAATATTACAGTTGCATTAGTTTATACACCAATGCATGCCAAGTATTTCCAGTCCCAGGCACCTCACATATAATGTGGTTATATTGGTTTACTGTTCTGCAAAAGACAAGGTAGTATTTTTTCTTTTCTCCATTGAAATATTCTAGAGTGGGAATCGTAGCAGGTTTTCTGCAAAGGGGAACAATAGTAGACAATTTGGGCAGTCACTCTATGGGTAGCTTATGAAAATGGGGTATCTGGGTGACAACACACTCTAAAGAAAAGGATGAAAACATAGATATTGGTATAGTAATGTTCACACTTTGCACAGTATACTATCTTAAGTGTTGTTATGTTCCCCACATAAGAATTTGCTCTGGTCTGGGGTCTTAGGATAACACATAGAGTTGTATTGTTAAATAAACGCAGACTGCCATTTAATTTCTTCCCCATTGGCTACTAAGCAACTTTTTAGCTTTGAACCTTGAGGGCACGTTTATGGTCAATGAATATAGTCTAAGAGTAACGTTAAATGAGAGTCTAAGACCTACTGCTTGTTTTCTTACTGGCTTATACTACCTCTACCTTATTTCCAACGCTGAAGCTCTGTTTTTACAGATCGGCTGCTAGGCATGAACACAAGCCCTCCAGGATGTCACCAAAAACTGCAAGAGAAATAATTTTAATTAAAAAATTAACAGAATTTTTAACTATCGTCCCCACCAGGATGAGTCTCCATAAATTAACTGTACATAAAAATGGTTGAGCTCAAAATTTGCAGTCATTCAGAGTACTTTGCATTTTTGCCCAATCGGTGGACAATTGAGATTTGTTCATCTCTCATCCAATATAACTAGAACAAATACATTATGTGTTACATTCTATTATCGGAACATAAAAGGGAAAAAATAATTGAGGGGTATTCCTATCTTGAAGAGTGATGGCATCATCTGTGGGAGGATGAAGAAGAAGAAGCTCCTGCAACAGCTTCTATACAACCATCTATCCTCTTTGTAAGAAACTATGACCACTGTGCAAGGAGAAACTGCTCGACTAGCACTTTGGCCATGCGGACTGGCTTCCAGGATGGTCACCGATCTGAAAAAGATATCTTACCGATATGCCACCACTTTTTCTTCTCCTGCCAAAACCATAGCCAAGTGCTATGATTATTATGAAATTGGACATTGACCTAATGTATGATGGGTCATTCCAATTCCGTATTTCCTATCTAATAACTAATTACATCCTAGTCTCATGATCACTTGTGATCTCATCTATTTGTTCAATTCAACAATGAATATTTCCATCTTATTGCAGCTACTCCAGTTTGTGGTTTTCAGAGCAGGCACCCTATCTCTTTCTCTACACAGAACTGATTGGAAGTAACTTTTCCTTGTTCAGGTGGAAGATGTTACCAGTCATGGAGAAGCTGGACTGTTGCAGTTTCAGTCTACAATGGTCTTCACATTTAATCAATAGGAGCCAAATACCTAAACAAAAAGGTTAAATTCCAAACTTCATTTACTGACATCATAAGCTTCACTCACAACTACTAATCTACACAAAGGATAGGAAATGATATGGAGATCTCGAACCAAACATTGGTGACGACTTTTATTCTTCTAGGACTCTCTAACGTTCCTGTATTGCAACCTGCATTCTTTCTTATGTTGACCATGATGTATATTGTGACATTATCTGGAAACCTTCTAATAATCACTGTGGTGAGGCTTAATATCTCTCTTCAGACCCCAATGTACTTCTTTCTCAGTAACCTTGCCTTTATTGACATTTGCTTTTCAACCACCATTGTACCCAACCTTCTCAAAAATACCATATCTCAGGACAAAACAATTTCCTTCCTGGGATGTGCAACACAAATGTATTTCCATTTGGGTCTAGGAGCTACGGAGTGTTTGCTGTTGGCTATCATGGCCTATGATAGATATATTGCTATCTGCAAGCCTTTGCAATATAACACTATCATAGATAAGAAATGTTGTCTATGTTTGGCTTCTGGATCATGGACTATAAGCTTTTCATTCTCTGTGATTCATGCATTAATGACTTTCCAGTTGCCCTATTGCAAGTCCAGTCAAGTTAACCACTATTTCTGTGAGATGCCACCACTCCTCCGGCTTTCATGTACAGATACTTGGTTCAATGACTTAGTAGTGTACATTTCTGGTGTCCTCTTCACACTTTGTTCGTTCCTATTAACTCTGTTATCTTATATTTATATAATTTCCACCATTCTAAAAATTCACTACACCAAAGGAAGACTAAAAGCTTTCTCTACCTGTGCCTCCCATCTTACAGTCGTCTCCCTCTACTATAGCACAGTTATGTGTATGTACATGACTCCAAGGTCCAATAAGTTGCCGGATCTGGATAGAGTGGTTTCCATTCTCTACACAGTAGTAACTCCTATGTTGAATCCCATTATTTATAGTGTAAGAAATTCAGACTTCAAAGAATGCACTAGAAAGACCTTTAACGTAAATGTCTAAGTTCCTTATTTCCTTATAGTTGCTTCAATTGATCTTCAATAAAGTTCTCTCATAAATTGTTGGTTGCTTTTCTTGACTAAAAAGTTTTTTGTCTAAATCTGGGGCTAAATGGAGACATATTAATTTATACAACAAAAAACAACTTAAATATGGATTGGAAACCACAAAATACATGAAAAAATAGGATTTGACACAAATATCAAAGTTATCACAGCTAAGAAGTGAATCCTTTAGTAAAATGTAACTTTTCCTAATATCTTAAAAAAAAAAAAAAAAAAAAAAGAAAATACTCCCCCTAATATACCCTGGGTACTCAGACCCTACCTAAAGTAGGGCTATCGCCCAAAAAGGGTGGCCCCATCCACGAACCTTCTACCCAACCTTAGAAATCCCTAGGACAAAGATATACTATAACCAGAACAGGTTGGGAATTTTCCCCCTAAAATACAAAGGGTTCATTAGGGGGAGAATACAAAATCCGAACACGTTTTGGTTTATCATAAAAATATGAATAAACACTAACTAGAAGGATGTAAACAGGTTGTACAAGCATGCAGGAGAATGGCACGTATAATCACCATCAACCCAGTAGAAATACTAGAGGAACCAGAGAAGCATGGCATATATGCCTAATTCACAATGATAAACCAGAATGTGTTTGGATTTTGTATTCTCTCCCTGATGAACCCTTTGTATTTTTTGGAGGAGTACTTTTGTAGTATCGGTGTAAATATATTTGTATTATCCTATTAAAATTTTTTCCAGTCTAGTAGTTCTTTCTGTTCTGGTTACAGTATATCTTTGAGGTTTGTGGGTGGGGCCGCCCTTTTCGGGGGCCGATAGCCCTATTTTAGGTAGTGTCTGAATACCCAGGTTATATGAGGGGGAGTATTTTCTTTTGTTTTTTTAAAGATATTAATAAAAGGTAGATTTTACTATAGGATTCACTACCTAAATGGCGACATATTGTGGAAAAATATTCCAAATTTACCCATTGAGTGACTGCAACACTTTGCAACTCAAAGTGTTCCTCCAGTCAGTAGCTGAAACCTTAAACAAAATGCTTCAAAAAAATGTCCAAATTGCTTCAAAAAATGTCCATGTAGTCCAAGACTAACTTTTGTATTAGTACTATGGACAGTCATTAGGTGTGCAATGCTTGCTTCATTAGACAGACTGATTACCATTCTTCTTTATAATTTAGTATCTATGGATGTGTCTTCAAAAACTTCTGCAACAACAGTATCTAAAAATTAATAAAATCTTCTTGGCTCCAATGTATTCTTCCATATCCTTCTTTTTACAACTGTGGAATACTAAATATAAAGTTAAGCTTAGAATCCCAGTCATGATTCCATAAAACCAAGAGGTTCCCTGGAACTTGGTCAATGGTCCCCCCAGTTGTTTCACAGTGCACATAAGTAAAACTGTCAAGAAAATCTTATCTAGGTAACTTCAATATATGATTTCTTGGTCTGTTACACAGTACACTGCAATACTAACATATTGCAGTTTACCACATTTTTACTGTATCACAGCTGTGGAGAGGGGGTGACCGGGTGGAATCGCTCTTGATGAGATATCATAGAGAAAGGTCTCTTGACCGAAACATTTGTGGGAATGATTCTCTATGAAGTGATATTCAAGATATTGTTACATATTTGTTGACCCAGATAATATGCATTATGTTAAAATACTGTTAAAATAAAATCTTTTTTGCAAATCAATTTTTGGTGAGTGTCGTTAAAGATATTTTGGATGGACAGTTGAACAACGGGCACCACATTAATTTAAAAAAATAGAGTGCCGAACTATAGAGACTTTAAAGGGATTGTCACACTACATTGATTCATCTTACTTCAGTCCTGTTTTCTTGGTTTCACTTTGAATTCAGGGGCGTATTTACTGGCTTCCACTAGGCTGCAGTAGAAGCCAGGTCTGTAGCTATAGCAACCAGTGCTGGTAGCCTATCAGGAGAGATTAATGGACACATATTGTAAAGTGACTTGTTTTTGCAAGATCTTTAACAGAAAAAGAAATCCTCGTAGTGAGACAACCCCTTTAACTTAAGGTGTGGGGAATGGGGCAACTGGGTGACATTGTGGGATCCTCAATGACTAAAAGCGTAAATTTCCTGGTCATTATTAACTGCAGCATCTAAGGGGATAAGCATCCAGGATTGGCATTATGTCTGATTCTAGGAGTTGCCAGCAAGTGTTAGTTGTAATAAAAATTTGGCCGTCTACATAGTGGGCTTAGTCTAAGCCTTTAGACTTTGAAAATGGCAAATTTTTCCAAACTTGATATGATATTTTGATATTTTTCACAAATGAATAAGAACTATATCCATCAAAATGTATTACTAACTTAAAGTACAATGTGTCATAAGAAAACAATCTCTAAATCACATAGATAGGTAAAACCATGTAAAAGTTATTCCTATATAAAGTGGCATATCTCAGATTTGAAAAATGGGACTCTGGTAGACTTGCATGGTCCATATGTTACATAGAGTTCTATTTATCAACACAGTTGTTTGTGAGTAGCCACACCTATGGCGATCTGCTGATCATCATGTTGGCTTTGATAATAAAGACGTTGCCTGTAATGACCCTATTAAAGGTCAGTATTTTGTGGGACATTATATAGCTTATAAATAAGGATTTTCTAGAAGAAGTATTTTTTATGGTAGTGTCTTAAAATGTATTTTCTTTTTACATGTTTAAAGTATCTAACTAAACCCAATAGGCACTTGCCCTGAAGAATTGATCTAGTGTCTCCAAAGACAATGCTGTACAGGTAATTGTGTTGAGGTACGCAAGTCACCAAAGGTTATTCGAAACAAATTGGAAAGTGGAAAAAAAATACGTTACACTCTACTATTTAAGGCCACCACCTGAATTGGTTGCATCTATAGCTTCATGTACAGGGCATGTAAAGCCACAATAGGGCAGGTAGGGTATCTTGCGGTGTTTCACTTTCAAGGATTCTTCAATAGTATTGTTAAAGTCTTTCTAGATTTTGTACTTTTTATGTTAATTCTCAAATTTCCAGTGCTAGTTTTTACACAACACAAAAATATGCTGGACAATGCCACGGATATTGGAAACCAAACATCGGTGAGAACGTTTATTCTTCTTGGGCTTTCTGATACCTTTGATCTTCAGATTGTTTTCTTTTTGATGTTTTCAACCATGTACCTAATAACCTTATCAGGAAATCTTATACTGATAATTGTGGTTAAACTCAACCCCAGACTTCAGACCCCCATGTACTTTTTCTTGAATAACCTATCCGTGATTGACATCTGCTTTTCCTCAACCGTAGTCCCTAAAATTTTATTAAACACAATATCCCATGACAGGAGTATATCCTTCGTGGGATGTGCAGCACAGATGTTTTTTCATTTGGCTCTCGGTGGCACCGAATGTTTTCTACTGGCCGTCATGGCATATGATAGATATACTGCTATCTGTAACCCCTTACATTACACAGCAATCATAGACCGGAGATTGTGTGTAGGGATGGTCACTGGATGTTGGATTTTGAGTTTCATAAACTCATTCATTCTTACATTTTTAACGTTTCAACTTCCCTACTGTAAGTCCAACCTCATTAGTCATTTCTTCTGTGAGATGCCTTCACTCATCTGACTTTCCTGCCGAGATATTTGGTTGAATGAGGTGACGGAGTACATCTCAGCTGCTATAGATGCTCTTGGTTCTGTCATTTTAATCCTTTTGAGCTATTTTTGCATTACTGTAACTGTCTTAAAGATCCGTACTAACAGGGAACGGCAGAAGGTGTTCTCGACATGTGCCTCCCACATACTCGTGGTATCTCTCTACTATGGCACCATAATGTTCATGTATTTACATCCTAGATCTGCTACTTCCTCTTAGCAGGATAGAGTTGTGACCATCCTCTACACAGTTGTGACCCCTATGTTGAACCCCATTATATACAGTATAAGGAACAAGGATATTCAAGACGCTATCAAAAAAACAGTACGTAATATAGTAAATCACCAACTTTGATGTCAACAAGACTAAATTTATGATAGAACATTTCTCGACTTTCATTTAATCAATGCTTCAAAACATTTAAAATAATTTATAAATCATTGAGAATTTATTATAAGATTACCTGAGAAAATTGATAACTTGTAATATGATTTTATATTACTAATGTCACGGGTAAAAAAGACAAAGATGGAATTGTTTGCACAGTGTTCATTTCTAGGTGATCTAATTAAATTAAAGACCATGGAAACCTTTGACATAAACAATGTTTTTTTTACATATGTTTATAATATAAGACAAGTTATTCTTTCATTCGTTTTCATCTCTTTGATATTCAGCCTGCTCCTAGCTTCAGATTGTCTCATATGAAGTGTTTCCCAGTATACATGCTCCATGTAAGCTTTGTGTGCTTGGAAGTCTAAAGATTGCAGTGGGTGCTCTGCTTTCTCTTAATACCTGTACACAGTGTAAGGGATTCTTGGCCTATAAAACTCAAGACATGAGATAAAGGGTGAACAGCTAATGACTCGATGTGTGATTCGACTCTAAAGTATGAAAGAAAAGGTGAAATGGTGTGGATATGAGGTGCTTTAAAAGCTACCACCATCGAAATTTAGTAGAACTTAAACCACATTTAGCTGGCATGTAGCTACCTCAGGGTTTGTCTCAGTTGAGTATAGTTGGCCTGATAATTCTGGATATTGACCCAACGTGTTTTTTCATTTGGCTCTTGGTGGCATCGAATGTTTTCTACTGGCCGTCATGGCATATGATAGATATACTGCTATCTGTAACCCCTTACATTACACAGCAATCATAGACCGGAGATTGTGTGTAGGGATGGTCATTGGATGTTGGATTTTGAGTTTTATAAACTCATTTATTCTTACATTTTTAACTTTTCAACTTCCCTACTGTAAGTCCAACCTCATTAGTCATTTCTTCTGTGAGATGCCTTCACTCATCTGCTTTCCCTGCCAGTTTTTTGGGGTTTAAGAGGTGAGGGGAGTACACTCAGCGTTAGATGCCTTGGTTCGTCATTTAATCCTTTTGAGCTTTTTTTTGCATTCTGTAACTGTTTTAAAAGATCCGTACAACGGGGAACGGAAAGAAGGTGTTCTCGACTGTCCTCCCAATACCGTGGATCTCTCTACATGGAAACCATAATGTTCATGTTTTTTACACCAAAACGCTATTCCTCTTAGCGGGATAGATTTGGACCTTCCTCTACCAATTTTGTGCCCCCTATTTGCCCCCTTTTTAATACATTAAGGAAAAAGGATATTAAAGACGCTTCAAAAAAAACAGTAGAATATAGTAAATCCCCAATTTTTTTGGCAAAAACAAAATTTAGATGGCCGCAAGATAAAGGCAACACAATGACCTGTGTGATTCGACTCTAAAGTATAAAAGAAAGGTAAAATGGGTGGTTGAGGTGCTTTTAAAAGTACCACCATCAAAAATTTAGTAGAACTTAAAACCCACATTTAGTGGCATTACTACCTCAGGGTTGTCTCAGTTAGTTTTGCCGATAATTTGGTAAGCCCAAAGTCCCCCTTTCATTGAGCAAAAACTTTTTTGTCAAGAAAGACAAGTAAGCCGACAATACTTAACCTGACCTCCAAAGTAACCTGATCTTAACCCCCCAAATATTTGGGGATTTTTGGCCCCAAAAATAAACAAAAAGCACCCAATTACCATAGTCTTTAAGAAAAAGGGGAAAACCAATGGCCAGAAATGTAACTAAAGTTCAGAGGACCCTATAACAAAATAGGATGTGCCCCCAACACCTAATATCAGGAAACGGAGGCAACCATAAAAGAAGCAATAATGAAAGGTAGAAAAAAAGACACATTCGGGAAACCCATATAGTAGTACAATAACAGAAAGCCACAATGCTTTTTCCTTAAAAAAAAGAAAATGTTCTTGCACCGAGGGGTCATCCCCGGCCCCGGGCCCTATAGGATGCTTTGCATATTACACCAAATTTGTTTTGGCCATTTCATGAAGCCTGATCAGAGAAAATAAAGTATATGAAAAGCTAATATAAAGCCAAAGTGAAAAATCTAAACTATAAGATCATTTTAACAATTTTTGTTCATTAAATAATTGCTTTTGTTTCATCACATGGATAAATACTCTTCCTTAGAGACTGTCCAATATTTAAAATGATCTATGCTACACAAAGGCAACCATTTAGCTAAAAGGGAAATTTTTACACACAATACATACTGTATTTTTGCAATACAGTAAAAGAAAAGGGGGGCAAGTAGAATCTAATCTCGCCCAAAAACTTTGTTCCCCCAAAAAACGACAGGGGAAATGCGAGAACAAGGGGTGCCAAACTCAAATCACAGGGGACAAAATTAAAATTTGGGAAAAGTACACCCGTTTTTGAATTTTATTGAAAAAACAATGTCTACAATTGATGACTTTTTTCTTCTCATTAGATAGAACGATGAACTTTTTCATAAGGAAACAATCTTAAGTTTTGCTTAAACATTAATCACCTGCAAACCGCCCCTTTCTCAAGTTTTTTTCCCCCCTCCTGCAATTCCATTTTGCTTTAGGACCAAGGAAACAGTCCGATACTTACTTTATTTGTACTGCCCACAGTCCGTTAATTCACTGTGTCCTGTGGTCTTCCATTCTCTTACGCTACACGGCCAGTTCTCCATTGGAGTCCCCGCGCCTGCAGAGATCGGGGCGAAAAGGGGGGTGGGGAAGGGTGAAATGTTGGGCCCCAGATTCTTGTTTCTCCCTGTGAACCCTATACACTTTTGTCCCGCTGTCGGGTTTGTTTCTCCTTCCCGGTCCCTTCTCTCTTATCAAGGGAGGACCAATGAGAGCATGTAATACAGTTCCGGCTCTTCCTATTCCTCGGCCGCCTTTTACCATAATTGGGGGCCAATAACTACACGGGGGGGGGGGGGGTTTGGGCCAAATTTTGGTATCGGGCCTGATTTTAAACCCCTTGATGCAGAAGGTTCTAGACACAGATTCGGGAAAGAACCAAATTGTTATTCCACAAAGGTACAAATATCCTGCTCCTAAAATTTACACCCAGCAAAGTTATACCCCCAGAGAAATTTATTGTACGCCAGCAATGAAGCCCCCACGCATTGTTTTTCTGTCTTATAACCTTCAGCAATAAGTAAATAAGTAGCTCCTCTGTGGCATTGGACCAGATGGGTTGCCTTCATTTTGATAGTGAAAATGAGACTTGGGCCCCTTTCTCATTTAATCATACCACTATCCAAACCCCAACTGAAGTAGGACAAAGCAACACATTAAGTTTTTTTTGGGAAATACGGTGAAAACGGGGGAGGGGACCCGCTGGACCAACCAAGCGAGATAGCTAAGCCACGCCGGGAAACGGGGTCAAGTACCCCCGGTTTTTTTCACCAGAGCCCCCCAAAGCGGAGGGAAATTTCTGCGGCGTGAGGAAAACCAGGTCGTTCCCCCCTACTGACTTGCTTGCGATGGGGGCCCGGGGGTACAGGTGGTTGCAAAATCTAACCGGAGGCGTAGTCGGGGACAGGCGAAGTCGGGGGGCGGCGGAAAGGGGTTTTTCTGGTCAAGGAGGCAACGGTCAGGGCGGGGCGGAAAACAGGCAAAGTGGGAAAACGAAGCGGGCATGTACACGGAAATCAAGAGAACTCAACAAAACTCTAAACGCTCCAAAAACACCAACAACGGCAGCGAGTGTAGGGCGTCAACCAAATAGGGGCCCAGGCCCCGTCAATTAACCAATTAAAGGCACGGGGCCCTTTAAATCCACCAGCCTCGCGCCCCGGGCCTTTAACGGGATTATCGCCGGGCGGTTTGTCAGAGCGGAGACGGGACGGGGAGGGAAAGTCGGGGTTTCCACCCCTAGGCAAAGGACCAGGGCTGCGGGCAGCCGCAGCACCCTGCCGGACCCCGTCGACGGGGGGAGGCCGCGGCGACTGGGCGCCGGCCCCGTGACATACCCCCCCCCCCCTTGCCCCCCCCCTCTTCCTTTGAATTTTTAGCGAGGAATCAGGGGAAAATTGGTCTCGGTTCCCAGAACGCTCCCCCCGGCCGAACCCCTCCGTCGATAAATAAAACCCGCTTCCCCCCCTCACTGTCTTCTGCCAGCCCCCCTTGACCTCAAAGTTTTTATCATCTACAACAGGAAAAGGGGAAAGGTCTGGGGGAGAAGGGTTAGCACACCGGGGATGAGGAGACACGTGAAAGCGTTTCGGGATACGTAGAGGGGGGGCAGGCGAGCTATAGGAGGGGGTTCAGCCGCGGGCCCAAAAAAGGACCCGGGAAATTGGGGGGGGCCAACTGTAACTGGGCACCTTAAAAAGGGACTTCTTGCGGAAAACCAAACCCAAAGCCTGGCCAAATAGGGGCGGGGGCCTACGCCTTCACCCGCGTTTTTGCGGGCAGAAGCTCTTAGCAGGGCCTGCCCGGGTGAGTTCCAAAGCCTTATTCCCTTATTTGGGCATCCACGGAGGGACAAGAGAAAAAGGTAGCTGAGGGAAGGGGGGCGGGTTGAAACCCAAAACAAAAAAAAAAAAAGGGGGGGCCCCAGCGGATTCAGACTCTAAAGAGTTAAAAAAACTCGCCCGGGGAAGGAAGATCACCTTTTATCCTGACGACGGACCAAATGCCGCAAAGGTCCCCCAACCCTGTAACCCCTTTTCAAACCTGCCCTTAAGTTTGAGGGTTTATCAGAAGAAAAACCAACTGAATCTGCAATGACAGCAGGGGGACCGCCAAAATTTGCACAAACGGACCCCTGTGGAGACAACATGCAACGGGAGACCGTGAAGGGGAAAAAAAAAAGGGGAAAAAATGTTGGGCCAGCGGGGGGGCAGGGGAAACCCGGCAGGGAAAAAGTACCATTTTCGAGAAGCGATCGGTCACCCCCCAAGCCCCGTTTTTCCAAATTTAAAGTAAATCTGTGACAAAGTCCTGGCGACATGGGCCCGGGGGTTTTTTTTCCCGGCACAGGAAGGGGCTGAAGAAGGCCGCGGGCTTGAGGGGGGAAAACCCTTATTTCGGGCACAGGGAGGAGCGGGGGCCAGCACAAATCCCCGGTTTTTTTGAGAAGAGTGGGCCACCATGTAGGGGGAAATGTTTAAGGCTTGTTTCCTGGATCCCAGCTGTTGGGAAGAATGTCCCCACTTCGGGTTCTAAGCCGCAAACGGGGCACATACTTTCCCCAGGGGGCACACTTAAGATCCCCCGGGGGGGACCGTGACAGGGGTTTTAGGAGGGACAATTCTTGGGGAGGTCGAGACCCACCTATCAGAGGCGCGAGAAAGGGGGGTCAGCTTTGACTTTTTCCCGGGGGCCCAAAATGTAGCAGGGAATCAAACGGGCGAAGAAAAGGGACCATCTAGCCTGCCGGGGGTTCAGGCTTGACCACTGAAGTTTTAAGGGGTTTTTATGGGGTGAAAATATCAAAAGGTACACCCCTCCAGCAGGTGACGCCACTCTTTAACCAGCTTTATGGCCAGTAATTTTGCGATCCCCATGTTTTAAACTTCTCGGCCGGGGAGAAAATTTTGGGAAGAATACAGTATGCAGTTTTCCCCCAGGAGGACCTCTGCAGAGGACCACCGGCACCCCCCGGGGGGCTCCCTTCCAGAATGAAGGGGGGGGTTTCGGGTCCCGGGGAGACAGAACCGGGGCAACCGAACGCAGAAAGGACGGCTGAAGGTTCTTGAGTTCCGGGGGGCCCCTTGGGGTTTCCGTTTTCTTGGGTTTTTGAGCCACCCAAAAGCCCCAAGCGTAAGAAAAGTGGGGTAAATTGCTATAAAATTGGGAAATCCTAGGAATCGTTGAAATGGCCCAAGGCCCACCGTTGGGCCAAGGGAACACGCGGAGAGTTTTGAGGGATCCACCGGAGGCCCCTTATCAAACGAGTACCCAAAAAGGGCAGGTGGTGCTTCGAAGGACATTCTCTGGTTTGGCAAAAAGCTGATGGTACGGGGGCCTGAGGGGGCCTGGCAACGTGGTGGCGATGATTTCGACCGGAGAAAAGATTTGGTACGTCCCAATAGCAAAACACAGCGAGAGTAGGTCCCGGGAAAATCTCATTGACAAGCTTTGAATACAGCAGGAGCGTTGCAGAGACCGAAGGAAAAACCAGATACCAAGTGGCCATCCCCCAAATTAAAAGCTGTTTCCACTCTCGCCTTCTCTAATACACAAATTAAAAGCACCGCGAATCCACTTTTTGGAATATTTTTCGCGCCACGCACGTCGAAGAGTTCCGATATCAAGGCAGAGGGGAATTTTTTATGGTGATTTTTTTTTAGCCCCATAGTCGATGCAGGGCCCGAGAGCCTCTTTTTTCTCCACAAGAAGAAGCCGGCTCCCCGCCGAACGAGGACTTTTGATAAAACCCCTTTGCGGAGGTTCCCCCTTATGTATTTAGAAATGCCTTTGTCTCCGGGAGGAGAGTGGATAACCCGGCCCTGGGGGGAGACGCCCGGGTTCAGGTCAATGGGCATCGTAAGGGCCCTGAGGAGGAGAGTTTCGGCCCCCGCCTCTCCGAAAAAACATCTGAAAGTCCCAATATGGCGTAGGTAACCTGAAGGGGCTTGGCACTTCAGGAAGCGATTTAGGAGCGAGTTGGGGTGCAGACAGGGAACGGGTGACACCGGAACCCCAACCTGACTTCACCGGCCCAATCCCAAATTGGGGTATGGTCCTCAGCCAAAGGGGGGGCCCCAAAGGACTTCAGAGGAGGACGAGGCAGCTAGAAATGGCAAGTTTCCTTTTGAAGGGGCCCCAATCTGCGGAAGAGGGGGGCCTACGGGAAAGGATGGCGTCCTTAAGCATTCGCCACTGACGAAACACAAATAGGGGTTTCCAACGGAGTCAAGGGGGACGAAACGGGTCACAAGTTGGGGGTTATAAATTTCCGCCGACCAGAATCAATAAAGGCTGGCCTGAAAATGTGCCCGGGGGACCAAGATACGGGCATGGTCAGAGGGGAAGGCCGTTCTGAACCAGGGTTGCCCCCCCGAGCCCCAGGTGCGGAAGTTTCCCGGGGGCACCGGACATCCCCCAAAAAGTGGGCCAGAACCGCCCCAAATAGAAACAAGCTGCTTTGGCGACGCTGTGAACGTTTTCCCTGGGGGCAGAGGGGTCTCTCGGTCATAGGGTTTTTCTTTAAGCCATCAAAATGAAAAGGGGCCGCTGGAAGGGGACCCAAGGGGGGAAACGGCTGGACGGACGGTTTCCCGTGAGGCGGAGCCCGTTGCCTTTCGGCGAAGCGAATACCACTCGGGTGGCCAAAGGGTTAGGTTTATTTCCCAAACAGCTGGTAAAACCAGCGGCACTCGTCCTTGATTCGCCCCGAAGGCCTTGCCCAAAATGTCCCACCAACGCTTTGTTGTTCCATCCCTCCGAATGAAGTGCAAACTGCAGAATACTGCCGATGGGGTCCCCTGACAAACCAAGCAGCGCGGCGGCACCGAGGGAAATACGGCCTGGTTCCCAAAAACTGTCGGAACCCCCGGAGGAAGGTTTGGAGGTCCGCTGTCAGAGGAACCCCTCCCCATCCCATAGGCGAGCCCCAAACAAGGGTTCTCCGACAAGAGGTGATTATGAAGGCCCCTTGGGTCGCCTGTAGGGGAAATTTGGGCCCCAATTTGAGGGGGGGAGCACGGCTGATGAAATCCCTGACTTCTTGGGGCTCCTCGTAGCGAGAGGGGTTGGGGAGATGCAGAAGGGTCCCGAAGCTGAAAACAGGGGGAGCAATGGGTGCCGGACAACGGATCAGGTGCAGAGGCGGCAGCCGGGGGAGGGAACGGGGGGCCAGTTCTGCATCAGGCCGCTAGCTGGGCATACGCTGGCCCGTGGGGGAGGGGGGTCTGAGTCCCGGAGATCGGGGGAGGTACCCTGGCGGAAAACCAGGCCAGTCTTCTTAAGAGGGGTTTATCCGCTGGGCCAAAGCAAGCGATGATACTAAGCCACGCCAAGGAACGGAGTCTAAGTAGCCCCCCGGGTTTTTACCCGAGCCCGCCAAAGCGGGGTGGACTTGCTGCGGCTAGCCCAGGGGGTTACCCTGACGTGACTTGCTTGCGAAGGCGGGTGGGAACAGGTGGTCAAAATCGAATCCGGAGGCGAGTCGGGGACAGGGAAAGGCAGGGCGGCGGCAGAGGTTCGGGTCAAGCAGGCAGCGGGCAGGGGAGGCGCAAACAGAAAAATCAAGAAACGTAGCAGGCGGACTGGGACACGGGGAAAACAAGACTGAACTCAACACACTCTAAACGCTCCAAAAAAAACACCCAAAAACTGGCAGCGGTGCTAGGGACGTCAACCATATAAGGGCCAGGGCCGCAATTTAACCAAATTTAAAGGGCCGGCCCCTTTTTAAAAGGGCCAGCCCGCCCAGTGTCAGACGGGGACAGGAAAGGGACGGAAGAAAGGGGGTTTCCGCCCAGAGCAGAAAGGGCCACGGGTGCGGGGGCCCCCACACCCCTGCCGACCCCGTGGCCCCAAGGGGGACGGCCGCGGCGAGCGCGGCGCCCGGCCGGGGCAACGTGGGGTAAAAATAAATAAAATATTTCCTTTTTTAATGAAGAAAACCCTTAATTCTGGAACATAAAAAGAAAAATAATAATAATAGTCTTCCAAGCCTAAAGGTAAAAAATGGTTTGGCCCTTAAAGAGGTGTTCCCATCTCACATATTAATGGCAAAATTAAAGGTGGGGCCCCCGAAAATTGGCCGTAAGGGAAAAAGATACCCTTGCACACACTCCCCATTCTGCTCTATGGGATTTCTGATCCAGGGAAAGCGATGGTCCCCCCTGATTACAAACTCCAATAGAGCAGGATGGAGAGTCTTGCGCAAGTGCTACCAACGCTTCAATCTGAACGGAAACTCTTGAGGGCCCCTTCTCAAGATAGGTCCCACTTCTGGAATCTGCACCAATAGCACATTGATGGCAACCCAAAACAAATTTCCCATCAGGTTGGTTTGGAACACCCCTTTTAAAATGTTTGGCCCAATTGAAAAGTCCCTATAGACCTTTTAAAAAGGAAAAAACACAAAAACTCTGAAGACTTGGGTTTCCAAACGAATGCCTTTTAAACAAAAAATTTGCCTTAATCTGAGTAACCACATCTAAAGCAATCAGCTGGTCATCATGTTGGGCACGAAAATAAAGGATAGCCTGAAATGATCCCCAAAAAAGGGTGATATTTTGGGGGCACTATATCTTTTTGTAATTAAAATAAAGTTTTTAGCAAGTATTTTTTTGGTTCCCTAAATTTTTATATTCTTTTTATGTATTTAAAGTTTTCAAACCAAAATATTTTCCCCAAAGGTTGATTAATTTTGGGGGCCCCAAAGACAAAAAATTTAAAGCAATTTGTTTTGAGGTAACGAAAAGTCTCCAAAGTTATTCAAAAAATTGGACAATTTAATTGTATTCAGCTCATAGGGAAAATAGATATATAACACTGTAGTATTTAAAGTCGCCACCTGAACTGGTTGCATCCATAGCTTTATATGCGTTTCAAAAAACACAATAAAATATGCTGGGCAATGTCATGGAGATTGGAAATCAAACATCAGTGAAAATTTTTATTCTTGTTGGGCTTTCTGATACCTTTGATCTTCAATTGTTTTTTTTTGATGTTTTAACCTGCCCTAAAACCTATCGGGAAAAATACTGAAATTTGGGGTTTTTAAACACCCCAACTTCAACCCCCATGTACTTTTTCTGAAAAACCTACCGTGAGGGCATCTGCTTTTCCTCAAAAGTTTCCCTAAAATTTTTTTAAACACAATTCCAGACAGGAGTATTTTCCTTCGGGGATGTGCGGGCACAATTTTTTTTTTCATTTGGCCTTGTGGCACCAAAATTTTTTTCTACGGGCCCTCAGGGCATATTTTATTTTACCGCTATCTGTAACCCCTTCATTACCCCAAAATCATAGACCGGAGATTGTGGTAGGGATGGTCACGGATGTGGAAATTATTTCATAAAATCCACATTCTTACATTTTTTTAAAATTTTCACTTCCCTACTGTAAGTCCAACCTCATTAGCATTTTTTCTGTAGATGCCCCACCTTCCACTCTCCTGCCGAGAAATTTGGTTGAATGAGGTGGCGGAGTACACTCGGGGCAAAAGTTGGGCCTTGGTTCTTTCATGTAAATCCTTTTGTCCTATTTTGCATTTCAAAACGTCTTAAAGAAAGTAAAACAGGGAACGGCAGAAGGTGTTCTCGACATGCGCCTCCCACAACTCGGGGGATCTCTTACTATGGCACCATCTTTTAAGATTTACATCCTAACTGCTTTTTTCCCCCGGGGGAGGGAAAAGTTGTCACCATTTTTTCTACACAGTTGTGACTCCAAGTTAAACCCCTTTTTCTAAGTATAGGAACAAGGACAAAACAAGAACTATCGAAAAGCAATGAGTAATTGTAATTTAGTATATCACTGACCTTAAGGCCAACAAGACAAATTGATGATAGACCATTGAAAATGGTAGTACTCGACCAAAGCTTTATTTATTTAGAATAATCAATGTACAGGGTAAAATTTATTTAAAAAATTACCTGCCAAATGTAATAACTTGTAGTATGATTTTATATACTTATGTCACAGGTAAAAAAACAGAGATGGAATGTTTTTTAACATGTACCCCTTTTGAGGTGAAATAATTTAAAATAAAGACCAAACCCCTTTAAACGATTTTTTTTAATTTTTTATTTTGTAATAAAAGAGAAAAATTTCACAGTTTGAAGTATTCTTTAAAATTATTTAAAAAACCCCCTCAAAAGGGATTTTCTCACTACAAGGCTTTTACTAAATACATTTCTCTTTTGATGTTGCCTTGGTCAGGAGATAACAGAGATTTTATTTACTTGATGCACCCCAAGTGTCTTTAGGGACTTCCAATCTCCCAGAGTTTTATTCCCAACAAAATTTGTTTTTCCTACATTGTTTTTCACTTCTTGTAGCTCTTTGCTATGTTTCCCCCCAAATTTAAATCTCTGCATTAGTCACCAATAGTTTCATGTGAGCTAAATATTTTCACTGCAAAAACCACACACCCGGGCCCGCATGTGAGTCGAAGCTGCCTGTGACACTGTAAAACAGCATTAATTAATTAAAATTAATTCTGCTCCTGGCTTCAGATTTCTTCATATAGGATGTTTTCCCATTAATAAATGCTGGATGTAAGCTCTGTGTGCTTGAAAGCCTAGAATTTGCAGAGAGTGTTCAGAATCCTAAAGACTCATGTACACAACATAAGGGATTCTTGCCATGTAAAATGCCTTTTTTTTCTCATTTCATCCTATCTACAGCCAAAGTGACTCCCTCCTTAAATGCCCTTTCCCCCCTTCCCCCAATCTCCCCGTTACTCTTTAGAGAAGGGGGAAAAGGGGGAGCAAGTCCCTAAAGTCCCTTTTTTTGGATTTTTTGCTAGGTGAAGGACTTACACAACCCCCGTACAAAAAGGAAAAATTTTTTAGATTTAAAACGATCATTAATCATGTATTTAGTATGCAAATGGATAATACTAAAAATCAGGGCAAAGGAACCTTCCCTTAAAGGAAGACTAAAATGGATACACTGCATTATGCCTATTACAGTGCCTGAGGAATTGAAAGGGAATTCTTTTTTTGGTAATTTTTTCCCTATTCCTTCCACCATCCACAGGCCTTACACAAGGCATTACACAGTGTATCACTTTTACCTAGAGTATTCTAAGGTATCTCAACTTGAATGTAGAATGACTAACTATAAAAGAAGAGTGGTACCGCTTTTTGATAATTTTCTTTTTTTTTTTAGCAGATAAACAAAAATCTGCTAATATACAGATGGCACCAAAAAAGGTGTCAATGGGGTGACAGAGAAAGCCCCCTCCTTCTTAAACCACTTAGATGCTGAAGCTGCTACTAACCACAGCATCTAAGAGCTGGAATCAGGGATCAGAGATTTCTCCATTCCTGACCAGTATAGAGGGAGTCATTAGACAAGGTCCTGCGTCATCCAGTATGGGACGCTTTGGCAGATTATGCCTGCCTCACTATAAAGAGACGATGTTATAAATAAAACCCCTCAGTGACCACCATAAATAGCATTTTGCCAGTTAATGAATAAATTCTAGATTATTGACACATAGAAATGAACATAAATGGGTATTCCCATCTCCTAGGTTCCAGGTAAGGAGATGGCATCATAGCCACCCACAGAAAACAGATAGTAGGCGGTATTTTACTCGGCTGCATTCGTAATCCCCATAGAAGTAAATGGAGACAGGCATAAAAGCTTGGCCATCCCTCCATGTTCTGAGGCCAGCTCATTGCCATCTCCTAACCTGGAAGCTAGAAGATGGGAATACCCCTTTAAGCAAAAAAAATTGTACACAAAATCCACACAATTTATTCCAAAAAAGTTGAAAAGGGTGAACGTCATTTGTAACATTGGGGAAAAAAAGGATGCAAGATGCACCATATACCCAGCTCCAGTTTAAAAAATAGTTTTATTATGTAGCCAATCAATTTATTTTGGAAATTACTACTTTAACTAAATCAGAGCACCTGTATTAGTCCTTTATAGGAAATCATTGGTTTTATGTTGCTTCCCTAGAAGTGGCTATTTATATAATATGTCCTCTAAGGCCCGGTTCACATCTGTGTCTAAGATTCCATTCGGAACCTCCATCGCAGAGATGGAACCGGGCTCGTTTTCAGTGGACACCAACGGCGCCTGACCAACCCCATTGACTACAATTGTCCATCAGGTTTCTGTTGCAATGTCTTTTATTTTCCAAATGGAATCTCGGACGCAGATGTGCATCAGATTGAAGGAACCCATTCAGCCCAGGAGATTCAGTTTGTTACTCTCTAGTATCCTATTATTGTCTTCCCAGACATGAAGTAGAATTGGACAAATCAAATTTTGCTTGATTTCCACATTTACTTTATAGGTAAAGTTTACCTTTTACTTTGTTCATATCGAATATTTTAGATTATAACTTAGCAGACACAATTACATCTTTTAAAATCTTGATGAAACTTAAACTTTTTAATTAGGATGGAAATTTAAAATTTGCTATGAGAGTTTTCTATCATGATCATATTAGGTAAATAATACTTCTGGGAAAGCCAAGGTGAGACTACATCATCTTAACCAAGCCATTGTACCTATACTATATATCTAGCAAGGTGTTATCACTAAGTAACAATGTAGAATGGCTGCTTCTTGATGTCTATGTGTTTGTGCTACATCTATATATTCTACGTTTGGTATCACAGAATCTGATTTTTTTTTCTCTCTGCAATCCGATCAAGAACCAGGAAAGATAAGCTTGTTGGTAAAATGTTTTTGTGACTTGTTAAACATTTCCATGAAATGTCCCATCTTTAACTATGATCATTTGTATATTAGTTTTTTCTATTACTCAATATTTTTTATACTTTCTATACTATGATGATACAAGTTGTGGCAAACTCCAACCAAACATCAGTGAAGACTTTTATCCTTCTCGGACTATCCAATATTTTTGAACTTCAGATTGTCTATTCGGTTCTCTGTCTATTCATTTACGCAGTCACATTATCCATCAATTTTCTCCTAATTGTTGTCGTTAGAAGTAATGATAAACTCTAAACTCCCATGTACTGCTTCTTAAGTAATCTCTCTGTCATTGACATTTGCTTTTCATCATCTGTGGTGCCCAAAATGTTGGCAACCACCCTGTCTGAAGACAAAACCATTTCTTTCTTGGCATGTGCCACCCAATTATACTTCCACCTAGCTCTTGGGGCTACGGAGTGCTTACTATTGGCTGTAATGTCCTACGACAGGTACACCGCCATCTGCAAACCATTATGATATAGCATCATAATGAATAAACAATTCTGCCTACACCTAGCCGTCGGATGTTGGGTTTCGAGCTTTGTAAATTCAGTCATTCTGACAATGTTCACTTGCAAGCTATCATATTGCAGGTCCAACCAACCACTTTTTCTGTGAGATGCCCCCCATCCTTCGGCTCGCTTGTCAAGATATTTGGTTGAGTGAAGTGGTTGAATATATTTCAGTTGTGATCATTGCGGTGGGCTCCTTTATGTTGATACTAATTTCTTATCTTCATATCACTTTGGCCATCTTGAAAATTCGCACCACCAACCAGCGACACAAAGCCTTTTCCACTTGTGCCTCCCATCTGGCAGTTGTGTCAATGTTTTTTGGCACTGTACAGTTCATGCACCTACGTCCAAGGACCTTTTATTCCCCGCATCAGGACAGAGTTGTGTCTGTGCTCTATTACATGTTAACTCCATGTAATCCCCTCATTTTTCCCCATGTTTAGAATAAAGATATAAAACATTCTCTAAAAAAAGACCATAAATGTTACACTGTATGAACTTCTTCAATTGACTAATTGGCATTTCAATCATCAGTTGGTAAAAGTGGAACACCTGTTAAAAAAAAGCATTTCATTTTCTTCTTGTGAAATTATATTGACACATAGTTTGGCCGAAGTGCTTAAATTGGTGTAATTTCTGGAAATGAAACCATTATGTATAGCCACAGAAATTGATAAACAATTTGCCACAAGAGGCCTTTTGGGTTACACTTTATGTGATTTCACATGCACTTAAAGGCTATTATATTTAACAATCAACCAATTTTTCTGTGAGATGCATTCGGGTCGTTGTTCTTTGATTGCTGGGTTGTTTATATTGTTGTGATCAGCTTCCTTTTTAAAAGGAATCTCACATCACTTTGGCAATCTTGAAATGAAACAACCAGCGACAAAACGTTCACTGTATGACTGGCCTGCCCGACTCCTGGCGACCCTCCTAGGACCGGGGAATTTATTGCACGGTAATTCAGCATATCCGGACATTGTAGCTGAACGGCAGAGGCCGCTCTAACTATAACTCCTAAGTAATCCATACTATTTAAAGTTGGAATTATATGATTAAAAATTCCGAAAAAAAGGACGTAAAAGTTAGCCTTTTTCTAAAAAAAAGGTCATAAATAAAAGTTATGGTAGAAGGACGACTACTAACTTGATACAAGAATTTTCATCTTAGACCTGGTTTACATCTGTGTTAGAGGTTCCACTCTAAACTTCTGTCACAGATTTAATAAAAAATTATGGAAAAAATAGAACAGTAAACAGTGCTATTTTTTCCATTCAGTGGCGGACACCACTATGGAGACCCAACAGAACCTATTGTAATCAATGGGGTCCATGGCCTCATTGGTGTTTGTCATGAAACATCCCTGGTTCCACCTCTGCGATGGAGTCTCTAAATGGAATCTCCAAAGCAGATGCGATTATGGAAAAATAGCACAGTACACAGTGCAATTTTTTCCATTACAATGGCGGACACCACTATGGAGAGCAAACAGAACCTGTTGTAATCAATGGGGTGCATGGGCACCATTGGTGTTTGCCATGAAACAGACCTGGGTCCTTCTCTGCAATAAAGTTTCTAAATCGTAGCTCCAAAGCAGATGTGAACCAGACTTTATCTGTCTACACATTGGGTACAATTGTTTTAAAAAACTTTCAAATTCAATTTTAAATATTTTTAAATATTTATTTTTTGTAAACTATTTTGATACATTTGATATTTTTTTTGAAGGGAAAGAAATGCTCTAGAGAACAAATGTAACCACTTAAGCATGTACCTTAGTATGGCCTTAGCCCTTTCCCCATATATGACACACATGTACGTTACGAGAGAGGGGTAGTTCCCAAAAAAATGCCATACAGGTACATCATGGGATCCTGTCTGTCTCATATTATCCCCCCATCCCTTTACAGCCTTATTAGGTTAAAAAAAAAAAACTTAACTGGCAGTGATGCATCTATAAAGACACTTCTTCCTAGTAAACATTTTTTTAAAACTAAAACAATGGCACAGTTGCATTAATGGAGAATAATACCTAAAATGTATTATTACATACAGCCATACGCTATCTTTACCAGCATCCACCATATCAATATGCGTGGGTATGCAATAGGCATGGCCGTATGCCTAGGATCTTGTCTTTTTTTGTAACTGCGGCAAAGAATCTACCTCCTTAATCATCAGTTGTACTTGCTTAGCCCAGTTTTTTCATTTCGACTGTTTTAATAACTGTATTGGCAATAGAGGGATCTGTTCTTCGCTGCAGGGGACTCCCTGGTCATTACCCTTACCGCAGTCTCCCATAGCAATGGCTGAAGTCCAAACACAACATTGAAGGGGCAAGAGTTGTAGTCGGAGGGGCAATGGGTTGAGGCAGGTGGAGTTCTAGCAAGTCATTGTGGAAAGTCACTTTTTGTTAACCTTACCAAATTCCTGTCAAGATCCAGTTTACGTATCTGGGGTATGGAAACATGTTTGAACTTTCTCTATATTTTAATAAATACTCTTGGTATTTTGACTTGTTGGTTTGCTTTGGTCTTTCTATTTTTTGACTGAATCGATAACTTGTATTGTATCTAAACTTTGATCATTCTTTTTATATTCTTGGTTATTAATGTCAATGTAAACGTGTGATTAGTAACCCATATACAGGGATCTGGACATCTTGACTTTTCTGCAGAAGACACCTAGGTCACTACCCTCAATGCAGTCTCTCGCACCAGCAGTTGAAGACCAAATGCAATAATAAAGGGGCAAGAGGTGTAGTTGGGAAAGCAATGGGTCGAGGCAGACGGAGTTCTAGCATATCAATGCAGAAAGCCAGGGCAAGCGGCAGACAAATAGCGAGGTTCGTGGAATAGCTGAGGTCAGAACTAGTAACCATGATATGAAAATCCGAAAAGCTTCACAAATGAAACAACCAAGATCGGGTAAAGCTAAAGGATTTCAGTGTCCAACTGGGGAGCCTTGGGCCCTTTTCCTGCCTTTCTCCCTGAAAAACAGCCTCAGGTCTGGCAAGGGTTTTCTATGCTTCTCTGCAGGCTAGTGTGAGCCTAAAGGGCTGTGGCACATTGGCTTTCAGTGGCCCTTTAAATCTTTAAGGGCCAGTCCGCGTACTTGTGGGCAGCAGGGGACCAAATGGAGGAACAATTTACCTGACAGGACGGCCACAGCACACAAGGAAGAAGCCACATGGTGAAGAGATACAGTAGGACACCACATTGGCCACAAACAAGACCAAGACTCATGACAAAATTGTTGGTGAGATGTTGGGCAATATAAAACAAAACTCAATGTCTGAGGGTCTGAAACAAAGAAATGTTGCTCTTCATAAATATTGCTTAGGCTATAAGAAGACACCATGAAACAGAGCTGCAGAATGATGGTCAAGACCCTAAAGCGGTGTAACAAGACAAGTTCCACTCAGAACAGGCTTCGCCATGGTCAACCAAAGAAGTTGTCAGATCAGTGTCATATCCACAGATCTTTTCAAAATAGACATATGAGTGCTGCCAGCATTGCTGCAGAGGTTAACGGGGTGGGAGGTCAGCCTGTCAGTGCTCAGACAATACGCTGTACACTGCATCACTACATCAAATTGGTCTGCATGGCTGTCGTCCCAGAATGAAGCCTTTTCTAAAGATGGTGCACAATAAAGGCCGTGAACAGTTTGCTGAAGACAAGCAGACTAATGACATGGATAACTGGAACCATGTCCTGTGGTGTGATGAGACCAAGATATAATTTTTTGTTTAAGATGGTATCCAGCGTGTGTGGCAGCAACCAGGTGAGGAATACAAAGACATGTTTTTCTTGCCTACAGTCAAGCATGGTGGTGGGACTGTCATGGTTTGCTGGTGTAGAGTGCTGCCAGCTGTGGGGAGCTACAGCTCATTAAGGGAATTATGAATACCAACATGTACTGTGACATACTGAAGCAGAGCATGATCCCCTCCTGCCGGAAACTGGGCCACACGGCAGTATTTCAACTTAATAATGACTCCAAACACACCTCCAAGACCACCACTGCCTTGCTAAAGAAAATGAGGGTAAAGGTGCTGGACTGGCCAAGTTTGTCTCCAGTCCTAAACCCTACTGAGCATCTGTCGGGCATCCTAATTTACACTGTTATACAAGTTGTACAATACTAGTTTAAATTGTATCTTCAGTGTTGTCCCATGAAAAGATATAATAAAAAATTTGCAAAAAATATGAAGGGTGTACTCACTTTTGTGAGATACTGTACATTAATGTAATAAAGGCATATTTTCAAGATAAACCTTAAGAGGAAGCTCAAAAACATTAGTAAAAAAATATATACACTTTAATTAGACTGGGACTTTCAAGTCTTCATGGCAAATTCATCAGCAGAATTTTTAATAATTAAAAAGACTTTCTGGGGACAAAAGCCCGGTGGCTTTACCATGTTATTTATACTATGAGCTGATGAATTCATCTAGTTTTTGCATTGCCTAGGCTCTCATGATGACAATACTTTCGAAATTTCCACAATGGCCTAGAGAATATTAGAAGGGCACGTATCCTTCTGGATTATCTAAAAACGAAAAAAGGAAAATGGAATTGTAAGGTATATATATGCTTGCCTCCATTACATTCATGTAAACATTGATATTATCAAGAACAACAAGCTTTTGTTCTTCCATTCTCCTCAAACTCAACACAAATTGTTCCAAAAGAGACCATTAGTCAAGTCAACGTCCAAAGAAGTCAAAACAAAGACAGAGTCTACAAAGATGACTACCAATGTTTCTTTGATCCGTTAATAGTATTTATGTACTCAACATCCCCTAAAATGTCCCTAAATGATTTTGAGGACTTAAACCAGACATCGGTAAGAACATTTTTTGTTCTAGCTTTATCTAACGTGGCCAGTCTTAGACTTATCTTATCCTTCATTATTTCTCTAATGTACACCATTTCATTACTTGGGAATATTCTACTGATTACTGTGGTCTCAGTAAATGTTAAACTTCAGACCCCCATGTACTTTTTCCTGTGTAATCTCTCATTACTTGATATTGGTTTCTCTACAACGGTGGTACCCAAAATCCTGGTCAATACCATAAGTCTAGATACAAGCATTTCATACTTAGGTTGTGCAACCCAAGTGTTCTTCCATTTTGCTCTAGGGGCTACAGAGTGCTTGATCTTACTTGCAATGTCCTATGACAGATATAATGCTATCTGTAAGCCTCTTCAATACAAAACCATCATGGACAAAAATGTTTGCCTATCTCTGGCTGCTGGGTCTTGGATTTTAGGCTTTCTAAGCTCAATGTTTCTAACAATATTCACATTCCAGTTGCCTTACTGCAAGTCCAACGTGGTCAACCACTTTTTCTGTGAGATGCCCCAAGTTGTCCGCCTTTCATGCAAAGATATATGGCTCGCTGAGCTTGTAGAATATATTGCAATTGTGGTAATTGCTGTAGGGACTTTCATACTGATCGTTATATCTTATCTGTGCATCACCTTGACCATCCTAAACATCCGCTCCACACAACAGAAACAGAAAGCCTTCTCCACTTGTGCTTCCCACCTAACAGTTGTTTTCCTCTACTATGGTACAATTTTCTTCATACATTTACGCCCTCGATCTAGTTATTCACCACGTCAGGACAGAGTGGTGGCAATCTTCTACACTGTGGTGACTCCTATGCTAAATCCAATCATCTACAGCGTAAGAAATAAGGACGTCAAAGAAACTTTAAGAAAAAAATAAGCATTATGGGATACCCTTAAAGGGGTTGTCTCACCATGCTGCTTCACTGAGCCACAGGCAATTTCAGATTCATGCTTCCTGTCTCTTCCTGGTCAGACTATAGATGATTCTATAGCAGTGATTAGCATATCAGCTCCGTGTTCACAGCTCTAACTGCACTGACATGAGAGCAGGAGAGGTTATCTATAGTACAGAGAGCTTCAGAGCTGAATGTGAACAAAATTAATTTGTTTTCTTTGTTAACGATAACAAACTCTGTTCTCAAACTGCCGGCGTCCTGTGTGCCGACCTGTGGTGACGTCACTCCCTGCTCTCAGATAAGACAAAGAGAGAAGGGGAGAGCAGGTCGCTAACCAGAGAAACCTGTGTACACTCATCTCCTCAACAAAGCTAAACAAAGTAATGTATTTGAAACAAGTCTTTATTTTACCGTTTCCTACATGCTGAAAGTTAATCTTTGTAGTGGGACATCCCCTTTAACTCTTTTTATTACTTGATTTCAGTCATTGATTGTATTAAGAATTTTCAAAAGTCTCTCCGACATGTATGTGTCTACTCAAATGTATTATTGGGGCGTATTTCAAAGCAGTAGAGTATTAGGCCTCGTTCACACGGCTTATTGCCGGCGTAATTGCAGGGATGGATTTAGCCCCGCAATTACACCGGCAGCCGTGCAGCGAGGCGGGGGGCCGGCATCTCGCCGGCCCCATAGACTGTCATTATCTACGGCGCGTACGCGTCGTAAATAATTCGCATGTCACTTTCTCCCCCCGCGGCGGATTCGCCGAGCGGGAGAAGAGACGGAATCCACAGTTCTCTATGAGAACTGTGGATTATTGTAGTTACTGGGACGGATTGGAGCCGTACTGCAGCGCAAATACGGCGCGCAGTACGGCTCCAATCAGCGCCCAAATAAGCCGCGTGAATGAGGCCTTATATATATTATTATAAACCACAAATGATAGGTAAGGGCCCTATGAAAGTTGTTGTGTTGAACTTCAAGTAATGTTTTGGATTTTCTGTATTAAAGGGGTTTTGCCACAATGTAATGTTGACGTGGGATCCTCGAAAATGGGTATTTAATCACTTTTCTAAATATATGTCATTACAAAAATTGCAGCCTTAGTGAGCTACAGCCTTCCTTACATGCCCTTGGTTACTTCAAAGCTTCTATTAGATACGACCTGACAAGAGCTGCTGTCTGCTGGCCGGGCTTGTGCAGAGAAAGCTTCTTATCTGATGAGACTGAGCTGCAAAAGCTTTTAAGGCACCGGGTAGAAATATGTTTTCTTTTGTATACAGAATCCACTATTTGTAGTGTGATTATCTGAGTAGATCCCTGCTTTATCTGATGACAGGGAACATGAAGGAGCTTTCAAGCTGCTGTGGAGAAAGCTGTTGTCTTTTGTATACAGAATCCACTAGTTATAGTTTGATTATTTGAGTGAGCATTAAACACAATCCCTTATGCAGCTCTGTACTCTGGCTGTCTGTCTCTCTCTCTCTCTCTCTCTCTCTCTCTCAGCGTGGCTTGTTTACATTTGATTCTTAGCAGATAAGGCTTGTCCTGGCAAAACCCCTTTAATCACTTAAAGGACTTTAGAAGGAGCAGAACATTCAAGCTTTTCAGATTCTCGGATGAACAAATAAATGTATATAATATGTCAAATAATTTGAATAATTCACATGTGTTTTATATAAATAAAAAAGTTTAAAAAATATCATTCGTACCTTTAAATTGTACCAATAAAAACTACTGTTTTCACATAGCTCCATCAAAAAAGTAATAAAGATGTTATGGTTTGTAGAATATGGTGCAACAAAAATACCAGATTTTTTATTGAGTAAAACTAGTAAAACATAAAAATCGATAAAAATTTGATATTGTTATTTAATTCTGACTATTTAATTGCTGAATTCAACACTTGGGGACACATGTATGAAAACGGTCTAGGTCTAAAACTTACTTTCTTGCCCATAGCAACCAACAGAGCGCCCCTCTCATTTTTCAGAGCACTATATGAAATGAAAGGGGCGCTCTGACTGGTTTACCGTGGGCAACATAGTGAGTTTTAGACTTAGATCTGTTCATACAAGCGGCCCTTGAAATCTACAAAATCATGCCAGTGCAAAAGTGTGTGCATCCTGATGGATTACTCTCGGTGGTAGTTGTTGTAGCCTTAGAAATTGCCTTCCTACTATTCTAAGTATGTACAGTATGTTTAACCCACAGATTCCAGTTAACCCATGGTTTGGGGACTAGAGGGAGACCAGCAATATGAAATAAATGGGACCAAGTGAAAAATGTTGCAGTGGGGCTCAGAAGTTATGTTTCTGCCTAAAGCTTGATTTTTTGGGGTTGCTTGGTGAATACAGGCAGTCCCCGGGTTACAAACAGGATAAGGACTGTAGGTTTGTTCTTAAGTTGGATTTGCATGTAAGTCAGAACAGGTTTATTTATTAAATGTAACTCCAGCACAAAAGGGTTTGTTTTTTTTTAGTTTTGGATAGTGCAGGGAAGGGTTTTACATTTGTTTTGCTGTCTGTGCCCCTGTTAAGAAGATTTCATCTCCTTTTCACCTCATGTGCTGCTGTGGCATGCTGGAGCTTGTCGTTCCACAGCTATTATCTGCTGTAGAACGTGGAACGACAAGTGCAAGCATGCCCCATAAGTCTCCGTTTGTAACTAGGGGACAGATGTAAGTTGGAACGGTGTAAGCCGAGGACTGCCTGTACAGGAAAATACAATATCAACCTCTAATTCTAAAATGTCTCTGACTTCTCATAGTGTGTACCTGAATTGTTGATATGGTAAGATTTTTTTTTAACAAGTTACTGACAGGATCCCTTAACCGATCCCCTCCTTGACCGGGCACCTTTTCCTTTTCTGTAGTACACGCGCGTTTGAATCTTGCACTCAGTTATTCTACTTATTTTTTCGCCTTTTTTTCTGGGATATAATAGCCTTTATTTTTATTAGTTGTGTAATTGTCACAGACATTTTTATATAGGTGATATAGAGTTTTAGGGTCATCAGGGATGGGGCTAAAATTGCAATTTGGGCATTTTTTAAATTATTTTATTTAACATATTGTGTCCCGTATAGGGTAAGAAAAAGGCCTTTGTGGGGGTATTTTTGCATCACTTTTTTTTTCTAATTTCCCAGTAACTGAGGCTGATAAATTAGCCCCAGTTACAAGGGAAATTCAGAGGAAAGCAAGTCTGTACTGACTTCAGAGACGATTTGGGTCTGAGAAGACCCAGAAGCGCAGGCAGTTACCGAGCCCTTTTGGCCATGTGAGCGCTTGGCCAGGAAGCAAGAAGCTGACACATTTATCAAGACGGTAGGAATGGTAATAAACAGTCCCTATCTTCTCAGCGAAGAGCCTATTGCTCATAGCCAGCTCTTCACCTGCACTCCTGTACAATTAGCATTCCAGAATGTCCATGCAGAGTTAAACAGTCACTGCCGTGAAGTCTTAAGTCACCCGGTGGTCAACAAGTATTTAAAGGGTTTGTCTCACTACATCGATTTATATTTCCTCAGTCCTGTTTTCCTGATTTCATATTTGAATTCAGGGTGTTTTATTGGCTTCTACTGGCCTGCAGTGATGAGCTGCTGAGGATACCAGGTCTGTAGCTATAGAGGCCAGGACTGGCAGCCTATCAGGGGAGATAGAACAGGTCTGTAGCTTTTGTGACCAGCGCTGGCAACCTATCAGGAGCGATCGAACAGGTCTGTAGCTATAGCAACCAGTGCTGGCAGCCTATCAGGAGAGATAGAACAGGTCTGTAGCTATTGCGACCAGCGCTGGCAGCCTATCAGGAGAGATAGAACAGGTCTGTAGCTATAGCGACCTGAGGAGCTGATGCAGCCCATACAAGAGGGGATATCTAGGAATAGGTAGGACACTGTTAATGGACACATATTGCAAAGTGACTTGTTTTTGCAAGATCATTCACATAGAGAGCAGCAATCCTTGTAGTGAGACAACCCCTTTAATAACATGTTAGACAGTAGAAATTGCTAACATGAATCATTTTCATATAATTTTTATAGTCGTCCCAGTGTTTGTGGGAATCAATTGTCTTCATTGTCATCTGCATTGAGCGGTCTTGAGTGCACAACACCTTGCAAGTGGTAGATCATGAATGTTATTAAGTTATGAAATTGACTACGCCTCTCTCCGATAAACCCTAACAATTTGAAAAAAAACTTGGCTCCTCTCTAAACCATGGCCAGCTCCTTCATAGATTATATGAATCATTATTTGCTGAAACATGTATGATCAAGATTAGCATTGCCAATTATGCCAGTCTGAATTTATTACCTCTACCAATTCTACTAATGAAGCAGAATGTTTGGTTTCTCTTGGAATAAACTTGAATTTCACATAAGATGTTTCTTAGAGGGGTTTTACCACAAAGTAGAATTGACATGAAAAGTTTGCAAATTAAATAATAAACGTTTTCACTATTCATCATTATTAAAAATTCTGTACCACTTTTGTTTTAGCTGCTCTCTTAGTGATCCATAGTGTACAGCTTGTCTCCAGGGTATAAGACCAGTGATAATAGCTCCTCAGTCCTGGCTGCTCATGCTCAGACATCACCTCTCCTCTCAGGCAGCTACTGTCAGCCTATTCCCTGCTTAGTAATCACACACACTCACTGCCAAGCAAATGTTCAACCCAAGGCTCTTCATGCAACTACTGTCCCCTGTACTCCTTAGTAATTAATCAAGCAGTGCAAGTAAATAAAATATACTAGAATTTGGACCTAAGGACCCCTATGCTATAAGACAGAAGTACTAACCACTCAGCTACATTGTAGGCCAGGGCAGTTTTACCGGAGGCTAGGATTTGCAATGGATCTAGATATGCTAGGAGGCTAAGAAGGGATGAGCACTTTTTGGGTAGGTGATACTCATACTTTAGAATATGAATCAATTACAGAATAGTAGATTAGATCACCAATATTGGTGAGATATTGGGATGTTTAAAAAAAAACTATGTATACTGTTGATTGAGGGTTTTTAATAATTTATCATCAGATATATGTAAGTCAAAAGCAAAACATAAACCTATTAGTGCTTTTTTCATAGTCCAAATGAAGGACCTTGAATCTAATCAACAAATTTAAAGAGGTCCTAGATGCTTCCTACACTTCAATGGTGGTAGAAGTAACTAAAAATGGACTTGTAAAATGTCAGAAACTGCCGCCAAGATCAATAGGTGGCCTCTTTTATATTGTCACTTGTCTATCTGGCCATATTCTAGATTTAACACCCAGGCCACTATTGACATAATATTGTAAAATACAGCTAGTATTTAAGACATGACTTATGAGAAAGTTTAAGAAGACTTTTACACTTTAATTAAGCGAGGTCTCTCAAGTCTTCATGGTTATATCCTCAGCAGAATTTTTAATAATTAAGATGAAAACTTCAGGGAACAGAGACGCTGTAGCTCAACAGTGTTATTTATACAATGAAACAATGAATTCATCTCGATTTTCCATCATCTGAGCTTCAATGATGACAATACTATTGAAATCTCCACAAAGGCTTTCATAGAACATTCGAAGGACACACATTCTTCGGGAATATCTAAAGACCAAACTAAGCAATATGGAATTGTAAGCCTTTCTTAGTAACATTCATATAAAGATAGGTATTATCTGTAACAGCCAGCTCTATAACCAGTCATTTGACATTTGCTCTGAGGGTTGTTTCAGTTGACTCTTGACTTCTATCTCAAACTCAACACAAATTGCTCCAACAGAAATCTCCAATGTGTTAATGAAGTCAACAACAAATTAAGTCAACACAAAAACAGTGACTACAAAGAAAAGGACTATAATCATTTCTTTGATCCATTAACAATTTAGCATTTACTTGGTCCATGTCCCATAAAATGTCCATTGATGTTTTTGAAAACTCAAACCAGACATCGGTGAGAATGTTCTTCGTTCTAGCTCTATCTAATATCCTCAGCCTTAGACTTATCTTCTCCTTCATTGTTTCCCTAATGTACACCATCTCATTACTTGGGAATCTTCTACTGATTACTATGGTTACAGTAAATACTAAACTTCAGACCCCCATGTACTTTTTCCTGTGCAATCTCTCATTACTTGATATCTGTTTTTCCTCAACAGTGGTACCCAAAATCCTGATCAATACCATATCTCAAGATACAAGCATTTCATATTTAGGTTGTGCAACCCAAGTGTTCTTCCATTTTGCTCTAGGGGCTACAGAGTGCTTGATCTTACTTGCAATGTCCTATGACAGATATAATGCTATCTGTAAGCCTCTTCAATACAAAACCATCATGGACAAAAACTTTTACCTATCTCTGGCTGCTGCGTGTTGGAATCTGGGCTTTCTAAGCTCAATGGTTCTAACAATTTTAACATTCCAGTTGCCTTACTGCAAGTCCAACGTGGTCAACCACTTTTTCTGTGAGATGCCCCAAGTTGTCCGCCTTTCATGCAAAGATATATGGCTGGCTGAGCTTGTAGAATTCATCTTAGTTGTGGTAATTGCTGTAGGATCTTTCTTACTGATCCTTATATCTTACCTGTGCATCACCTTGACCATCCTAAACATCCGCTCCACACAACAGAAACAGAAAGCCTTCTCCACTTGTGCTTCCCACCTGACAGTTGTTTGTCTCTACTACGGCACAATTTTCTTCATGCATTTGCGCCCACGATCTAGTTATTCACCGCATCAGGACAGAGTGGTGGCAATCTTCTACACTGTGGTGACTCCTATGCTGAATCCAATCATCTACAGCGTAAGGAATAAGGACGTCAAAGAAACTTTAAGTAAAAAAATGAACATTACACAACATACGTGTTCTGTTTTTGTTTGACTTTAGTCAATGACTATACAAAAAATGACATCAAGAATTTTGTAGGTATCCCTTGCAATGCTCATTATAGGCTATGTCAGGGAAATAGCTCCAGGACATAAAGGGGTCACAGGATTATCTGGGGACTGGTGCATATGTTCTTCTGCCATAGATACTTGTATATAATGAAATATAGTTGGCAAAAGCCCAATTACAGATTTTTTTGGTTGCATTCCAGGAAATCAAGCTTTCTGGATTTATGCTTTTAGCATATAAAGGACGTTTAACTTTTCAGTTAAACGTAAATGTATATGAGTAAATGTATATAATATGTAAAAGAATTTAAATAATTAAAAAAAATTGATTACAAATATTTTAACAAGTTTGAAAATCATTTAATTTAGATGATACGCTTATTTTTATTCTGCCACTACATATTAAAAACATTGGGTTCTGAGTATTAGTGATTTGTCCAATGAATAGTATGTTTTTGACACATTAAGGTTGTGTCTTGGTTTCCACCATTCGTTTTGATATTTTTAATGCTGTTGTTATTCTCAAAATTATCATAACCCAGTCTGAACCCTGTAGGAAGCTATTAAGTAAATTATGTGAGATGGTGCTTACCAATTCTCTTTTGAAAATGTGTTCCACGGAGTTGTCATGGTTCCATTACAAAGAGAAGCCATATTAATAATTTATCACGAGAAAAGCAATAAAAAAAATTTACTCCACATTCATGAAGTGTATTGTTCATATCTGTATCATTAATATTCAAAGAAAGGCCATTGATGATTTATTGCAGTGGTTTGGGGACTGTCTTCAGTTTTTACAATTTCAAAACCTGCCCAAAAAGAGTAATAGTGGTTTTAAGGGATTGTTTCATGAAGACCAACTGGGTCACCATGCACTATAAATCATATAGATGTTATAGAAAACCTGTCAGTCATTGATTTCTGCTTTTCCTCAACTGTAGTGCTGAAACTTTTGCTAAACACATTGGGCCTTGTGTATAAAAACTGGCTAGCAGTAAGACTGTCTTTGTTACCCATAGCAACCAATCAGAGCTCATAGCAACCAATTAGCGCTCATAGCAACCACTCAGAGCTCATAGCAACCAATCGGAGCTCATAGCGGCCAATCAGAGACCATAACAGTCGATCAGACTGGTAGCCCGCCGGCCCCATAGACATTCAGTGTCCACAGCGCGTATCCCGCCTTGATAATTGACATGTCCAGTTCTATAAGAACTGTGGATTACCGTAATGACTGGGACGGATTTCAGCCGTAATTCGCTCAGTACGGCGTGAATTACGGACTGAAATCCGTCCCAAAATAAGCCGTGTGAACATAGCCTTACCCCACTTTTGCATCACCTTGAATTTGTTTAGAATCAAGTCCACAAGGGATCAGATGAAGGCCTTCTCCACTTGTTCCAGCCATATTGCAGTGGTGCTCCTCTACTAGGACACTGTCATAATCATGCACCTATGTCCTTGATCAAGTTACTCACACCACAACAGGACAGATCATTCTCAGTCGTAACTCCAATTCTAAACCCTATTATATACTGCATGAGGATTAAGAATAGTAAAGAAAGTCTCAGAAAGACAATGCATATCACATTATAGCCAAACCTGATTTTATTAACCCTAAATGTCACTGCCCTTAGCTTGGATGACACTCTTATGTGCTATATGGTATTGCCTAAAATCCATGGTGCAGTAGTGTGAACAATGCATAGGAACATGTCTAACAGCACATGACCCCCCATTTATACCAATGCTGAAGTTGTTAATGTAGTAGAGCCGAGATTGTCATTTGAAACAATTTACTTTGAAATCACAATTTTACCATATTTATAATAGGTTGCAACCCAATTCTTCATGATACACCAAAGAAACTAAAGGAGACATTGATGGAAGATTACAAGGATCTACCATCAACAGTTGATCAGTAGAACTCCGACCACCATGACCAGATCCATTGACAATTGACATTGTTTTTTGGAGGCCACACGGCTTCTTGTCAATGACTTCCTACAAATTATTTAAAAAAAAAGTCAAAGCCAGTGATGTTTTGTTTTGTTGCCACAGCTATATCATTGTAGTCTTCAGTAGGTCTCACAGCAGTTGATCCCCACCAATCACATAGTCTATTCAACTAATAAGATAAAATGGTTGTAAAAGTTGGAGTTAGTAAGCAGAAAACTGATGAGTGTGAACAGAGCATGAATATCTAGGATTTACTACGTGTAAAAAAAATGTCTAGTACAGAGTAATACTCCTAGAAAGTTATCATTCCTAGTACCTCATTGGATTTAGTATGTAAGTGATGTACATCAGGCTTTGGTCAATGAAAAGAAAATCCTGAGGGTCAACCACTGGGAGACCTCGTAAAGGCCACTTCAATGGCTGTGTCTTCTGTCTCTCCCCGACTTGGTGACGCACCAGTCGGCAAAAATTTACTCTCCCCTAGTGGGAAACTTACATTAATTATAGTAAAACTTAAACTGTAAAATATATTAAAGCTATATATATTCTTTTATTGTAAGTTTTGTCTAATTTTTTTCAACTTGTATTTGAACTTTTCCTTGTTACCTCTCAGAAGACTTGAATTGTTAATTGATCTGGGAATCTTATTTTGCCAATGCTCAGCTTAAAGAAAACTTTACATGCATTGAGCAAACCATACTATTGGGAATGAGCTGACTCAGGAACAATATTTAAACCCAAGGATTTCTCAGTTCATCTGATTTCCTGCATTAACTTTTCGGGTGATGCTTCTATGATGGGCGACGTACAAGAGGCAATGAGGAATTTTATCAACTTACAGAGAAAAATATATTTACAAATGATAGAAGAAGACAATATCCAACTATAAAGATTCGTTCATAAATGTAATAGATTATTTTGATTCATTTCTTTGTGATCTTATTATGGGGGGTATTTAGGTCTTTATTTAACTTAGCAGCCCGACTAAAGTTTCCAAAAGTTATGTTTTGAAAACATTTCAAGGCTATGCCCAAGGTACTTGCATTTTTGTGAATGATAGGGCTTTATTTTTAAGACATTTTTCCTTTTTGTATTATTATCAGGGTAAAAATTGTATAAATTTATTCACTTATCGCTGACATATTCCACAGCACTGTACAAAAATGATCACTCACATCAATCCCTCTGTCTATCAGAGTCACAACCTATGTTTTCGAGGTTTTGAAAGAAACTAGAGTACTCAAAAGAAATCTACATGAACCCAGTGATAACGTCCAAACTCCATGCAGATGCTGGTCTTGATTGGATTATAAATCCAGAACCCTAGAACTGTATGGTAACAATGCTAACCACTAATATACTACTTATATCTATAGAACTTTAATTTTTTGTAATGTAAATATACTATAAAAAAAAAAATCTTTTTATTGCAGAAATTTTAATATATGACATGACATGAATGGAATTAAAGTTAAGGTTTAGGATGATAAGGTCTTTTCTTCTTTTTGACATGTTTTATTCTCTTAGGTAGCAGTATAAAAAAAAAACTAGGTCATCTGAATATATTTTGCTTTAATAATTGAGGAGGAGTTTGACTGTGCACATTTTAGTGCTTGAAGACTACAAAGATGTTGTCCTGTCAGCATGTAATGGTTGTCAATACAAGGAATTTGAGTAAAGAAGAAGCCATATTTTGTAAGACTGAAGTGTAAGAAACATCTTAAAATTAAAGTTATCATTGTGAAGGAGAAATAAAATTTAAAAAAGAATGATAACCTTCTGAGTTTTTGTTAAATTAAGAAATTTTGAATATCGATTTTGGATGGAAAATTCAACCCAAACTTTTGTGAAAAAATTCATCCTTCTCGGACTCTCTAATATCCCTGGTCTTCAAGTTTTCTTGTCTTTACTGTTCTTTTTATGTACATGGTGACATTCTCAGGTAACTTTATATTAATAATTGTGGTTCAAGTTAGCACCCAGCTCCAGACTCCGATGTATTTTTTCCTGACCAACTTGGCCCTTATTGATATTTGCTTTGCCTCAACAGTTGTGCCCAAGATTCTCTTAAATACCTTATCTAAAGACACAAGTATCTCCTTCTTTGGATGTGCAGCTCAATTGTACTTCCATCTTGCTTTGGGGGGCTCAGAATGTTTAATTTTGACTGTCATGGCCTATGATAGGTACACCGCTATTTGTAAGCCTCTACAATATAACACTATTATGGACAAAAAGTTCTGTTTGTATCTTGCTAGCGGTTGTTGGATTGTGAGCTTCTTCAACTCCTTCTTTCTCACATGGTTGACCTTTCAACTGCCTTTCTGCAAATCCAACCTCATCAACCACTTCTTCTGTGAAATGCCTCCCCTCTTCCATCTTTCTTGTAGAGACACTTGGGTTAATGAGCTAGCAAAGTACATTTCAGTTGGGTTAATAGTCCTTGGTTCTTTTCTGTTGATTCTTATGTCGTATTTTTGTATTGCCAGGAGCATACTAAAGGTCCATTCCACCAAAGAGCGACAAAAAGCCTTCTCCACATGTGCTTCTCATCTTACTGTGGTTTCTCTCTACTATGGTGCCATCATGTTCATGCATCTACGTCCACGTCATGCATATTCTCCTGAACAGGACAGGGTCGTAACTATCCTGTATACAGTGGTAACACCAATGTTGAATCCCCTCATCTACAGTATTCGGAATAAGGATGTCAAAAAGGCCATAACAAGAACCGTGTGTTTTAATGTATAACTCTGATTTATCCCATTGGTAACATGTTTAGAGATGTTTGGTAAAAAAAAAAAAAAAAAAAACTTAAAGGGGTTTTCTAACCAAGTAAAATTGATGTGGGAAGCTTGCAAATTAAATAATACATACTTTCACCCTTCATCATTATTAAAATTTCTTTATTTTTGTTTTAGCTGCTCCCTTAGTGATCCATAATGTACAGCTCGTCTCCAGGAGTTACAACCAGTCATGAGAGCTCCTCAGTCCTGGCTGCACATGCTCAGACATTACCTCTCCTCACTACTGTCCATCTTCTACCTGTCGAGTAATCACACACACTCACTGCTATGCAAATGTTCAACTCCAGGTGCTGTCATTCTACTCCTGTCCTCTGTACTCCTTAAATATGATCAAAGGAAAGGGATCTACCATATGTCTACTGTAGGTTGGCATCATTTTTTTAATTTTGATATTAGGGGGCTTAGAAATTTAGTAGTCATTTTCAAATTTTCAAGAAAATTTTCAATATACATTTTTTTTAGGGACCAGTCCAGTTCTAACATGATTTTGATTGGCCTGTATGTTGATCCCCCCTTTTAATGACCCATCTAAGAACTACACCCCTTAAAGTTTCAAACAGCAGGGGGGAAGTTATTAACCCTTAGGTGTTTACGAATTAAACCCCAAAGTGGGGGGGAAATTTAAAATTTCACTTTTTTTTGAGTTTTTAAATTTTTTACCCCATTATTCACAGGAAACGGTAGATGAAACCAGGGAAATAAAATTAATATTAACCCCCCCGATTCGCATTATGGCTAAACCAAAAAGCCCAAATGGAGGAGTACCAATTTTTTATTTAGGCGCCATTTCAGGTTTTGGACACCAGGGGGCTAAAATTTAAAAATAAAACCCCTAAAAGACCCCTATTGAAACAACACCCCTTAAGGAATATATCCAGGGGGTGTAGTGAGTAATTAACCCCCAGTGTTTCACAAAAAATTTTTGCGTTAGGGGGAAAAAAATGAAAAAAAAAATGTTTCCAAAATCGCAATTTTACTGAAATGTTGAATTTTTACAAGAAATCCTGTAAAAAAAAAAGGGGATCCCAAATTTTTTTAAGCAATTTCTTCCAAGTTCGGCAATTCTTACATTGGGTTTTTAAAATTGCTGTTTGGGCGCAGGCGGGGCGTCAAGGGACCCAGGCTATTTTGCTTTTGGAACGCTGATTTCGGTGGGGTCATGTCGCATTTGAAAGCCCCCAAAGTACCAGAAAGGGGGGTGAAACCCTTCCAAAAGTCGCCCATTTTGGATTAAAAAACCTTATGGATCTTCTGGGGATGTATTTGCATTTTTTGTCAGGTGGTCCATAGATTTTTTGTATTGGGCTATGAAAAGGGGGGGAAAAAAAACGCAGTTCCACCATTTTTTTTTGGGTTCATTTTTAAACATTTTTTGCGTAGGGGATACATGACGGAAAACTTTACTGTCGGGGTCTGCAATTAAAAAGATATAAATTTTATATGTTTTTTTTGTTTTATTAATTTTCACAATAAATTGGTTTTAAAAAAAAATTGCTTTTTTTATGTTTTCTTTTCTGACACCCCAAAAATTTTTTATTTTTCTGTGCACGGAGCTAAATATGGGCTTGTTTTTTGGGGATGAGTTGATGTTTTTATTAGTCCTTTGTGGGTGATATGACATTTTGATCACTTTTTTTTAAAGGTTTTTGTGGGCCTTTTTAAAAAAAACAGCTTCCCGGTAGTGTTTTTTATTTTTTTTTTTTTAAGCGGTCACCCGTGGGTATAAGACATGAGTTTTACTCAGCAGGTCGTTAGATTACTTTAATCCCCAAATTTGTATTTTTTTTCATAGGTTTTATGCTTTTTACACAATAAAAACACTTTTTTTCAAAAAAAAAAACAGTTTTTGCATCGCCATAGTCTGAGGCCAAAATTTTTTTTATTTTTCGGTGTACGGGCGGGTTTTGGGGTTTCTTTTTTTTTGTGGGATGATTGACGTTTTTATTGGCATCATTTTTTGGGGGACAAAACTTTTTGATCGTTTTAAATCCTTTTTTTGTAAGGTGAAGAAAATACGAATCCTAGTATGTTTTTTATTTTTTTTTTTAACGAGTCATCGTGCAGTCTCCGTGAAAGTTAGAGTTACTCTTTTGGGTAAATTCGATTATGGTTTTTACCCAAATTTTATTTTTTTTTTTTTTTTTAAAGCACTTTAAAAAAAAAAAAAGTGTTTTATTGTGTAAAACAAATATTTTTTTTCTTTGTTTTCCCGGGCCATAACTTTTTTTTTTTTGTGTACGAGCTGTGTAAGGAAATTTTTTTCCAGGTGAACAGACGTTTTAATTGGTACAACTTTGGAGTTTATATGAGTTTTTTATGTTTTTTTCCATTTTATTGCTGCGGGGATGAACAAAAAAAGCAATTTTTTTGAGTTTTTTATTTTTTTTTTACGGTGTTACCGGCGGTTTAAATTTAAATTTTCATATTTTAGGACAGGTCGTTACGCACGCGTCGAAAACCAAAAAATGGGTACTTTATTTATTTTTTTTCTTTTTGGGGGGGTTTTGGGGTTTTTAAAGGGGGAAAAGGGGGGGTGTACGTGTTTTTATTTTATTTTTGTGGTTTTTTTAACTTTTTTTTCATTTTAACATTTTTTTTTAAACTTTTTTTTCATTTTTTTTCTTTTTTTTTGAAAAGCAATCATCAATTGCTGTTAAAAAAGGCCGTACCTATTTTTACTGGTACTGGTCGCATGACAACGCCTGTCCCATGCCCAAATGCTTTTGGGCATGGTGCTCACAGTGACTCCCGGGGGGTGCCGTTCACTTTCCCCGGGGCCATCAGGCGGGGAAAATCGTGCCCCACTACGGTGCGGTGCCGCCGGGCGCAGGCAGGGGAGCCCCCTCCTCCTTCCTGGTTCATTTTTCGCAGCCATGACAGGTGCGGTAATGAAGCGTTAAAACATCGCTGCCGGAGCTCACTCCGGCGCGGGTGATACGGCTGGGGGCCAGCGGAATTACCCCTGGTCCCATTTCGCATCGTGTGGGCTCGCCCGTAAACCGCTCGATTGCCCGGGCGATGCATACGTCCTATGTCGGTAAGGGGTTAAATGGCCTGTGCTGGATTGGACATATAGGAATATAGCTCTGGAATACTTTTGTAATGTTCATTTTTCTACTTATTTTCACAATCTCATTCTTGCTATGGAAATAATACATAGATATGGTGTAAAAAATGGCCCTTTGAGTTTTACATGGGGAACAACAAAAATTTCTGAAATGCCATTTTATCTGTCATCTTCTAATAGGCAAGATTGCTCATGTACAACGAGTATGTTTAGGATATTAAATCATTCAATTATATACTATTTGCAATCATTTTGATCACTTTTTTTGTGGCATTCATAATTTTATTTTTTTCAAATGGAGCCTGTGTAAAGACTTTTTTTTTGTGAGGTGATTGGATTTTTAGGTTGGGCCATCTTGGGATATCTATTACTTACTGATAATTTTTTCTGAGAAAGATTGGAAAAAAAACAGCAATTTCTCGATTAATTTATTGCTTTTTAAATGTATGGGCTTTAGATGTGCAGCATAAGTAATAAATTCTTTCTATTCCACGCTTAGGCTAGGTTCACACTGTGTATTTGCAGGGAGTAATTACGCCATGCAATTACGCAATGTGGCCGGGGAAGGGGCGGGAGCGGGGGGCCGGCACCTCACCGGCCCATAGACTATCATTACTGGCGGCGCGTATACGCCGCTAGTAATTCACGTCACTTATCTCCCCCCTCGGCGTATTCGCCGAGCAGGGAGAGGAGACGTAATCCATAGTTCTCAATGAGAACTGTGGATTACCGTAATGACTGGGACGGATTCCAGCCGTAATTTGCGCACTCCGTAATTACTGACTTAAATATGTCCAGTACTAAGACACGAGTTAAGCGAAAAAAATTTCACTGAATGGGACCAGCGCTTCCAGGTAAAAAGAGTGCAAAAATTTATTGAGTGCTTACATAACCACACACATATAGGTACAAAAATAAATGGTTAAAATCCAACGCGTTGCTGGTGCTGCATCGCACCCTTGTTCACGGCAACATTACTTTGCCTGACAGGTGTGCTTAAATAGTAAAGTAGGAGGTACAAGTAAGTTACATCATTTCCTGTTCAGACATTTAAGACATACATCTAAAATACATCTAAAACATATATTAGCTTCCTATGGTAGAGAAATAATCATAGATAGTACAGAAAAAACTAGCTTAGCTGTGTCTAGATTAATATAATAACGCCAGGTCATTCCTGAAGTTTAGACCGGACGGCGTCCGTGTGTCTAACTTATATATCCACTGCGCTTCACGCATACGTACAGCACGTTCCCAATCTCCGCCACTTTTAGGCTTATGCACTTTTTCCAATGCATAACAGTGGAAGCCTTCTAATGAACCATTATGTTCTTCTATAAAATGTTTCGTAACTCCCGAATGGTAAGTATGGCCTTTTGCTATGTGTGCTATATGTTCAGACACGCGTGTTTTGAATTTTCGAATTGTACTACCAATGTATTTTTTATTGCAGGTAGTACAAATTTTATATTATACACAAGATGGGCGATCGCAGTTTTAAAATTGCCCCACTTTATGCATCTGTATTCTC